>CM031235.1:782654238-783224238 GCA_018340775.1 Taxus wallichiana var. yunnanensis
AACACTCAGGAAAAACCTATACGAAAGTTTTAAGGATTCTGAGTGGACTGAATTAATAAGAAAAAAATATGGGTTGTTAAAGGAAAGAGGGGTTTCATCAATAAAAGTCACCAAAATCTCATATAAAAAGAATCATGGGTGAAAAAAATATCAACTGTTTTGAACAAAGCCTGCATCATATACGAATTTGAAACCTGCAACCCTCTGACTAAGTGGTTCAAAGCAAAGAGAAAATAAAAATAGATGGATTCGACCGCTAAAATCAGGGCAAACTATAAAAATAAATGCAACAACACAATCTAGAGAAAAGATTTGAAAAGGGTTCAAATCATCAAGATGTTGGGTGGTCTGTACGGGATTTGTCCCCACCCCTCTTCGGTCTCCATGAAAAGGGTTCAAATCATGAAGACGTTGTCAATGCTACTGTCGTCTCCAATGCCACCAGTTCAATCTGATCGAGCAACAAAACTAAAAACAAATTTAATCGCGTGAAAAAATGTCCAAAAACTGTCAAGACCTCTGATCTGTTTGCATGCTTTCATGGAAAGAAAAAGCAGCAGCAAAGCGAAACAAATTATTTCGATTGTTGAAACCGCCATTGCCATTCTGTGTTGCCATTTATTGTAAAATAAAGATTGGATTTTTATTCTCAATCTCATATTTCGTTGCAGGTTCATGTTTTCCCTTTGTAAAACCCACGAATGTCGATTAATATTAGGAAAACGATGAAATATTTAATCTTCCGCAAAAAAACATTACATGCAAAAAGCAACTGTAAAAATTAACCCGAAAAAATGAAAACGTCAAAACGGCCGTCAAATTTTACACAATCTCAGAAACGTCCGCCAAGGCCTTTCCCATAGGGGAATGCCTTCGGCGTAATTAGCATGGTCGATAATATGAGATGACCCTCTCACTAATATAATGATCAATTGATTGAGAAATAGGTACTACTGTTGTTTTCTAACTCTACACTGAACATGATTTGCAACACTATATTCAACGAAGAAATTCTGTTGAACTTGCTAAAAAAATACGACAATTTCTTTTATTGGGTAGTTCTAAAATATCTTGCTTTTATAAATAGCAAATGTAATAGAAATAGATTGTTTTTAAATTTAATTAGTTTACCACTCATGACATGAATATTTCTTCACCGTATATGAGAAAATTAAATCGCAATACAACTTCCACGAAAGAGAATAAATTCATCGAGAGTTTGGAATGAAAGCTAAACAATCAGCTTATGAATTCTTTAGAAATGGGAGATCTCTAGCTATTTTAATTTAAAATATTGTTTCGTTAATTATGAAACGAAAGCGAAGGCAATAAAACATTTGGAAGATATATATTTTAAGTTGTTTTAAAACATCAATGCCATGCAATTGAAAACATTAAGAACTCAAACCTATCAGATTTGCATGCACCAACTGATCGGCATATTTTTGAGGGTCCGAAGATTTTGGTTAAAAAATTTCTCCCGGAAACGAAATCCGAGTTCCATTTTGATTTATTTGGGTTTGGGTTAGTCTGACGAAATCCACAAAAAACGAAAACGTTAAACCAATTTTGAACCTGCATCCAGCATGCAAAAACGAAAAATCAAAACTGGTAAAAATAGCCGCAAAAAACGAAAACGTCAAACAAGAAGTCGTAACCGTCAAAACGGCCGTTAAATGTAATTGTTTTTAAAAACGTCGAAATGGCCATCAAATTTAACATAGTCGAGAAACGTCCTAAGTCCATTACCATAGGAGGACCGCCTTCGGCGTAATTATAATTTTATTTGAGTTTTAACATATACCTCGGGTTGAAATTTGATAGCCGCTTATACATTTTTGATGTATTTAATTTTAAATTATGCGAAAATTAGAAAATTATTGATATGTACTAGTATATATTAAAAATAGTTAATATATATTTTTAGAGTTTTTTTCATAATTATAAGGTGTTGTGTTGGTGATAGTTAGATTGTGAGTTTGATTTCTACTTTACCCACACTCTCCGGAGTAGGACAATTACACATCACATAGTGGTTATAGTAGTTAGTGGGAACACCTTGAGGTAGGGTTCACACTTCTCCATGTACACCAAGCAAAATACAACAAATTACTCAATGCAAATTGTTCGGTGAACATTAAAGATCTAAACCCACCTCAATGTTCCACTATCACCATCATTTTAAAAATAACCTCACGGGGTTGTTCCACAATGATAACCCATTGTATTGGTAACCGCGAGGTCATGGGTTTGATTCTTGATTTACCCCCAATATGTAGAGTGGGGCATTTACACGTTGCATGGTAGTTATACTTGCCATGGGACACCTTGAAGTTGGGGTCATGTTTCTCCGTGTGACTAAGAAAAACACAATTAAGCACTTTGAATGTGGATTGTTTGGAGGACATTAAGACCCAAACTCGCCCCCATGTTCCACTATCTTTGTCATTTTAAAAGCCTTATGAATTATGGCTTGATATATAGTGACCTACTTACTCTATGTTGAGTCATAGGTTCGATATACAAATGTTAGATCGCAATAGCTATGAGACCTATCTAGGCCATAATTCCAGTCATTACTAACCAAAAAAATAAGATAGTTAATATGTATTTATATATTAAGTGGTGGAAACAATTCCCAAGTACAATAAGTGACACATCCAACTTGCAATAATAAAAGTGTAATTTTTTATTTTTATATTATTATATTACCCTAAAATGGAAACAACTCCAAAATATATTAGAAAGAGATATCTAATTTGAAATAATAAAACACATAACTTTTCTATTTTCTACTATTATATTACACTTACATTATCATTTAAAAATTGTTTCATAGTTACACACGACTTTGGAGCCTCTTTACATAAGATGCAAAACCATTTTTTTGAGATTAAAAGTAGAGATGGATACTTTTTTGAGATAATCAAGTGATTGGTGATTATCTAGCGACCCGGAGTTTCAAAGAGCAAGACTCTAACATAAAACGAGTGCCACTAATTAACTATAAACAATCCCCTTAGTCAAACAACTTCCCTTGTGCTACTTTGTCCTACCTTCCCCTTAAGTGTCCCTATTTAGACATAGTGCCTCAAGCTACATGAAGATTGAGAATTGAAATACACTCGGAGTTGGTTTTGACAGACTTGATTGAAAAGCTCTATTTGCAATATTTCAATGGTCAACGTGTAATGTATAATCATATTTACCACTTTTTGAAGTAAAATCACGTGTCAAACACTAATGAGCCAGCATTTTTTCGAGGCTAACTCGCCGATAGGTTACGCTCATATGACTTGATTGGTTTTTTCTTTTTTGGGGGTGTGTTTTAAATGTTAAAACTCATGCATTCAACACCATTAACCTATTTAACGTGAACACACCGACTATTTACGTAGCCAAGAGATTGATAACACCAGCTTGGGTTTTGAGTTGCTTCCTTACAAAACAGATAACCCGCACCGCCAGCATGGGATAGGTATGGTTGCTTTCAAATTGTAAGTCCGTCCTACGTAATCAAATACAAAGAGGTACCCACTTACTGTTTTGTCCATTTCTCCTGTCTTCATATGGACAGCGTGCCAAAACACCTCGTTCATTACACGACAACTAAGTATGCCCAGCCGTGTGGAAGAATTATTATTGGCAATTAACAATAGTATTCCCCATTCCCCTGGATCATGTGAGAATCCAAATAAAAAGTATTTTTATAAATTGGCACTCATCATATTATATTGGTAATGGGCACTAAAGAAAATCAAAAGATCTGCAGAATCCTTGCCGGATTTTGGTTCTGGATCTCATTTGTTTATGGTGGGCAGATGTTAAAAGGGCCAGTTTCCATTGATGGCCTGAAATGAGTGAAAATGGAGATGGAAAAAATATGTTTGGAAGAGTTGAGGGCTGTGAAGGTTTTGGGAAAAGGTGGCATGGGGACTGTGTTTTTGGTTGTAAAGGACAAGGTTGACAGACCTCTGGCACTCAAAGTCATAAGCAAATCTGCAAAGAAGAATATGGATGGTGATGAAATTCTGAGGAGGACGGAGACTGAGTTAGAGATTGCATCATCATTGCACCACCCATTCCTGTCCTCATTATTGGGTGTTGTGGACACTGAAAAAGTTACTGGTTTTCTTGGAGAGTATTGCCCGGGGGTGATCTTCACAATCTAAGAAATAAACAGCCTGAAAAGACCTTTTCAGAGTCCGCCATCAGGTAATTGGCAATACTCACTAAACTTTAAATCTTGTTTTTCTCTGGTGTTTTGAGAAGGTATAGATGCTGAAAATGTTAAGTCCATTAGATACATAAACATACATCCAACCCAAAATATTTCCTAGAACAACTACATGTTATTATTATATTTTGAGTTTGAAAAACAGTAGAAGGCTCTGGAAACAACCCTATAAAAATCAATGATCCATCATCAATATTTTCTTACACCTTCAAAATATATAAAACTCAATGTTTTCAATCATATTCAGCGATCCATCATCAACATTTTCTTACACTCTAAAAATGGACCATGGAATGTAAGCCTAAAAGTTCGTAAAAATAACTTTGACAGAGTTATTCTCAAATTCTAGTCACTAATTTAAATGACTCTAAAACCTTGTCTCTAATAGGAAGATAGTTTGTATAAATATGAATACCAGCCCAAAGAGTAAGTGACTATTTTGTAGCAGTTACATGGTCTATGAAAAACCATCCTTATTTATGCATGTTTAAAATGAGCTACTGTGCATGGATAACCTGAATCAAACGTTAATTTATCTGCAAAAATTGTTTTACCTTCATTTTGAGTTGGAATGTTTTTGGGTTCTTTTAAACTCTTCCTAAATTAAAATGGATCAAAAATATTTAGTTTATAACATAGTTTTTTCAGGATACATTATCTATAAAATCTCAAACAACCAATTAATCGTATAAATCAAATTAATCATATAAATCAAATATAAGATTATTAATATTTTTTTGTAATTTCAATATGACAATAATAAAAAGATTAAAGGATGAAAAGTTCAAAAAAATAGAATTTATTTATAGTTCCTCTCATTACAAACAAATATTTATATTGTTTGTGCGAAAGACAGATCCTTTACAACTTCTTATAATGCTGTACAACTTCTTATAATGTTTACCTTATTATTTTTACTAAAAATATGAGAGAAATTTATGTAGATTATATTCACAATTCCTCTTCCAATTGATAAATTTTTAGATAGTTTGTATATAACATTGATTCCTTATAAATATTTGTAACTTGTATGTACAAGGTGATAAAAGAAAAATATCATTAATCATTAATATAATAATTATTCATAAAGTTCATTGGAAATACAATCTAATAAAATCCCACAAAAAACGTATAATTTAATTGAAAAATCAGCTATAAGTTATTTCAACCTTTTACTATAAAACCTATCTTAATATGCTTTAGTTAACTTAAAGATGATGAACTTCTAAATTCTTTAAAGAGAAGCCACAAGTTTATTTTTTGGATGGAGTAGGGTATGTATGTCTCATATTAGAAGTAGAGTTAAGTGCTCCTACATTCTAAGAGTATGAGGGTAGATTATAAAACTAATTATTGTTATTATTAAAGACAAATACCCATTTGTAGCAATGACTATTTGGGCGCTAGGATGCACCATAGATACATTATACATACATGTCAGTTCCGTTGAAAAGCCAAATTGATAGTATCTAAAAAAATGTGGCAGGTGGCTAGGTCATTAACTCCTGTAGTGTCTAAAAAAAAAAAAAAAGCCAAAACTAATATTTCAACTCAATCAAATATGATGCACAGAAATCACTTTCAGTTACTACTATGTGGTACAGTGTTTACCACCAAAAAAATTCTTTAAAAAAATCTAAGTTAAAAATATAAAAACAGATAAAATGTATGTATTCTATAAAGACATAGAAGTACGGTGATCTGGGAAGACATACAGATACAACAGTGGGGTAGAGCCCATGTCTCTCCACCAATCAAAAAATTAATAATGTTTAGCACTTTTTAGTATTGATTTTTAAAATAGCTACCACAGGACTTGTCAGTCACCCATTGTTACGATAGTTTCCATATTTTCCTAGACAAGTGACCATTGCTTTCTTCCTTTCTGGTCTCCTCAGATCCATTGCTAATATTTATTTATAGATAACTCCTCCAAAGAATGGATTGATATATAGTTTTATTGCTAGTGAATCTACTGTAAATTTTGGGTGATTTTAAACTTTTGTGGTGGATGTTTCCACAGGTTTTATGCAGCAGAGACTGTGATGGCATTGGAGCACCTACACAGCCAGGGCATAGCCTACAGAGATCTGAAGCCAGAGAACATCCTAATACAAGCCAGTGGTCACATAATGCTCACAGACTTCGATCTCTCTGCCCGGCTAATTTCATCCAAGCAGCTCACAGTCCTGCCATCAGAAACACAAACCTCACAGAGAAGAAGCAGACGGTTAAAACTTGCCTCCATGTTATCCTGCTTAACACCCAGCTCCCATTCAAGCCAAGCTGCTGCAATTGATTCAACCTCCAAAATACACAGCTATGCACAAGTTTCTCCCACCAACAGCCCTCCAACAAGATCTAATTCCCTTGTGGGCACAGAAGAATATGTAGCTCCGAGATGCTGAATGGCACCGGCCATGAATTCGCAGTGGATTGGTGGGCTCTAGGGATTCTGCTATATGAATTTCTCTATGGGAAAACACCCTTCAAGGGTGCCACAAGGAAGCATACTTTTTACAATATTTTAATCAAGCATCCCCAATTCACAGGGCCATGGAGTCCTCTGAGGGATCTGATAATAAGGTTGCTTGAGAAGGAGCCTTCCAGAAGATTGGGGTCTCGTAATGGAGCTCAAGATATAAAAGAACACTCTTTTTCAGGTCCCTCAGGTGGGACACTATCCATTGTGTGTCCAGGCCGCCCTTTGTGCCTCTATCCAGTAATTCTCTACATCTCATGACCAAGAATTTAAATACTAACAGTGCAATTGACATTGAAGAGTTCGCTGAGATTAATGACAGAAATGATAGCAGACGTTTCTGTAATTGTGAGGAAAAGAATTGGGTAGAGGACTGTCCAAACCAGAGGAAATTGATGCTTTTGGAATGTTTTGATTGCAATTTATTTAATACCAAAATGTACCGGTCACTTCTGGGTATCGAGAAAGTTTTGACACATTTTTTATTTATTTTTAATTATTATTATAGCATTTACATGTATTGATAGATTTAAATGTTGGAGCATTTATATACCAAATTTGATGGTGCATTAATTTCAAGTTGAATCAATGTAAATTAAGTAGGTAAATACTTCTTATTTAATTTTGGGTATAAATATTTGGCGAACCCACTTATTAATCTTACACAACCTTTCCTAACCTCTAGAATATCAGTTTTCTTTCTCTACGATGTTGATTCAAATTTATGGTAAAACATGATATCTCATTTTCTCAAATTATGTTGCACCATTATATATGTGCACGGAGCATGTGATGTATATCCAGATTTATGATCTTAGAAGTCATGTATTCGTTACACCTCTTGCTTACTCATTATATGTTTATGTGTTAATGTATTATCTTGAGGATTTTGTTTATATGTGTTCTTTGACAGATGGAGAAGGAGGGATTTGAGCTGTTGGGAACTTTCTATTTTGGTGACCATCTCCCCGGCTTCACCTAGAGGAAATTGTATGATGGGTAAAAGAGAGGTTCCCAGCTAGGTTCTCAAATATAGGGATCCAATCTAAGACCAACCACACTGTGTAGATACAAAGGTGCTCAAGGAGCGCTAAAGTCGTAAATCTAGAGGATAGTAGTCCTAACCCTAGGATAACTATAGGTTTCCAAGGCCTACAACCAAGATAAATATAGGTATCCTACTAGGATTCTGAAGTAGAAGAGAGATAACCAAGGGGTGGATAAAGCCAAGGGGCATAATAATAATAAGACAATGCAATAGATCAAAGCAAACCTAGATCTACTCTAATTTATAGCAATAAATGACAAATAATGATCCAAAAATAGATCAGGAATAGCCCAATTCTATTTATTCTTCATATTTGATACTTGCTCTACATGTTTTCAGCTCTCTATGCATTCACAAGATGGTCTAGTCAAGCTGGGGGTGATTCTGGACACCTCTCGAATGATGTTTTGGGTCATTTATGTTTTATCTTAGGGGATTTTCTATTATCGGTTACACGACCGCCCCAATGTTATGTGACCGCCGCTCTGTGTAGAGCGGCGGTTCGCAACCGTCGATTGCATAAAGCGGTGGTCCAGTGAATCGACGGAATAAAACATAGGATCTCAACAATTTCAAATGTTTGAGCTTCCAAGACAGTTCATTTCGGCTTTCCACACATCCCTGAGTCGTGCAACTATAAATACAAGTCTGTAGAATGATTCTAGCAAGTGAGATTGAGTGAATTCTATGGTGAATGAAGTTGAAGAAGTATTCTTGTTTGTTTGTTCATTAAAGTGGAGTTCTTTTGTTGTTGAGAGATTGTGAGCAAGTGATTACAATAAGAGAGAGTAATAATCTTTCTTGAAGGCCCATTTGGGCAGTGAGTTGTAATTTTTGGAGAATTCTCTCACCCATTGGAGTTTTCCCACATTGGGTTTCTCTAGGATAAATCATGTCTCCTCTTGTCTCTATTTTCTTTGTTTTGTTCAACTTAATTGTGTGAATGGTATTGCACATTAAATTGGTAAACAAAGAACTCTGAATTTCATTCTTTTTCATGAGCATAGTGATATGTAGCATTAAGAATCAGCAATTTATGGATCAAATAATGATAAGCACATACATAAAAAAAAGAAAAGAATAAATAGGATTAGAAATACTTACTTGTTTTGTGTGTGTGTGCACGTGCACGTGTGACTTCTAATGCATAATCCTCCCTAGAGACAATAACACTAAGAGAGGATCATTATAGGTGGAGAAGGGGAAAACTCAATGAGAAGATCTCTAATCCTATCTCACTATGGTGACCCAATTGCAAAAGAGGTAAGCTCCAAGACTTCAATATGCATCAATAAGTATGAATTAGTGTGAAATAGTGCGAGTAAGAATAAACATAAGTGTAAGAAAATGATTGTTAATTGATGAAACTACTAAGAAAACATGGGGTTATATACCGACGCCACGCCATATCGTCCTTGGGGAAACCTAACAGGGGTTCATTAGCTAGGCAATATCCTAGCACGTTCATTCATATTGAGGCATTTAAATTGATAAAAGAAAATTCAATATATCAAGTAGACATTAGGGGATAAAAGGGTTTAATTTATTAATATTTTGAATTAGGTATTGGGGGTAGGTTAGAGAGGTGGGCTAGAGGAGAGGTAGGGTTAATTTTAATATAAAACTAAAATATTTGAACCCTAGTTTTTAAAACTAAATACCTTAAAATTAAAAAATGAGTGTGGTCATAAAGTTAAATTATAATCTCTTTTTGAATAAGGAAATATCAATTAGGATATTCTTAACCAAGAAATAATAAGATGGTAGAAAACTAGGATTGAGTATGTTTTTCAACACAAATGATATTATTTCACCATCTTAATTATTTGAAGAACTATTGATAAATGATTAAATCTTAACATTAAGGTAATTGGTAATAGGTCTTGAATGGCATCAAACTCTTTTTATATAGAAATGGTGTATTATGATAATAGTAATTGAGTAGGAAACAAGATTTTTATATATATTAGGGTAGAAATAAAAAGGGGTAAATAAAATTGTAATGGAAAAATTGATAGGGGTATTTTCATTCTAATAATATAATGCAGGGAGGGGGTATTATTATTGAATAATTAGAGGTAAAACGGCATTAAAGGTATTCTTTAATACCCTTCGAAAAAACATGCTATACTATAAATTATCGATTCGAATTATGCTTTGCCTTGATTAAAATTTCACAACCTTTTATAACATTCACCCATAGCTATACAAACATAAACTATTCTACACTGTGTTTTCCCTTGTCTATTTAGCATTGTATAAACAAAACTTAAGAAAACATGCTCTTACTTAGCCTTCAAGGTGTTCCTCTTACATTCTCAACTTTGTTAAATCTTCTTCAATCTCTTTGTCAAATGATAACCTTTTCTTGCCCATTTTTACTTGATAATTTAGTTACAATAGAAAACCACACTTGATTTTGGTAGCCAAAGGTAGTGGTTTTGCTTGACTTAGACCAAAGTAGAAGGGTGACATGAGATGATCTTGATGCAGATCTATATCACAATTTCCTACATTCAACTAGTTAAGAAAGACTCAACAATATCTTTACCCAAATGCTCTGACCGATGATCTTTCTAAGAAGCCCAAAAATGGCTCAATAAGAAAAAATTGACTAATTTCACCATAGATGGCTTCACAAATCAGTCTACCTTGTTTATACTCTTCATATAATGTCAAATCATCCTTCTAAATGATTCATAGTCAAAGAAACAATCAATTTTTCCTTTCTCTCCAAATTGCGCTTCACCTTTCTTACTAGCTTCTTCACCCAAAACAAGCAATTTTTGGCCTTGAACCCTTCAATGTCTTCTTCATAACTTAGTACCTTATTCCAAAACTTCAAACAATGTTAGATCCACTATTAACTTTATTAAAAAATATCAAAATGTCAATCTTCACCTATCTTGCTCAAAACCGCCACTTTGTGCTCTTAAGACCAAAGCCTCTACTTGGTTCATGGTTGGGATGATCTAGGCCTACCCAAAACAAGCTTAAACTTCTTCAAATACATTTTTCCATCAACATGGTGCATGCCAAATTTTATAAGCCAACTCCTTTATCTTCTCTCACAATCACTCTCTCCTTTCTAGCTTTTCTCGGTCTCAACTAGCTCTGCCTAACCCCTTTTCTAGGCATAACTTTTGATATAATGAATCATTCTACAATATGGGCACCATTTAGGATACCCATTTTCATTTTCTCACTATCCACTATGTTTCAAGTTTGGATCCCACCTTTAAACCCTACTTCCTTAGTAACTCGGCCTTTTCAATTTCGCATGTGAAGGTGGTAATGTCCTCCCTACCTACTCTCAAGAATATCTCAAAATTCATCCATTGGAAAAATATAATTCTTCAAAAATATCCTAATTTACCTTGTCACCATGATTACTAGCAAGTTTTAAATTAATATTCAACATTTAAGAGATTCAAATCTGGTTTTGGATCAAACCCTAACTAGGTCTACAGATAACCCGAGAAGAGGAAAAAGACTATAACTCCTTCAATATTTAATATTAAGGTCTCAAATTTCTTATGAATCTTTTTGATCTATCTCCCTTCAATTTTGTTCTAACAAAGATGAACATTAACCAAGGTTTCTTCAACTACCACAAGATTGGGTCCTCGCATGCATTCCAAAAAAAGGGTATGAGAAACCCTCAAACTACACAACAAGGGATATAAAGCTTATATTGATGTGGAATCTCATTCTTGTCTGAAATATCCCTTGTGGGATACCACTTAAATAACACAAAATATTGAAAATTTGCAGCCAAATAAAATATTGATTTTTGCATATTTTTACCAATTAGGGCAATGAATGAAGAAAATTAATAACTCCCAAAATATCCACTCAAATCACTTGAAAATTTAAAGAGAGCTTGCTAATATTATAAATAACATAAGAAAACTATTTTTGGAATTTTTCAGACAATATAACGCTGCCAGAAAATTACAACGTGCCCTAAACAACTGGAAAACTTCTAAAATTCATATCTTCCCGAATACAAGTGCAAAAACTATGAAACTTTGGAAATAACATTTAAAAATATAGAAGATGATATTCCAACCCTCAGATTTGAAAATGGCCAACTGAAACACTCCAAATAAATACTTCAATCTCCAAAACAAGTTGCCCTTTTTTGGTAAATGGTCAAAACCCCTTTGAAATCCTCTGGAAATGATGCCAAACCCTTTCTTTATTGTTGTCGTAAGTTTGATCTGAAAACCCACTGATTATCTTCACAAATTATCTCAAAAACCCTCAAAACCCTATCTCTAAAAACCTCTATAAATCAGCCCTGAAAACAACTCCAAAATGACAAGCTAGGGTAGATCTTTCACTACCGAAGAATGCCCTACTAGCTAAGGATGGATCTCTCACCACCAAAGCTAGGGTTCTGCGCAGGATTTCACTCCATAAGCTATAGATTTGCAAGAATCCTTTCCTTTCTCCCCCAACTCCTTATATAACTTCTCCAAGGTAAAAGAGCCCCAATAAACCCTAGTCGCATTTTTCCCTTGGAAGGGCCAATAAAATAAAAGTAACTTAAGTTACTTTTCCCTTTTTAAGTCGTCATGGTCCAAAAGTGACCCCCAACGCAAAATTAGAACATTAGTACCATGTGGCCCCTTCCTAACGACAAAACGTAACATCTAGTCCTTCCAAAACACCTTTTTGCATATGTCAATGAAGAATTATAACAAAATGGACTAGATATTCATACCCAATAGCTCCCAGCGTCAAAGCCCCTTGGGTATGACCAAGGCTTGGACTCGAATTGGCCCTTAGGCCTTTGGCATAGGAAAGGGGACATTACAGTCCTCCCTTCCCAAATTTTGCTTGTCCTCAAGCAAATGCAAATTAGGATGCTACAAAATCTGCTCTCCCTCCCAAGTAGCATCCTCAAGTGGCAATCCCTTCCATCGCACCAAATACTCGGTGATCACTCTACTCCTAAGCCCCCTCTGTCTCTCTTCAATAATGGATTTTGGTCCAACACCAACTTCCCCTCCTCATCTAGTGGTAAAGAACTCTGTAGATGGTACAATATGTTGTCCGAGTGCCTTCTTAAGGCATGAAACATGGAAGACATTATGTATCTTACTATGCTCTGGTAGCTCTAGCTCATATGCAACTACCCCAACTCAACGAACTACCTGGTATGGACCATAAAACCGTGGTTTCAATTTCTCTGCACCCTTCTGCTTTAGTGAGGACTGCCTATATGGCTGCAAACGTAGGAATACTAGATCCCCAACCTCAAAAGACCTCTCTATCTATGTCGATCTGCATATACCTTTTGTTGATTCTGTGCCTTCTGAAGGTTCTCTCTGAGAGCCTTCAAAATATCCTGGTTCTCTTGTAACCAATCTCAAGCTTTGGGAGCTCAGCTATCTGGTAATACCAAATCCACAAATGTCGCATGGCGTACCCATACAAGGCTCGGAAAGGAGTCATACCTATGCTCATCTGATAGGTGGTATTGTAGCAATACTCACCCATGTGTAACCATCTAATCCATGCCCATTGATGTCCTGACACATAACTCTGCAAGTAGCCCTCTATCCACTTATTGACTATCTATGTCTACCCATCTATCTGTGGGTGGTAGCTAGTGCTAGGAGTCAACTCCGTACCTGCTAGTTTGAAGATCTCCTACCAAAAGGTGCTCATGAAGATCTTGTCCTGTCCATCGACAATATTTTTAGGCAACCCATGTAGCCTAAAAATACCTGTATAGAAGATCCGGGCCACATCCACTACCTCATGCCCCTTGGGTAGGGAAAATAAATGAGCATACTTAGTTAATTGATCAACTACAACATAAATGCAGCTATGCCCATGCACCAAGGGAAGCCCTGTGATAAAGTCCATAGATATGATTTCCCATTTCTGTTCGGGAATGGGGAGAGGCTAAAGTAATCTGCTGGAAAAGACTGTTAGATTTGGTTTGCTGGCAAACCATACACTCTCTAACATGATTAAGGACATCGTCCTTCATCCCCTTCCATGCAAATCTCTCCCTGATAAACCTGTATGTTTTGAAATACCCAGATGCCCAACTAGTGGTGTATCATGTACTGCTCGAAGGATCTTCTCCTTCATTTTGGATCTTGGTACAAGGAAAATCCTATCCTTGTAGAAAATGAGATCATCCACTACTTTGTATCGGTCATCCTGTATAATACCATCCATGATCTCACATGCAAACTGATTTTTGGAATACTCAACAAGTATATGAGCCTTCCAATCCGCTGAAATCTCAGACATAGAACTAAGCATAGAAGTGAGGTAAGGCCTCCTAGATAAAGCATCAACAACAATATTATTCTTACCTCTAGTGTACTCTATGTCAAAGTCATATGTTTGTACCTTGTTCACCCATCTTTGTTGGTGATCATTGAGCTCCTTCTATCCCAAGAAGAACCTCAAACTATTGTGATCCGTACAAACCACAATTTTTTTCCCACAAGGTACTGTCTAAATTTGGCCAAAGCATGCATAATGGCCAACATCTCCTTGTCGTAAATTGAATACCCTCTCTCCACAGGTTTCAATTTTTGACTCTCATAGGAAATGGGATGCCTATCCTGCATGAGAACTGCCCCAACACCCTCTCCTGATGCATCACACTCTAGAATGAATGGGTAGGAGAAATCTGGTAATGCGAGAACGGGACACGAACTCATCACCTCCTTGAGGTGATCAAAAACCTGTTGTGCTACCTCTGACCAAGAAAAAGCCCCTTTCTTGGTCAAATCGGTCAATGGAGCAGTCAACCGAGAGAAATTCTTCACGAACCTCCTATAGTATGTGCACAACCCCACGAATCCTCTCAAATGTGTCAATGTCCTAGGTGGCGGCCAATCTAGAATTGCACGTATCTTCTCTCTATCCACCTTCACTATACCCCCACCAATCACATATCCCAAGTATAGAAGTTTGGTCATGCCAAACTCACACTTAGAAGCTTTCGCATATAGTGAATTAGCTTCTAATATCCCCAATATCTCACCAAGGTGCCTGATATGGTCCTCCCAAGTCCTGTTGTAGACTAAAATATCATCAAAGAAAACCAATACAAACTTCCGCAAGTGGTGGTTGAACACATGATTCATGCAAGACTGGAATGTAGCTGGAGCATTAGACAATCCGAAGGGCATCACCAAGAACTCAAAGTGACCATAATGGCATCTGAAAGTTGTCTTATGCACATCCTGCTCCCTGAATTTGATCTAATGATATCTAGATCACAAATCTATTTTCAAAAATAGATTGCACCATGTAGCTCATCAAGTAACTCATCAATGTGTGGTACGAGAGATACTTGTTCTTTATTGTCTTCTTATTCAAGGCACGGTAGTCTATACACATCTGCATGGTCCCATCCTTCTTCTTCACCAATACCACCGAAGAAGCAAAAGGGCTGGAACTCGGTCTAATATGCCCCATATCAATGAGCTCATGTATAGTCTTCTCGATCTCATCCTTAAACCATTTGGGGTGACGGTAAGGAGAAGTAACCACCGGTCTAGCATCCTCGAGCTCAATCACATGCTCAAATCCCCTATCTGGAGGTATTCCTAGAGGTATGTCACCAAAAATTGCACTATGTCTATCCAATAAGCCTTGTAAATCCACATGATACTCCTATTGTCCATCCTCTGATTTCTTGGTCAAAACCAAACAATGTACTACCCAATCCACCCCATTGTGCCTATAAATCCTCTCGATCCTCTTGGTCATAACAACTCGGGGTGCCTCTGAAGATAAGCCCCTCAAGATCACATTCCTCCCTTCGACTTAAACTTCAGCTCCATCATCTAGAAGTTAGTCTAAAACTCACCAAGGGAATGGAGCCATTGTACTCCAAGCACTATGTTGGTCTCTCCAATACCAACAATATAGAAATCATTAGTAATTGTATAGTTACCCATTGTGATGCTCAATTGGGGAACCCATCGTGTGCATCTCATAGAATGTCCATTGGCTACAACCACATTGAAGCCCTTAAACTCCACTATCTGTAACCCTCGCCTCTCAACCAATGAGGCATCAATAAAGTTGTGGGTTGCCCCACTATCAATGAGTACCACTACTTGTTGTCCTGTAAAACTCCCCTAACTCTGAATGCCTTGTACCTCAAGGTACTAGACAAAGTGGCGATAGTCTCCTAGGGAAAAGTCTCGTTATCCTACTCAACACCCGCACTATCTAATGCCTCATCATCATCATCCTCTAATCCCTGTGTGTCCAACTCCTCGTCACCATCACTCTCCTCAAAGACCTCTATGAATTGGGCCTTCCCTCTACCCTTGCAATCATGTCCTGGAACCCAAGGTGTGTGGAAATCGAAACATAGTTTCTTTTGCCTCAATTCATCTCTGTCCTCTCTAGATACGAATGGTCTCCTGGTCTGTATCTTGCCTAGGTGGAGGTACCTTTGGCTACGAACCATCGGATCTAGAAGGGAAACCCTTAGGCTACACTCGAGGTGGAAACCTCGACTTAGGAGTGGATAACTCCAAGTCACGAGCTCTCCTAATAGCCTCATGCAAAGAAGAAGGCTCAAATGCCTTCACAAATCCAACTGAGAGCATCTGTCAAACCTGTTGTGAATAGGGAAATCAACCTCATCTCTGTAACATCAGGTACCATGACCGATAGTCTCTAAAAATCTATGATATACTGATCCAAGGAACCGGTCTACCTCAAATGAGTCAACTCTCTAAAATACTTGTCGGGGTCCCTCCTATCAAATCTGCTCACTAGCCTCTGTGTGAACTCTACATAAGTCATGATGTATATGTGTCCTTGTGTAATCAACCCATGATGCCACCAATCATGAGTGTCTCCCTCAAGATGTAAGATTGCAAACTTAATTACATCTTCCTCATGCATAGGATTCAAGTCAAAGTATGTCTTCAACTTTTGAACCCAAGACTGTGTAGTACACTTCTTAGAACCGTCGAAGTGTGGAATAGAAATCTATCCCAATCTCCTTTGCAACTCTGGTACCTATACCTGATGATCTCTCCTAGGCTGCTGCCAATCTTCATTTTGCAATATTCTTGGAATGGCATGTTGTCATGAAAGCCATCACTCAAGGTTTGGTACTTTTCCCAACAAGACTCCTCATCTACAATATCCACTGGTTGTCGTACCTGTGAAACTTCCGGATCCTTCAAGAAAGAAGGTTCGTGAAACCCCAAAGGCCTGGTAGAAGAATGGGGAGACCGCTGCCCTGAATGTCCACCCTCACCTCTTTGACCATGTTGTCCCATATTGCTATTTTCTCCTCTTTCCATATGAGCATCAATCATGTCCTGTGCTAATCTCTCAGTGAGCTGGCTCAAATAGAGATTGGTAGTCTCCTGTTGTTTTACCATGTTGGTGAACAATTGTTTCATCAGATCTACACCTATATCCTCACTGTCTTTGTCTCCCATATTTCAATCCCAACAGGCTGGAGAAACAACTGCTCTGATACCACTGAAATATCCCTTGTGGGATACCACTTAAATAACACAAAATATTGAAAATTTGCAGCCAAATAAAATACTGATTTTTGTAGATTTTTACCAGTTAGGGCAGCGAACTGAAGAAAATTAATAACTCCCAAAATATCCACTCAAATCACTTGAAAATTTAAAGAGAGCTTGCTAATATTATAAAGAACATAAGAAAACTATTTTTGGAATTTTTCAAACAATATAACGCTGCCAGAAAATTACAGCGTGCCCTAAACAACTGGAAAACTTCTAAAATTCATATATTCCCGAATACAAGTGCAAAAACTATGAAACTTTGGAAATAACATTTACAAATGTAGAAGATGATATTCCAACCCTCAGATCTAAAAATGGCCAACTAGAAACCCTCCAAATAAAGGATGCAATCTCCAAAACAAGTCGCCCTTTTTTGGTAGATGGTCAAAACCCCTTTGAAATCCTCAAGAAATGATGCCAAACCCTTTCTTTATTGCTTCCATAAGTCTAATCTGAAAACCCACTAATTATCTTCACAAATTATCTCAAAATCCTCAAACCCCTATCTCTAAAAACCTCTGAAAATATCTTTGTAAATCAGCCCTGAAAAATAACTCCAAAATGACAAGCTAGGGTAGATCTTTCACTACCAAAGAATGCCATGCTAGCTAGGGATGGATCTCTCACCACTGAATCTAAGGTTCCTGTAGGATTTCACTTCACAAACTATAGATTTGCAAACAACAGTTGCACATGAAAGGAAATAATTAGGTGTGCAAGAATCCTTACCTTTCTCCCCCAACTCCTTATATAACTTCTCCAAGGAAAAAGAGCCCCAATAAACCCTAGTCACATTTTTCCCTTGGAAGGGCCAATAAAATAAAAGTAACTTAAGTTACTTTTCCCTTTTAAGTCGCCATGGTCCAAAAGTGACCCCCAACACAAAATTAGAACATTAGTACCATGTGGCCCCTTCCTAATGACAAAATGTAACATCTAGTCCTTCCAAAACACCTTTTTGCATATGTCAATGAAGAATTATAACAAAATGGACTAGATATTCATACCCAATAGCTCCCAGCGTCCAAAGCCCCTTGGGTATGACCAAGGCTTGGACTCGAATTGGCCCTTAGGCCTTTGGCGTAGGAAAGGGGACATTACATTGTCCTAACTTCACTCGTGCAACCTACTCTTATGAACATATACACCTTCTTTGGTCAATCTTAATGCCACACTTCCTTTTGCAAACTAAAGAATCTTCCTCAACTATCAATGACTATATTAGACCTCAATGATCTTAGAAGTTCGTGCATGTGATCAACTAAAATAGAGTATTCTAGTGTAATCTAATGTTATAGGAGCAGTAAAAGAATTGAATAAATGAAGTGATAAAATATTGAAATAATACCCAAGTAATTAAGCAATGAGATGTGAAACCCTAATGTGCAAAGAGGGTTCAGAAGGCCTAAGCTGATTCAATGATGTCACGGAGCCGTGTCACGGTGGAGACCAAAATAGAGGAGGAAACCTTCGCACAAGAGCCCTGGAAAAGTGCATATTCGAGCTTTACGACTAGACCGGGCGCTAGGAGAGGGATAGGGGTGCCCGTGGGTGCCCTGGTCTATATTATGGGAACCATGGTCTACTTAAATGCTCCAAAATCTCCTCCGAGGTATTGCAAGATGTTCACTTCTTGTCATTGTACTTTGCCAAATGTCATCATAAACTCAGTAATGAAGAATCACCTACAAAACCCTAGACAAAGCATCAAAACCCTAAAAAAATAAATATGTATATGAAGGGGTCGGACTTTCCTCAACTGCCAAATGGATGGAATTATCACTAAGCGTTGCACTACATCTTAGACCCAATGTATTTCTAGGTGTGTGTGTGTGTGTGTGTGTGTGTGTGTGTGTGTGTGTAAATTATGCCCTAGGTGCTCTTGTGTCAATCACACTTTGTGAAGTAGTAAGCAAGTAACTAGATGTAGAATGTAATAAATGTGTGCATGGAAACAATAAACTCCCCTCCTATGAAGTGTGATGCAGATGAACCAGCCTTGTGTGCCTTGTGATGGAGCTAGATGGATGTAAATGTAGCTATAGATGCCTTTGATGGATGTAACCTTAGGTGGTGATAATAAGTGCTTAGTGCTTGGTCCCTCATTATGGTCACATAAATTTATATTTATATGGTTCTCTTGCTTTAATTTCATAACTAACCTTGAAAAGGCCAACCACCAAAATAATAAGAAGCTCAAATGGCTATAAAGTGCCCAAAAAGTGAGAGGAAAGTGTAAAGAGGATCGGGCGCTCAGATGGGACCACGGTGCCCGAGGCACCCGGTCCCGGCTGGGCACTCCAGCTTAGAAATAGGAAAAACACAGATGAGATTATAAAATGGGAAATCATGGTGCAAGGCCAAAAGTAGCAATAGAAAACAATGCAAAATGGCTAAAGACATGGGTTAATTATTACTCTTTTCACTTGAGAACCATATGAATAGTAGTATGAGACCGAGACTAAATAATGACTCAAAGTGTGTGATTTTGTGTCTACATTTTCCCCACTTTATGTTGGTGAGAAGAATTCTCAGTAACATAAAGTAGATAGAGATGCATACCTAATATCCATGTAGAGTGATGTAGAATGTGTGTCGAAGGACTAGACAAAATCATGGAGTGATAAAAACATGGAGCATGGAGACTAAAGATGTAAAAGTGTAAAAAGTGATGAGAGTGAACCTAGGGCGGAGATGCGTGTGTAGATGTCAATGTGTGTGGTGTACCTACATGGTTAGTATCGTGTGTGATGTATTCGTTATGTGTGTGATGTTGACTGCTTTCTTCCCATACATATAGACCTGCAAAAGAGAAGACGAACAAGTAGTCAAATATGCATGTATATGTGTAATGTGTAAAAATGCATATATATATGTGTGTGTGTGTAAAAGCATCTAAAGAAAGTGTGAAAATGAAAAAGGAACATGTGCACTTGATCTATGATGAGAAAAAGGGTGTAGAAAGGATTTTATTGATGTTGTGAGAGTTTTTGGGTGATCTCACGCCATTTCCCGAAGAAGTGTAGGGAGGAAAGTCTAATTTATTCTCTAACCATTAACTACTTCCCGAGAGTGAAGAGATATCTGTACTATCTTGTTTTTAGGTGATCCAACGCCATGGTAGTGCGAGATGAAGGTCTCGCTTTATCCACTATCCTTTAACTTCTCTCGAATGTGCTAAGGACACCTTGTCGTGTAAAATCCATTGTGTATAGAATTTTGTAGAATGGTCTTAACCCACTCAATGTGTAACCCATTGTGTCATAGACAAAAATTGAAAATTGAATTGTATTGGTATTGTGTAAACCCAAATGATGCCCCCTCTTTGGGGGTGCATGTGACATCATGAATAGGATAATGCGACCCTAAAGAGGACCGACCGCAGATATTGAAATTGTGCCCTACAAGGGGGAGGGGATGTGCTTGGTAGAAACCAAGGCACAAGCAAACAAGGTAGCTAGAAAACAAGTGTAAGCCAAATAGAGAATGTGTAAGCTAGAACATAAGCAAATAATGTAAACACCCAAGAAGACAATGTAGACCACACAAAGCAGGTTACAAACATGGGACACCACTCACGATGTCACAAGACAAATAAGTGTGCACACAAGACAAAGGTAAAATCCCACAAATAAGAACAAACAATAACAGATAATGTAACAAATAAGTATGGAAGTAAATATCCCTGCATAGAAAATGTTGCACATGAAACACCCATTAGCATGTTAGAAATATAAAACGTATGTCAAAGCATGTGTAAACCAATGTAGTGTGTTACGATAAAAAAATGAAACAATAGCACCTTTAGCATACGAATGTGGATGCCATGAGCTGCTCCTGGGGCTGGTAGTCAAGCATCCATGTTGCGTGTGGTATCCATGTATAATTTGTGATCACAACTAGAAAGCAAGTGAACATGCATGTGTGTATGAAAAGATATCTATCTAGCATGTGTAATAAAGTGCACATGTAAAAGCAAGAGTAACTACAACCATAAAATGTAGTATGTTGTGGATGGATGGAATGGAATGTAGATTGAGTGATGGGATCTGTGTGCCCCCGAGTGAATGGAATTGTATGTAGTGAAGTTCATGTAATATTCCCACAATACCATCAGAATGAACCATAAACAAGAGTGTGTCGTAGGGAAATGGTCGAATATATGTGTTGTGTGTAGCGCGTTGTGATGAGTATGGAGTGAAAATATGCAACCTAAAGGTGAATTATACATGATGTTGTAGCCTAAGCGTTGTTGGTCCTGAAAATATGTCGGGTGGGCGATCTATGGATGACAAAGCCAACAAAGGTGCGGGCGTAGCCCTCTTTGAGACAAAGAAAGTGAAACTGGTTTATTGCTATTCTACCAGTAGGAATCATGCAAGTCTTACAGTATTCTGCCTTCAAGGGGGTTTGGGATCTCATCCCGGTGGAAATAGTTCCAACGAAGAACAGAAAGGAATGAAGGAAGGAATGGAAGAAAGGTGGATCTGAAGGGAGAAAAGAAATGAATTCCAAAGTAGAAAGGTCAGAGGGTTTATGTTTTAGGTCTGGTAGTAAACAGAGCCAAACTTACTCACATAAACAAACAAAGCAATACTTGATAAACAAATGACAAAAGAATATGTGAATCCAACAGAATAAGCATGTAGATCTAACTTAAGAAAGATCTAACACATAACACAGAATTCAACACAAAGTCTCAATTTTGTATTAATAATGTTTTGTTACAAGAAGGCTCAAAGTCTTTCTCTCTTCACTCTATTTTTCATACAAGTTTTCTCACACAGAATACAACAAGCATTCCAATATTTATAGAAGGAGAAGGAGAAAGAAGACAAAAAGGAGCCAACAACTATTTACAAAATATCTACAAAATATTTAAAAGTCAAAAGTTGACTTTGGGGCAATTTTGTGGATGACAACATCTCATGATGTAACATGGATGATGTCATCATTTGTGCCAACATTCTTTTAAATATTTTACAAAAATGGGATAAATCCTAGGAGGAAGGAGCCTATTCATCATCATCCCTTGGCTGGAAAGGAGTGTCCTACTTCTCAGGAGAGGAAATGTGAAATTGAGCTCAATACTCCATGAACTTGCTGACCATCGTTTGAATTTGATCCTGAGTGGGACCCTTGGTGTGATCCTCGATGACTTCGTAAGTCTCCCGTTCATCTATGAGTCTTTCTGAGAGTTTGAAGTATTCATTACATGCCTCCATCAGGTATCCAACAAAGTTGTGGCAGGCCAGAAGGTTCTTGATAGATTCTATATCAAAAGTGGCCTCTGACTCTAAACCCTGCGACGTGATTCCTTTGAAAAGTCGAATAGTGTCATCTACCTTCCTCAAGGCGTATGATGGGGTAAGCAAACCTGGAGACATCTTTAAGACGATCTGCTCCATTTGATGCATTGCATCCAAGGATTCCTCCTTGATTTTTTCTATTTTCTCCAAGACAAACTCCATTTGTTCAACCTGATAGTCTAAAGCGGCAAGGACTTTGTTGGGTGCTCTCAGGTGATCGAAGACACCGAATTTCATTAAGTCATCGATCGGGAAGTTGAGCATCTTCTCGAATGTCTCATGTTGCAACCTGGCATGGTCCAACTCTTCGAAGATAGGTCTTATTATTTTTGGAGTTCCTTGTTAGCTTGATCTATATTTTGATATAGCTCTGTGAACTTTGTAATCACTTCCTCACTATCTTTGAGGATCTGCTCTCTCCAGGTGGACACTGCTACACCTTTCTCACCAATCTTGGCATAATCATTTATCTTCTCCTGACTAAGGGCTTCAGGAGTTTTGGTGGCAGCTACAAGAGGTGCATTGCCCATCTTTTGCAGGGCTTGGAGAATATGTTTGTTTTACTCTTTTAATATTCTCTTCTCTTCCTTTACTTCTTGAAGATTTTTGCAAAGGGCATCCAATGCGGATAAGGCCTCTCCTTGTAGGATTTCTGAGGATGTTCCCATTGTGACCTGAGTCACTATAAAATTTGTAGGAGACAGATCTTTTTGTCCTTTGTGGGATCAGGGTATGTGATCTCCATAACTCTTTCACCTAAAGCACTTTGAGAGAAGCGGGTTATAGCCTTTTGCTTCTTAGCCCCTTTTGTTGGAATAATGGAGAAGTCCATAGGTGCAATAGGGATTTTCCTCTTGTGCTGACTCAGGTGTTTGGAGATCCATTCTAGACTTAGGGGAGTGGGACCAGAGGAAGAAGAAGAAATGGGGGTGGAAGAAGGAGCAACTACAATGGACACGGGGAAATGTGTCGAGACACTTGGTGGTGGCATTGAGAAAGAAGCCAACCCTCCAATGCTCACGGGGTAGGAGTCACTGTAGGAGAGGAAACCATGGGGGTGGAAGGGATCTGTGAGATGAGGAAGAAATGTTGGGGGACAGATCCGCGAGGGAAGAGAAGATGGAGGAAGAGGGAGGGGGAACAATAGAAGGTGGGGGAGAAGACACAACCAAAGGAGTGGTTGGTTGAGTGATATGAGGAGGGGAAGGAGGAGCAGGAGAGGGGATGATGGGAACCTCACCAGGTTGTAGTAGTGTCAATATCTTGAGTGGATGTGCCCATTGGATCACTTACCGATTCTTCTTCTTCTGGGGATATCAGGCTTACTACATGCTCCTCGGCGGTGGAAGGAGGGCTCTCAAGAATTTCCTCCTGAGTAGTGCTTGGCTCTCCCTCTTTATCTTTTCCTTTTCCTTTAGGCAAGTGCTTCGGCTTGGTGGGTGCATTACCCAAGGGAGACATGGTAAAGTCTACTCCAAGGTAGATGAGACTATTTTTCTTGCACCAATGCTCAGTGCGTTGCAGAGTGCCTTTGACCCTTTCCTCAATAGTCTGAGGTGCCTTGTTTCTATCAATTTCAGAAAATGGCCAATTGTCCCCATCTATGTCTAGATAAACCTGATCAACCTCTTGATCAGTTGCTTGGAAGCCCTTTGGGACAATGGCCACACCATATTGAATGATCTCTGCCAGGGCCAGGTGGGAGTGATCCTTTCATCTGAGCTCGACTTTGTGATATAGATCGATGTAGATATCTTCGATCTGAGGGATGTGAATTAGATCGAGCTTTGCCCTTGGAAGGAAATCACGAGGATCAAAGGTTGGCCTTGCTAGGAAATTATGCTTTAAGTTGAGAAATTCAAGCTCTACAAACATTTCCCAGGATTTGCTCTATGAAGTGTAGGTGTACCTACCCACTGTGAGGGGGAATGGAGTTCCACCCTCTTTCATTTCAAACACTTCTCATGGTATGTGATAAGTCTTTGTCTCTAGATACCTAATAGATCACTTGGGTCCCGCATACCTCGGCAACTTGGTGGGCTCTCCCAAGAAGTTGGCGGCTCTGAGATAGGTGAAAGTGGGGAATTGCGTGAATAACGCTCCCCACTTCTCTATGGTGGATACCACGCTTTTGGTCATCCGACCGTGAGTCATATTGGGCCTCAAGAGGCAGATGACGCCGTAGAAGAAGGCATCATTGATTTTGTTGAATTGTGCTATGCTATTTTCCAGTCTTAACTCTGGATTATACTCGTATATTTTGACCCGGGTCCATACCCCATACCGACTCAATGTTGGTAGTCCCTCTCTCGAGGAAGTAGCATATACCACGTAGGAGTTCACATAAAACTTCCCAGCTGTTGAAATTTGTTGAAGCTTGCTCCGAGATTGTGCTTGCTAACAATCTCTCCCCATTCAAAACATTGATCAGGAACATTTTTGCTCATTGTTTCTAAATATCTGAGCATCCACTTGTGAAAGTAATGGGCATCAGGAATCCCAAACACCCTACTCAAGAAAGTGATGGTGTCACTCAGCTCCTCTGAAAAGTCACTGTGATGAATGACTTGTGGCCACCTGCTTACCACCTTCTTGTTTTTGAGGTACACCTCATTCATCAGCTGCATGCATTTGTCTTCGTTTTCGTTCCATGTCTTCATGCAGTCCTCTTGGCTTACCGCTACAAAATGTTGGTGGTGAGGGATACCCAACATGATCTCAAAATACTGGGCAGTGAGATTGATTATTACCTCGCCCTTCTCATTTTCGACACATCTTGTGTCTTTATTATAACAACGGCCCACCAACATCATGAACTCATTGTTGATTGATTGCGCTCACGGAATCCTCGCAGCAAAGTGCACCATCACCAACCAATTTATCCATCCATGGGCTACCTGTGACCTTCTTGGTTCTGGCCAAGAAGTCCTCCATGTTAATGTGACTGAGTTTTGAATCTCTGATATCCAAGTCACACTCTGCAAGGGATTCAGGCATCCTGACCCTTTGGTATTTATATTTCATTTCTTCTTTTGTTAGCTTGGCTTTACCCTTGGACTTGGTTGGCTTCTTACTCGATGAAGACATGTGTGAATCTGAGTTCAGTTGTTGATCTGCAAGAAGAATCAGGGAAGTCCATTGCATAAGAGCCATGTTAGCTATTAAGTCATCCATCAAAGCTTACAGAATGAAAAGTTAGCAATTTATGAGTCTTTGGGCAAGGCAAGGCAGCTCTCACCGCAGTTGCAGGGTTTTAGAAAAGCAAGGCGCACTTTGGGAACGTGTTGCATGGGAGGAAACAATGCCAAAAGGGGCGCGGGGCACGGAAAGACTACACACAACATTCAGATTTTGGTGTCAATGGATGTGCGCTTGCGCCATATGAAGTGTTTTAACTGGCGCAAATTTATTTGGTGTAGCAAGGTCTCAGGGTGCGCCATCGACGCATATGTGGTAGATGCAACATTAAGGTGAGGTGCACCAAGGGTTTAGCTTGCGCGGTGTGAGAAGGGTTTGCACAACATTCAGATGTTGTTGTAGCTGTAGGTGCGCTTGCGCCTACGCACCCGTGCCTAAGGAATTTTTGTAGTTTATTACAAGGTGCGAGAAGGCTTATGCCGCATGTAGGGATAGGCGCACTGTAGCGCAGCGCAACTGTGTTTAATGTAACAACAATGAAACTTGCGCCGAAGGAAAGACAATGGGTGTTTTTGCAAAAATTCATGTTTTTTACCCTTTGGCTTGGATTTTGATGGCAAGGGGGAAAACTTTAGCACAACAAGGAATAAATGATAAATGAGTATGAGTTGTTTCAGGGAGGTCTTCCAGTTTACGTAGATCTGGAAGGAGGACGGAGAACGGTTTTGGAGCTAAGTAGTTTGGATTTGCAAAACGGGTTGGGATTGCATTATCTTCTTAGGTTCATTGTTATTTTTAACAATCCTAATCACCTAAACCAATAGAAAAACCACAATAAAGCCACAAGAAAAGCAAGGACCACTTACCAGGAATATATAACGATAAAGGAGACGATGTGGGATCCACGAACGCGACAAATGGAAACACACAGGGCTGACAGGAATGCTGACAAGTACAGAGGAAATAACTTTTTCACATTTTTGAATTGTGAAAATGACAGTTGGACACGCCTATATATAGCAAAAGGTGTAATAAATGTGCCACCAACTTTTCTATGGTGCACTTAGGGAGATGTCAACACGAAAATATTTACGCCATGGCACAGCTTTTGAAGTGTCGACACTGTGTTTTCAATGCCTCAGCACAACATTAAGAGGCGCAACATTTGGAGTGTTGACAAGTTGGCGCATGCGCTCTTGCGCACCTTTCGACAGTGCAAAATTAAGAGGTGTAAGATTTGGAATGTTGATACTTAATAGAATGTGCCAAAAGAATATAGGGGGCGCAGTTTTGGTTGATGTAACGTGAAAGAAAATTGTGCCCAACCCAAAAAGGTTGAAAATGACCAAGTTCTAAAAACTATATTTTCCGGAAAGGAATTTTATGCCATTTCGAACGTTAAGAGACCTCAAAGGGGGACCAAAATAGAAATTTTGGTATGGTTACCTGCAAAATTGCCCTTGTCAATTTTACAGATAACAACTTAGCTCTTTCTGGGGACTAACTTTGAGCAAAGCTTAAGGGTAGAAAACCCCAGATCAACATGTGCCTATCCATTGGGCTGGAGAGTCAAAAACAAGGGTGATAAAAAAGTAAGGAAAACACACAACCAACAAAAAGTAAACACATAAAAAACAAACACACAACTAAAACAAATTGTACAAAGAAGAGAGACAATCTCTACTTCCTAAATATTTTGAAATGTTTCCCGCTATAGGGAAGCGGGAGCTCAGTTCCATCCAGATATGAGGGATAGAATTTATTCTCTCCGTTGAGCTGCTTGATTTTGAAAGCCCTCTCCAAAGAGATTCAAAGTTCTTGTGCATGCCCTTTGGTTCTCTTCGCTTGTCCCATAAAAGGACGAGATCTCCCACCTGGAAATTCCTCTGATTAGCCTTTTTATCGAACAGTCTCTTGACTTGATTCTGATGTTCGATGATCCTATCGAGCACCCTTACTCTCTTTTCTTCAAGTTCTATTAGATACATGATCCTCTTTTCTAGAGAATTCTAGAAAGTCTCATCCTCGATCGCTCGTGCCAAGCGTAGAGTAGGGAGTTCCACGTGGAAATGGGGAGCTCAGATCGATTCCATATAACACTTGAAAATGTGACATACCGAGAGATCTCTTCAAAGTAATACGGTCTGCCCACAAAGCATCATACAATGACTTGTGCCAGACCACTGATTCTCATCAACTAGCTTCCATATGATGGTCACTAGGTTCTTATTACTGGATTCTACCTGACCATTTCCCTGGGGGTAATAATCCGAGGCATGGGCCAAGGTTATCCCGTATTCATAGAAAAAACCGATAACTTCCCGTGAGGAGAAGTTGGAAGCATTATCAACAACAATCTTGTGTGGGATGCCAAACCTCACAATGATATTTTCTTTGATGAAGTTGTAAACAACTTCAGAGGTGGCATTCTTAACAGGTATGGCCTCCACCCATTTAGTGAAGTAATGTTCTTGTGTTAGAACATAACTATGTCCGGCACTTGATTGGGGATGTAGTGCTCCGATAAATTCAATTCCCCATTTCCTGAATGGTTCGTCAATAATGACGGGCCTAAGGGGAAAAGCAGACAATTTTGGTTTTCCAACAAACTGTTGGCAGAGCTCACATTTTGCTACCCAGGTGGCTATATCCTGAAATAGTGTTGGCCAATAATACCTAGCCCGGATGATCTTATGTGCTGTTACGACGAGGAGAAATGACCGCCGTAGGCCGAGTCATGAAAATTTTCAAGCAATTTGATTTGTTGTGGTTTTTCAACGCATCGCAAGAAGATGCCATCAATACCATGCTTGTATAAACCGTCATCCCATATGACATATCTAGCTACCCTGAGCTTTACAGTCCACTTCTCCTTTGAAGTTAGATGAGCTGGGCACTCACCGTAAGTGAGAAAGAAAGCAATGTCTGAATACCATTCGTCACTAGTTGTAAATAAATAGGACCATAGGTAGAGAATCAACTTTCTCCACCGACCCTGCTCTCCGTCGATGCAATCAACTTCCTCTTTAAGGACCTCTGAATCTTTGTTTTCAGCCATAAGCTAACATAGGCCCTTGCCTCTTACTAGCTTGGTTGGTTTTATGTCTAGATCATACTCCTGACCTTCTCGATCCAATTCCCTCGTAAGCTCCCTAACTCCTGTTGAGTTAGGATAGACTTAACTACCGTGTCAGAACCAAAGACTACCGTGTGAGAGTTTAGGATGTAGTACCGGAATTTCTTGACTGCTTTTTGACCACTATGAAGGCATTTTTATTTAACTGAGACATCTTCAATTCATGAGGCTTGAGAGGGGATCTCATGAAAGTGATTGGGGATTCAACATCCTCAAAGTTCTTTTGCATTAAGATGGCTGATACAGTATGCACAGATGCATAACTGTACATGATAAAATCCTTGGAGAAGTCGGGACATACCAGGATGGGTGCATGGGCAACGAGAGGCTTTTATATCCTTGAATGACGCCTTTCCTTCTTCGCTCCACTGGAAAGTTTGTGACCCTTTCATCATATTTGATATGTGCTGAGTCTTTTCAACGAAGTCAGAATAAAGCGTCTGAGAAAATTCACCTTTCCAAAGAAAGAGTGAACACCGATCTTGTTTGTGGGTAAGGTAAGGCTCTGAATAGCCTTAACCCTTTCGACATCTATCTTTGTTCCTTCCTTGCTGACAACATGTCCCAACAACTTTCCTTCAGTGACCCCGAAAACAAACTTTTTGGATTTAGGGAAATCCCGTGTTCTCGATCTAATCAATACTTGCTCCAAATGATCACAATGATCACTTCACTTTTTTGAGAACACAATTAAGTCATCCAAATAAACTACGATGACCTTTCCCATCATACCTTTGAATGTGAAGTCCATCGCTCACTGAAAGGTGGCACCAACATTGGTCAAGCCAAAAGACATCCTGCATTGTAGGTGAATGTGCCCCAAATGCGAGTAGTGAATGCCATTTTGAATCGGTCTTCAAGTGAGACTTCGATCTGATTATAGCCCAAAAAACCATCAAGCATGGACAACATCTCTAAACCGGTTACTACCTGCAGAACTTGATCCATTATGGGCAGCGGGTAATTGTCCTTCAAGGATGCCTGATTCAGATTACAAAAATCTACGCATATGCGTATCTCACCATTCTTCTTTCATACGAGCACGATGTTTGTGACCCAGGTACTGTGATGGATAGGAAAGATGATTCTCGCATCCAACATTTTCTATATTTCCACCTGGATGGTACCCGAGATCTTGGGATTGTAATGTCTCTGTTTTTGGTGAAAGGGTTTGACATCATCCTTTAACGGATGTCATGTTAGACATGCCCTTCGTGAAAGACTTTAGATCGGCATAAGACCATGCCAATACGTCCATATATTTCTTCAGCAATTTGACAAACTTCTACTTTTCTTCGGTGTACAACATTTCCCGATGTTCACAAACTGCGGATCTTCTATAGTACCCAAGTTGACCGATTCGGTCTTTGGAGGAGTTAGGATCATCTTGTCGCTTCTTCTTGACAAAACGATCATGTTTGTAAAACAATCGTTCCAAAGAGACTAAACCCTTTGAATTTTATTTCCCCGAGTGACATATGCCATCACCTTCTTTTGATTCGTTCACTTGACCAAGGATGATTCACTGGCATGCGAAGTAGATCCTTCAAAATGAAGCTCATTGAAATTTTCTGCTTTCTCTAGAAAGGCAATAAGCTGATTGTCATCGTTGAATACCTGCCAGTGCTGAGAATTGTCTGCACGCTTGGGCGGAAGACTACCTCAATGGTATATGTGTCTGTTTTCAACCCTGGGTGAGGGAGCATAAGAGATGATGAGACGACCAATGAATCGGCCATGTCATTTTGAGCTCTTGGAACGGCCTTTATTGAGAAAGCGTCAAATTCCTCAATGTTGTCCCATACTGCATTGCGGTAGTGCATGATTCTGTCATTTTTCACTTAGTACACCCCTTTTACCTGGTTGACAATCAGTTCAGCGTCACCTTGTACTTTTAGGTTCTTGATTCCTATTTATTTTGTAGCTTGCATACCGAGTAACAAAGATTCATACTCAGCAGTATTGTTTGTATTGAAAAACTACAATTTGAAAGAAAGAGGAAAAATCTCCTCTTCAGGAGATATCAGGATAGCTCCACCACCACATCCACTCGTTGCACAACTACCATCAAACTACAGTGTCCATATCTTGTTAAGGTCCTCCTCCTGATGAGAACATCCATTTTATCGACTCAAAGGATAAGAAGTAGTTCCCCATCCCTGATGATTCGAAGAGGATTTGGGCTTTGGGGTCGTCAGAATTGGTGACTAGGTACTTCTTTTGTGATTCGTGCTCTAATGTCTCGCATAACACCCTTGACGGGGATTCTGGATTTGGCCACCATATGAATCTCTCCACCAACTTCTCTCAAAAGCTTCTCCCTAGTAGAATTCCATATGCTACTTTGGGATATCAAAGAACGAGGATGGTCATCTTTTCCCTTTTCTCTGGGAACTGCAAATGCAACTATGCATCTTTGATTTGACCAATTAATGGAACCTGTTTGGTTTCCATGGAGTAACATCTCACCAAAGGCTTAGTAAGAGTGAGGCCCAAAGCACGAGCGACCTTCACCGGCATGACATTATCGGAAGCCCCAAAATCAATATATGCGAGTTGCTTAGTTTGTGACCATTGATTAGTAGGGAGAGATAAAAAGGTTCAATTTTTCTCCGACATGGAAGTCGAGGCAACATTTATGCAAGATGCGGGAGGAGTGGAAAGGATTCCTTTCAAGAGACAGAGAGGGGACGGTAGCTTGGCTTTGGATATATTTGGTTAATCTTACAAGCTACTCGGGGTTAGACCGAAGATATTCACTTCAGACATTTGGATCTTGGTCCTTTTAGCATGATCAACTATGTCGAATGCGACTAAGGGCTGCGTTGATGAAGGAATGAGTCCTTCATTTCACATGGCGGGGTAGGGTTACTTGGTCTTTATGGAAACAGAAGAAGGCTGATTTGGAGGAGAGATGGGAGGAAAATATTTCTTTGTAAAAGGCTTAATAGGAGGTTGAGCAGGAAGAGGATTACCTCTTTTAGCAATGGTTAGAGGTGTGTTTGACATAGCCTTCTCTTTTTGTATCCTAACAACAACTTCTACTTCTTTTCCTTATGAGCGGGTGAAAACAACATATGACTATCCACTTGCATACCCTTGGGTACCCTCTTCTTCATCAGATTCCTCATCTTCAAATTCCATATACCCAATTGTAGAGTCGTCACCGGTTCACCGACATCTTGATCATCTCCACCTTGCGATGAAGGTTCTTCATAAATTTTCTCCTCTTCTTCGATCTCAACTAGGGCATTGACCGGAGGAGCCTCAAGTGCCAACCGTGGAGCAGCTGTAGGAAAATGTGGCCTTTGTGGGGCATTGTTGGGAGTGAATTTTCTCTATGGGATATCCCGGTATGGAGTGAAGGATGAAACTTGAGCTAATTGCTTTTTTAATGCGATCAAGTTGTTTTCCATCTTCTAGAATGTCGGATCTAATGAAGTGGCTTGAGAAGGAGTTGAAGCCTTAGGCTTGGACGACTCTCATTTTAACTCGCTAGATATAAGTAGGTTGTCTTCTATCCGAATGGCCGCAGCTTGAGCGAGAACCAGGGTGGTGATTTGTTCTTGTAAGAGTAAGAAACTTACTCTTGAGCTCATGGCATTCACAAAGAAACACTTTTGATTTTCTAGTGTTGGCAACATGGCAGGCGGCACACGGTTAATCAGCGAATTGAAACGGGTGATAAAATCATGCATGGTTTCATGGCCTCCTTTTTAAGTGAGTGATCTTTGATAGTAATGCAAATGCGTCTTCTAAAGGCTTATACCTGTCTTCAAACGCAGTTCGTAATGTGGCCCAACTGGTGATAGATCCGGCCGATAAATGTTGGAACCATTCTACTGCAGGTCCTTGCAAGGTCTCTAGAAAGAGGCGTACTGACACATCTTCATGGGTCACATCTAGGATGTTGCATGACATAATGAATGCAGATATATGTGAATCCATGCTTTGATTTCCACTCCCATCAAATCTTGGGAAATTCTTGTGGTTTCCATGAGGGAGTGCGTGAACTGGATGCGGCAATGCAAGAGGGCCCATAGTGTTTCCCCATGGTATTGCCATTTGAAATGCTAGAAAGAGGACTCAGCCGGAAGTGTGGTTCCACTGAGTAACAGAGCACTGTAAAGGAATGTGGAGGCTCCTTGCGAAAACCGGTTCTTTTGTGGAGGCGAGGCACTTCTGGCCGACCCATTAGCTGAACTCGTGACGTGAAGCGTGCTTGGTGTAATACTGAAGTTGTGCCGTTGAAGTAGATCAAAAATAGGATCAACTTCTCCACGGGCTCTCCTGCTACGGGTAAATGGCTCACCCGCCAGTGTATCTTTTTAGATCTGTAATGATTTTAGAGTAGATTTAAAAACTCTTTTTGTTTGTACTTGCTAATTTTCTGATTTTTCTGACAAAAATTAGTAGCATGTACTTTTCTAAATATTTAATTTTATCCCTCTTTTGAAAACCGATTGCGGTTTAATGACAAAGATTAGTGAGGATAAAATAATGGATAACTTAGTAAGCTGATTTTCGGATCTTAGATTTGACTTTTTGCAAGGGTTTGAAAATATTTGTAAAAATATCAAGATCTCAGATTTATGGAAATATACGGGTTTTTATAAAAACTCAGCGAACTAAAGGTTTCTAACTAGTCCAAATCTATGGATCTCTGAAGAAAATTTTCAGTTTGGATCACTTTTGCAAAAAAATAGATTTTAAACAAAGAGTTAAGATTTGCAAATAGGTAGTGATTTTTAAAGCTTTATCTATTTTCTTAGTCTCCCATCCAACTTTAAAAACTGTTGGTGTCTCTTAGCTGACATAACATTCACATAGATCTGGTTCAATCCCCAGCGAGAGTCACCAAAAACTGTTGGTCCGAAAATCTGTCGGGTGGGCAAATCTATGGATGACAGAAGCCAACAGCAGTGCGGGGCATAGCCCTTCTTTGAGACAACAAAGCGAAACTAGTTTATTGCTATTCTACCAGCAAGAATCTATGCAAGTCTTATAGTATTCTACCTTCAAGGGGGTTTGGGATCTCATCCTGGTGGAAATAGTTCCGACGAAGAACAAAAAGGAATGAAGGAAGGAATGGAAGAAAGGTGGATCTGAAGGGAGAAAAGAAATGAATTCCAAAGTAGAAAGGTCAGAGGGTTTATGTTTTAGGCTGGTAGTAAATAGAGCCAAACTTACTCACATAAACAAACAAAGCAATATTGATAAACAAATGACAAAAGCATAGGTGAATCCAACAGAATAAGCATGTAGATCTAACTTAAGAAAGATCTAACACATAACACAGGAATTCAGCACAAAGTCTCAATTTTGTATTAATAATGTTTTGTTACAAGAAGGCTCAAAGTCTTTCTCTCTTAACTCTATTTTTCATACAAGTTTTCTCACATGGAATACAATAAGCATTCTAGTATTTATAGAAGGAGAAGGAGAAAGAAGACAAAAAGGAGCCAACAACTATTTACAAAATATCTACAAAATATTTAAAAGTCAAAAGTTGACTTTGGGGCAATTTTGTGGATGACAATATCTCATGATGCAACATGGATGATGTCATCATTTGTGCCAACATTCTTTTAAATATTTTTTAAAAATGGGATAAACCCCAGGAGGAAGGAGCATATTCGTTGTCATCCCTTGGCTTGAAGGAGTGTCTTGCTTCGCGCTCGTGAGAGAGAAATGTGAAATTGAGCTCGATACTCCATGTACTTGCTGACCATCGTTTGAAGTTGATCTGAGCGGGACCCTTGGTGTGATCCCCGATGACTTCGTAAGTCTCTCGTTCATCTCTAATTCTTGTCGGGAGTTTGAAGTATTCATTACATGCCCCATCGGTATCCAACAAAGTCGCGGCAGGCCAAAAGGTTGTTGATAGATTCTATATCAAAAGTGGCCTCTGACTCTAAACCCTGTGATGGGATTCCTTTGAAAAGTCGAATAGTGTCATCTACCTTCCTCAAGGCGTATGATGGGGTGAGAAAACCTGGAGACATCCTTAAGACGATCTGCCTCATTTGATACATTGCATCCAAGGCTTCCTCCTTAATTTTGTATATTTTCTCCAACACAAACTCCATTTGGTCAACCCGATAGTCTAAAGTGGAAAGGACTTTGTTGGGTGCTCTCGGGTGATCAAGATGCTTGAATTTCATTAAGTCATCGACTGGGTAGTCGAGCATCTTCTACAATGTCTTGTGTTGCAACCTGGCATGGTCCAACTCTTCGGAGATAGGTCCTGTTATTGCCTGGAGTTCCTTGTTAGTTTGATCTATATTTTGATACAGCTCTGTGAAATTTGTAATCAATTCCTCACTATATTTGAGGATCTGCTCTCTCTAGGCGGACACTACTACACCTTGCTCACCAATCTTGGCGTACTCATTTATCTTCTCTTGACTAAGGGCTTCAGGAGTTTCAATGGCAGCTATAGGAGGTGCATTTCCCATCTTTTGCAGGGCTTGGAGAAGATGTTTGTTTTTCTCTTTTAATATTCTCTTCTCTTCCTTTACTTCTTGAAGCTTTTTACAAAGGGCATCCACTGTGGATAAGGCCTCTCCTTGTAGGATTTCTGAGGATGTTCCCATTGTGACCTGAGTCACTGTAAAATCTGTAGGAGACAGATCTTTTTCTCCTTTGTGGATCGGGGTATGTGATCTCCATAACTCTTTCACTTGAAGTGCTTTGAGAGAAGCAAGTTATATCCTCCTTTTTCCTCTTATCCCCTTTTTTGAGAATAACGGAGAATTCCATAGGTGCAATAGGGATTTTCCTCTTGTGCTTGACTCAGTGTTTGGAGATCCATTCTAGACTTAGGGAGTGGGACCGAGAGGAAGAAGAGGAAACGGGGCGGAAGAAGGAGCAACTATAGCGGACACGGGAAATGTGTCGAGACACTCGATGGTGGCATTGAGAATGAAGCCAACCCTCCAATGCTCACGGGGTAGGAGTCACTATAGGAGAGGAAACCGTGGGGGTGAAAGGGATCCGTGAGATGAGGGAAGAAATGTTAGGGGACAAATCCTCGAGGGAAGAGAAGATGGAGGAAGAGGGAGGGGGAACAGTAAAAGGAGGGGGGAGAAGACATAACCAAAGGAGTGGTTGGTTAAGCAACATGAGGAGGGGAAGGAGGATCAGGAGAGAGGGAATGATGGGAACCTCACCAGTTGTAGTAGTGTCAACATCCTGAGTGGATGTTCCCGTTGGAGCACTTACAGCTTCTTCTTCTTCTGGGGATATCAGGATTACTACATGCTCCTTGGCGGCGGAAGGAGGGCTCTCAGGAATTTCCTCCTGAGTATTGCTTGGCTCTCCCTCTTTATCTTTTCCTTTGCCTTTAGACAAGTGCTTTGGCTTGGTGGGTGCATTACCCAAGGAGACGTGGTAAAGTCAACTCCAAGGTAGATGAGATTATTTTTCTTGCACCAATGCTCGGTGCGGTGTAGTGTAGAGTGCCTTTGACCCTTTCCTCAATAGTCTAAGGTGCCTTGTTTCTATCAATTTTAGCAAACGGCCAATTGTCCCCATCTGTGTCTAGATAAACCTGATCAACCTCTTGATCAGTTACTTGGAAGCCCTTTGGGACAATGGCCACACCATATTGAATGATCTCTGCCAGGGCCAAGCGGGAGTGATCCTTTCGTCTGAGCTCGACTTCGTGATATAGATCGATGTAGATATCTTCGATCTGAGGGACGTGAATTGGATCGAGCTTTGCCCTTGGAAGGTAATCACGAGGATCAAAGGTTGGCCTTGCCAGGAAATTATGCTTTAAGTTGAGCAATTCAAGCTCTACAAACATTTCCTGGGATTTGCTCTGTGAAGTGCAGGTGTACCTACCCACTGTGAGGGGGAATGGAGTTCCACCCTTCTTTCTTTTCAAACACTTCTCATGGTATGTGATAAGCTATCTAGATAGCTCCAATAGGATCAACTTGGGTCCCGCATACCTCGGCAACTTGGTGGGCTCTCCCAAGAAGTTGGCGTCTCTGAGATAGGTGAAAGTGGGGAATTACGTGAATAACGCTCCCCACTTCTCTGTGGTGGATACCACGCTTTTGGTCTTCCGACCATGAGTCATATTGGGCCTCAAGAGGTAGATGACGCCGTAGAAGAAGGCATCATTGATTTTGTTGAATTATGCTATGTTATTTTCCAGTCTTAACTTTGGATAATACTTGTATATTTTGACCTGGGGCCATACCCCATACCGACTCAATGCTAGGTAGTCCCTCTCTGAGGTAGTAGCATATACCACATAGGAGTTCATATAGAACTTCCTAGTTGTTGAAAGTTGTTAAAGCTACTCCGAGATTGTGATGCTGGTAATCTCTCCCCATTCAAAACGTTGATCAGGAACGTTTTTGCTCATTGTTTCTAAATATCTGAGCATCCACTTGTGAAAGTAATGGGAATCGGGAAGCCTAAACACCTGCTCGCTCAGAAAGTGATGGTGTCACTCACCTCCTCCTCGAAAAATTCACTACAATGAATGACTTGTGGCCACCTGCTTACCACCTTCTTATTTTTGAGGTACACCTCATTCATCAGCTGCATGCATTTGTCTTCATTTTTGTTCCATGTCTTCATGCAGTCCTCTTGGCTTACCGCTACAAAATTTCGGTGGTGAGGGATACCCAACATGATCTCAAAATGTCGGGCAGTGAGGTTGATTATTACCTTGCCCTTCTCATTTTCGACACATCTTGTGTCTTTATTGTAACAACGGCCCACCAACATCATGAACTCGTTGTTGATTGCGCTCACAGAATCCTCGCAAAAAGTGTAAACCACTACCAACCAATTTATCTATCCATGGGCTACCTGTGACCTTCTTGGTTCTGGCCCAGAAGTCCTCCATGTCAATGTGATCGAGTTTTGAATCTTTGATATCTAGGTCACACTCTACAAATGATTCAGCATCCTAACCCTTTCGTATTTATATTCCATTTCTTCTTCTCGTTAGCTTGGCTTTACCTTGACTTGGTTGGCTTCTTACTCGATGAAGACATGTGTGAATCTAAGTTCAGCTATTGATCTGCAAGAAGAATCAGGGAATTCCATCGCATAAGAGCCATGTTAGCTGTTAAGTTGTCCATCAAAGCTTACAGAATGAAAAGTTAGCAATTTATGAGTCTCTCGAGCGCAAGGCGCAGCTCTACTAAAGGCTGCAGGTCTCGTAAAATCAAGGCGCACTTTGGGAATGTGTCGCATGGGAGGAAACAACGCCAAAAGGGGGTGCGGGGTGCGGAAAGACTACACACAACATTCGGAATGTTGGCGTCAATGGATGTGTGCTTGCGCCATATATGAAGTGTTTTAACTGGGCACATATTTATTTGTTGTAGAAAGGTCTCAAAGTGTGCCATCGGTGCATATGTGGTAAATGCAACATTAAGGTGAGGTGTGCCAAGGGTTTAGCTTGCTGCGCGAAGAAGGGTTTGCACAACATTCAGATGTTGTTGTAGCTATAGGTGCGCTTGCGCCTGCACCCACACCTAAGGAATTTTTTACAGTTTATTACAAGGCACGGAGAAGGCTTATGCCGCATGCAGGGACAATGCACCTGTGGCATAACTGTGTTTAATGTAACAACAATGAAAATTGCATCGAAGGAAAGACAGTGGGCTGTTTTTACAAAAATTTCATGTTTTTCACCCTTTGGCTCAGATTTTGATGGCAAGGGGGAAAAATTTAACACAACAGGGAATAAATGATAAATGAGTCCGAGTTGTTTCATGGCAGAGGTCTTCCAGATTTGCAGATCTGGAAGGAGGACAGAGAACGATTTTGGAGCTGAGTATTTGGATTTGTAAAACGGGTTGGGATTGCATTATCTTCTTAGGTTCATTGTTATTTTTAACAATCCTAATCACCTAAACCAACAGAAAAACCACAACAAATCCATAAGAAAAGCAAGGACCACTTACTAGGAATATATAACAATAAAGGAGACGATGTGGGATCCACGAATGCGAAAAATGGCAACACGCGGGGTTGATGAGGAATGCTGACAAGTACAGAGGAATGAATTTTTCACTTTTTTGAATTGTGAAAATGATAGGTCGGACGTGCCTATATATAGCAAAAGGTGTAATAAATGTGCCACCAACTTTTCTATGGCGCACTTAGGGAGATGTCAACACGAAAATATTTGCACCATGGCGCAGCTTTTGAAGTGTCGACACTGCGTTTGCAGCGCCTTGGCACAACATTAAGAGGTGCAACATTTGGAATGTTGACACTTAATAGAATGCGCCAAAGGAATATAGGGGGCACAATTTTGGTTGATGTAACGTGAAAGAAAACTACGCCCAACCCAAAAAGGTTGAAAATGACCAAGTTCTAAAAACTATATTTTCGGAAAGGGATTTTATGCCATTCCAAACGTTAAGAGACCTCAAAGGGGGACCAAAATGGAAATTTTGGTATGGTTACCTACAAAATTACCCTTGTCAATTTTATAGGATAACAAGCGTATATCACGACAAGATGAATATAAATGAGTGATGATTTAGCCTAAAGCATATACCACTGAATGGTGCAAGTGAAAGTGATGATGTAGCCTATCATGAGATGATGGTAGAAGAAGTAACCCTATATCCTAAAGTGTATATCACTTAATCTAGTTATGTCACATAAGAAAATATTGAATGATGAACGTGTAAGGGTGATGAGGTCCATTTGTGATGTATACCCTCAACAGTCCAATATGGACCACAAGACTAGAGTGTGTCATAGGGTAGTGAGTGCAATGCGTAAAAGAGAGTGTGTAGAATGTGTGATGTGTGTAGTAAGGTGTATGGTATGTAATGTAAGATGCGTAGATGACATAGTATGTGTAGATGCATAGAAGATGTAAAACGTGAGATGTAATATGTAAGGTGTAGAATGTAAAATGTAAGATGAAAATGTGTAATATGTAGTAACTATGGTGTAGTATGTGAGGCATGTGTATAACGTATGTAGGACAATATGTAGGATGCAAAGTGTAGAATGTATAAAGACGGAGATATCTATAGTGCATTGAGTGGGGTTCATGTGTGTAGGATGCCCTCAACGGTCAAGTGTGAATCAAGCATAAGAGTGTTCTATCGTAATGACGATGTTTATAGTGTAGATGAAAATGTGTATGCTAGAAGGTTGATGCGAGTATGAAATGTGTGTTGATGCTAGGGTGGGTGAGGGGGGGTATGTGAATGTTATGTCCCCAAGTGTGTGAGGAAAGGAGAGGATCAAGTGATGTCATCAAGAAGATCGTCAGTGTTTGGATCGAAGCCATAAGGTGTTGCATCAGAAACCTGATAAGCTATAGTGTTGGGTTGGTCGTGTAATGAGCCATTGAGGCGTAAACGATACATGCCCATAGCATATTCCTCATCAATGAAAGGAGGTAATGGACATCCTATGTGCATACCAATGGGTGATATTTTGTGTATAGCCTAGGAAGGAACTATTGTAAATGAATATACGACCAAAGGGCATAGGGAATGAGATATCAATATGATCATGGTCTAATGTACCCCCTATATAAGTAAACCAATACTGCCCTAATGTGAGTGGAGAAGAGCGAGGAGTGTGCCACAGATAGATTGTAATATGGAAGACACATAAACCATAAGCAATAGTAATAATGATGAAGTCGTAATATAAATGAGGATGGTGAGTGGGAGGATATAGGTCTTCAAAAGTGAAACCAAGTTGAGCTAGACCATCATGTGAACATATAGTGACATCACTAGTAGGCTCAAATAGAATATGAATCGTTCATGAAAAGTTTGCATGTAAATGGTGGGTGTGTTGATAGAGATGATGTATTTGAAGGTGGAGAGGATAGAGCAACATCCGTAGATTGGACAAGCCCCCGATAAAGAACCATAACAATATTAATAGTAGTTGGAGGTGATGGTGTAGAAGAAACAACATCTATCACACAAATAACACCTTCAAGCGTGGCAAATGAATTGGTTTTCCATCGGTTGAGGATCATCTGTAGTATCAGTACATGGAATAAGAAGAGTAATATTAGGATCTCGGTCACAATATTGATAAGGGTCGAATCATGAAGAAAAATATATTCAATACCTTCATGTATGAATTTGACACAATGATGTACAATAGAAGAAATGACTTACATGACATGGAGCCATGGTCTACCAAGCAAACAATTATAGGAGACTGGAAAATCAATGACAAAGAACACAATGTTAACAATTTTTGGCCCTACTGTGATACGCAAGGTGATTTGACCCACGCATGGACGAACAGAACCATCATATGCATGCAATGAAAGACAAGATGGATTAACATCACGAGTGGAAAGACCTAGCTTCTCAATGAATGACATGGGACATAAGTTGAGTTCAGATCCATTGTCAATTAAAGTGCGCTTGATACCCACATTGTAAATGTGAATCATGATATGCAAGGGTGGGTCATTATCGAATGCATTAAGATCAGCACGAGGATTAGTAGGGAAAGTAATATGTTTATAAAATGCATCCACGAACGTCTTATATACCAATTCAGGATGCATATTAGCATGAAAGTGAGTAGTAGTAAGAAGATGTTGGACTTTATGCCTTAAATCAAGATTTGCAAGCAAGTAATCATTGATTGAGATACTCATGATGAATATACTCTAAGATGACAAACAAAGGATGAGGATCCTAAAAGCGTGAAGATCGAGTACGTGTTCACCAAAATGATAAACTAAAATGTAATATTCTAGTGTAATCTAATGTTATAGGAATAGTAAAATGACTGAATAAATGAAGTTATAGAATATTGAAATAGTACCCAAGCAATCTAAGCAATAAAATGTGAAACCCTAATGTGCAAAGAGGATTAAGAAGGCCTTAGTTGATTCGATGATGTCACGGGGCTGAGTCGTAGTGGAGACCAAGTGAACAGGAGAAGGAAACCTTCGCACGTGAGCTTGGAAAAGTGCAAATCCGAGCTATCTGGTTGGACTAGAGTGCATGGAGAGGGATAAGGGCACTTGCGGGTGCCTAGGTCTGTATTCTAGCACCTGGTTTGTGTAAATGCTCTAGAAAACTCCTCGAGGTGTTGCAAGATGTTTTCCTATGTTCACTTCCTGTTGCGTGAATGACATTGCACTTTTACATATGTCATTATACTTCTCCAAATGTTGTTGTACTTTTCCGATGTTGTGGTAAACTTACAATGAAGAATTACCTGTAAGATTCCAAACAAAACATCAAAACCCTAAAAAAGCGAAAGATGCATATGAAGGGGTCGGATTGTCCTTAGCTTCCAAATGGATGGACTTATCACTGAACATTACACTACATCTCAGACCCAATGTAGTTATAGGTGTGTGTGTGTGTGTAATTGTGCCCTAGGTGCTCTTGTGTTAGTCGCACTTTATGAAGTAGTGAGCAAGTAACTAGATGTAGAATGTAATAAATGTGTGCATGGAAACAATAGACTCCCATCCTATGAAGTGTGATGCAGATGAACCAACCTTGTGTGCCTTTTGATGGAGCTAGATGGATGCAAATGTAGTTATAGATGCCTTTGATGGATGCAACCTTAGGTGGTGATAGTAAGTGCTTAGTGTTTGGTCCCTCATTATGGTCACATAACTTTATATTTATATGGTTCTCTTGCTTTAATTTCGTAACTAACCCCGAAAAGGCCGACCACCAAAAATATAAGAAGCTCAATGGCTAAAAAGTTCCCAAAAAGTGAGAGGAAAGTGTAAAGAGGATCAAAGTGCCCAGAGGGGACCAGGGGCTCTTAGGGTGCCCAGTTAGAAATAAGGAAAACACGGTATGAGAGTACAGATTGGGAAAGTAGGAGTGCAAGACTGAAAGTAGCAATAGAAAACAATGCAAAATGGACAAAGACATGGGTTAATTATTACTCTTTTCACTTGAGAACCATATGAATAGTAGTATGAGACCAGGACTAAATAATGACTCAAAGTGTGTGATTTTGTGTCTAGAGCATGCAAATAAAAGTGTCACAGGAATATTATTACAAACCTTAGAATAACAATACAATATTCCACCATGTACTTGTCATATCAGAGCTTTATCAATCAAAACACAACAAAGTAATTTACAAACACAATCTCATTAATGTTATACATAGTCATGTATTAACCCCCATGCTTGAAACATAGAGCATTCACCACTTCAAACCTGTAATAAACCTCCTAAGATGATTTCAAATAGATTTAAATGCATTCAAAAATATAAACTTATAGTTCTTAGTCCATGCAAATCAAAACACAAGATTCTATTGAAGAAGATAATATATCAAAAACAATGGTTCCTCATATATATAAATATATGATTCATACAAAATTGTAGGTTTTCTTCCTTCCTCCCATTATTTTTTTCCTCATTATCCTCGGGGAATACCTATATAATTTTCTCTCTTTCCCTTTTATTTGAATTGCATCACCATTTTTCTTAACACTCTCAAGCCCTAACTAACTTTTAAAATTCCATATGCCCCTACATAGTTAGATTACGCATAATACATCAATTAACAATTATTGACTCTAACCCACTCTTAGGACTCATTTTTACATGTTTACACACTTGAATCCCATACGAGACTCTTTGAAAAACCATTCTTGTCTCTCATACATGCTTTAGAAATTTAAACTTTGAAATGGAGGGAAACTTGTAATTTTTAAAATTTGAATAGTCTAACCAACTTGGATTCTCCAAGTCATGACTCCAACACCTTTTAATTCACTTAACTCTATATCATCACCATGATTAGGATGAAAAGTTTTCAGTTTTTATGCTCTTTCAAGATGCCCCTACATCATTTTTATCGCCAAAATGAACACCCTCTAATTTTTCGTGAAAGGATGCACAAGAAATCGTTGTTTTTGGGTAACATGGGATTGTATCTCAAGTTGTGGGACTTGCTACTTGATACAAACTTCCAAAGAAGGTTTGTTCCTCTACCTATTCCTAATGCTAAAATAATCCTAAGAAAGGAAATGCAACTATCTAATCCTACTCTAATATCCACAACCTAACTAAGGAGAGAGGGAAATGCATAAAATGGAAATCCTAAGCTAACATGGGTGATAATACCAAGAAGAGGCAGAAAGACACTCTCAAATGAATAAAAATGGGAGGAAAATGAAGGAGGAGAGGGTAGACATGAGTTCCATAGTCCAAAACAACATTCAAACTCTCATTTCCATAGAGCACAACAAAAATAAACCCTGCAAGATGAGAATAAACATGCACAATACACCACAAATGCAATAGAGAGGAAAGATAATGCAATAAACACATGCTAGGGTAGAGAATAGCCACAAAACATGAATTTTATTGCTTCAAAGAGATACACAATCCATTACAATGAAGGAGGAAGGAAAGAATCTCCCAGAAATGTCTAAATCTGAGGCCTGTAACTCAAAATACACATGCAACACTTGTAGAAGGATGCACTAGCATTACAAGAGGGTCCAACCTTTACAAATGAGCATCCTTTTATAATATATAGAAAATGGGAGAGAGAGAGAGAGAGAGAGAGAGAGAGAGAGAGAGAGAGAGAGAGGGAAAAGATAGGGAAACTCGAATTTCCACCTTTAACCACCAAAAACATGCATTGAATGTCTAAAAAAGGCATGGGCACCCTTCCAAGACCATTCCCTATGATACTCTACTTGTAGGAGAAGCAATGGGCACCATACTTCATCGAATTGACTGGTTGAGCTACCTAGAACTGTAGCTTTTAATGTTGGATAATATTTCCACCTTTTCACCCACCTAACCTCACATAATTTAAGAAATCCAATTTTTTGGTGTAGTACATGCTGAGATATTTCCAACAATACCAAGTTTGTCAAATTTGAAGCAATAAGGAAAACGATATGGGAATTTGAAGTTCACGGGCTCGAGGAGGTCATAATTGGTTCCATGTGGGTCTCCATAGTTTGCTTTATTGTGTTTATTCTTGGTGCGAGTGAACCAAGTGATCGGGAACTAGGGGAAGGGGATAATTTTTCTACATGTTCTGCGGGACCCGTCGTATCTGCATCGCCACAAGTATGTCTTGTGCCTCCGCTCACCCCATTGTTGGCTGATTGGCAATGCGGAGAACTAATAGAAAAAGGGAACTGTTTCACCAATTCCCTCGGTTCCCGCACTACCAACAACATTATCCACCCTTCGCTTCACTCACCAAGTTAGTTGGCCGATGTGCCCATGAGGGGAATCAATGCCCCAACAAAATTATTCCCTTTGTTTTGTTGGGACCTGAAATTTCTGCAATGGAGTGCCCAACTCCTCTCACTCATTCGATCGACAATGTGGGAACATTTGGCCCGAGAAATGGTTCCATATTTGTGCAAAATATTTGACTCGTATGCAATACATTATTTTCCAAACTCCTCCTGCACCGCCCGATGCATGCGAGCGATGCGGTGAACACAAGGAATGCAAGAACTATTCTATATGTTCCTCCTATTCCCAATTTAGCCAATTTGGCCCCAAATGACCCAATTTTTCCTATTTTTGGATAAGTATGGAAATGAGGGGGTAGGAAAGGAGGAAAAGAATTTCCTAGCACAAATTTCTTCAACTTTTGATCAGTTTATATTTCCAAATGAAGATGGGAGTTATCAAAATAGCTCGGAGGTGAATTTTGGATAAAAATCATACTCCTAAGATGGAGAAAAATACTCTTGTACTTTGTTTGGATAGTCATGTCTCTAGATGAGTCTTCATCATCCTTGTATACTCTTGCTCTTATTCCTTCACTTCCATGGTCCTTGTTTGCCTCATGTCCACCTAGATCCCATATCTCTCTTTATCTTTGCATTTTCCTTGACATTGCTTTTTTCTCTCTTGAGTTCCATCTCCACCTTCATCATTCTCAAATTTTCATCCTTTATACGTGCAAAAACATACAATACAACAACAAATACACATTCCTCTTCATTTCTTTGTTATAGTCTTCATCCCTATGTAGCTCATGTCCAACTTGTTTTCATTGTTTTCCTTTCCATAATTTGCATTTTCTTTCCTAATTTCTTGTTTTCTCTCATTCACCACCATACCAAGCTGCTCTAAACATGTAGATACACCTTCCTTACTCTCATTTAGATAATTATTTTCTTGAGGAGTCATTATTTCCTCAATTAGAGCTTCACTCTTCTTTTCTTAAGCCATCACATCCAACAAATATTGTAATAGTTCATCTACTTTACCTATGTAAAGCTGATCATCATGCCTTTCTTCTTCACCATGCTCAGCATTCCACTCACCTTTTCTTGTCTCATGCTTCTCAAATGCACTATTAGAGTCATCTTGTACAATTTCAAGGAATTCACCTAAAGCAACATCAATATCAACCAATAAACAATCAATTTTTCTTACCTTGCTTTCACTCTTTGCATGCATATCTTCTTTAACCTCTTGTACTTGCTTGTCTTCTATGAGTTCTTCATCCTCTTTCTTCATTTCATATTCTCTTTCCTACACCATACTTGTATTCTTTCTTTCCCATACCATTCTTGATCCCTTGTGCATTTTTGTGTTCTCAAAAGACCTAATTTCTCTCTCTTACCTTTTCCTTATTCTCTTGTCCTTTCAATCACTTGTTTTGGCTTGACCTCTTCTCTCTCTACTACTGGTTTTTGCATCCACTTAGGCATCAGATATCCATGTCTTTTAACTGGTTTTGAGAGCTCCATATGGCTCTTTTATTTAATCATCTTCTTGACAACCTCTTTCTTTTTCTTTTCCTCTTGCCTCGTCTTATTTTCCTCTCTTCTAATCATCTTTCTCAACCTGTACCCTATGTTTTCTTCTCACAAGTAGCTCTATAGGACACTTCACTCTCTTTCTCATCACATATCCAACTTGAGATACTCCTCATCCATTTCTATATTGTTTAAAGCAGAAGTGCCTCTAGTACTTGGTACGCCGCAAACCGAAAAAATTGGGGAACTCAGATGTTGTGAAATTTTGATTTGCCCCTTGTAGTCATTCCAAGATTAGGGGCACAAGCCTTTTCCCCCTACCATAAGCAGGTGACGGAGGCAAAAGGGGAGGTCAGAATGATGTACTCCTTGTGCGTAGAGATGGATTCGGAGCAGAGAAGGTGGCCGTAGGCGTGGCCGAGGGATCAATTTCAGATTGCAAAAGATATGTGAGCATTAATACTTTAACAATATCAAATTCAGTAATTAGTATGTTAAAAATTTAAAATTAAGAAAACAAACAAGCGAACAGTAAGAACTTCAAATTAGTAAGATTGAAATCAATAGAGATTTCTTACGCTGTGAATTTTGTCTGTAATCAACAGATTGTGGTTGTGGCACTAGGTGGAAGGGTGGTGGTGGCACTGGCATGGAAAATCCTGAATTTAACGAAAACCAATTAAAAAGAATGATAAATTTGTAAAAGCAATTCAAAAGACTAATATAAATAAAGTTTAAGTCACTATTTATTGGTTACTTTGTACCATAAATTGAAGGGCCTGGGAAATTATATGGTGGTGGTGCAGATTGATACTCTTCTTGTTTCTTCTCAAGTATGTATGTCATGTCTTCACCACCACCAGTATGAGCAGACACTCTCGGAGTCGTCGATGCAGATATGCCGAAAAAGGATGCACATTAGGATAATGAAATTAGAAATATTTCATTGTCAAGAATCAGATATTCAGATTATCATTAGTCTGTAAAATAATTTCATAAAATTGAAACGATTGTGTAGTATGTAAAACTTAAAACCTAGATTTGCCTTTGCATTAGAAGCGAGTGCATTTTCTCCTTGCTCTCTGGGGCTGGGCCGGCGAGAGCAATCCAAGGAACCACACATCCATTTTTTTGGTCTTAACTCTGTAGCCAAAGATTCATTGGACATGGTGACATCATGATCAATTAGATTGTTGTCACCAGACCCCTCAGGCCTAGTAGGGTTATGCAAGTGAACCTGCCGCATGACGACATTCCGTGTTTCGTTTTCTTTTACCTGTTCATAACAAAATTATAGATTACATATTTATAAGAATTAATTTAACAATGAATTTGTTTTTGAAAGGAATCAAGATTAATTATTTTAAAATAAAATACTCACCAACTGTTCGTCCATAGGAATTCCATGTTTATCCATCTTCTCGTGAAGAGCAGTTAGAATAGCTGTGGATTTGAGTTCATAAAAACCCTCATAGTTTAAAGCAAGAACATAACAAGAAGAATAAATAACTGCAATATGATTCAATTTAGCTTTGTCAAGCTCAAAACAAATCTTTGATGTAAGATATGAGGACCAATCGAATCTAACACTAGCAATGATTTGAAGAAGGTAGTACATTTCCCATTGAGGAATGTAGATGTATCTTCCTTGTAGAATGATATGGGACTGGAAAAATTCCACCATGGCTAAGAGAAAGGGATCTTTGATAGATTGAGAGTTAATGCCTCTTTTGGCTAGAGTATTAACCTCAACCTCAACAAAGAGATTGTAATGAGACTCTAAAAATTCTTTTGCTCATAAAAAGAACGGCTTTGGTGGTTACAGGCAATGCGTTTTCATGGGGCAAGCATATTAGACGATAAATATCTTCGGTGTTATTTTGATGTGAAATTGGTGGGATGGTAATTGAACTATGAAAGTTTCATCTGAAGTATTATACACTTGCATTAAATTATTTAATAATTTGTGGTTTGTTTGATATTGGGGCATGTAAATAAGTCCATAGAAGCTTGACTTAGGAATCCAATCAAATTAACTAATTATTTTATCGTTTTAACAAATGTAGCAGCAATCGGGATATAAAATGTTTTGATAAACATAGGAAGTTGGTTTAATGGTCTTTTTCTTGGGGAAGTTATTCTGAATGTTGATTACTTGAAAAAGAATAGGTTGGCAAATGGCAGATAAAGATACTTGTATATGAGCCTTGAGGATCGTAGAACAAATCGTGTGGCGGTGGCACTGGTTATTATCTAATACTGGAAGACTGGAAGTGGATGAGAAGGCTGGAACTCTTTGAAAAATTCTATCTCGGAGAAACTTGCACATGAAAATGGGACAAAATGAATGGGGATGGGTATATATATATAGGAAAGGAAAGTGTATTAAATGTGGGCAGCGGAAGACACGTGGCATATTAAATGTTGGAACACCATATATGTTACCATCCATGAACACCATATATATGTTACCATCTGGGAACACCATATATATGTGTTACCGTCCGCAGGAACAACGTCGCACGACAACTCATTGCGGTGTTCTTGTCCTTAACAAAACATCAACAATAGAAAGAAAAAGTTTGGAACAATGCATGTTATCGACTGAAAATGATATGTTACTGGTCGACAACACCATGACACCTGTTAGCACACTATGTTACCCACTGGTAATGTTATGTTACTCGGTAACATCATGCTTCCAGCTAGTAAATATATGTTATTGATCGGTAACACCTTGTTACCCGTGAATACCGACATTTTGTTGTCATGCAAGTAGCATATCATACGTGTCGAATGGTAACATATTGTTGATTCGTACTTGCCAACCGATAACAAACACAACTTCCGGTTCCTCCACTTTTTTTTGAAAAATGGCTTCCTTTCACCACTATCACGAAACTCATTTTCATACATTCGCCTATAGTTCGAATGGATTTTTCGTCAGATTCACCACCCATTCTATAATTTTTTTTTATTTTTTTTTTTTTTTTTTTTTTGGGGGTCTTACAATGAACCCCGCTTTAAACCCTACTTCCTTAGTAACTTGGCCTTTCCAATTCGGCCTACGATTTTGGTAAGACGTCCTCCTACCTACCGTCAAAGAATATCTCAAAATTCATCCATTGGAAAACTACAATTCTTCAAAATATCCTAATTTACCTTGTCACCATGATTATTACCAAGTTTCAAATTAATATTCAACGTTTAAGAGCTTCAAATCTGGTTTTGGATCAAACCCTAGGCTGGGTCTACAATACAACTCGAGAGGAGGAAAAGGACTATAACTCCCTCAATATTTAACATTAAGGTCTCAAATTTCTTATAAAGCTTTGTGATCTATCTCCCTTCATTCTTGTTTTAACAGTGATGAACATTAACCTAGGTTTCTTCAACTACCATGAGATTGGGTCCTTGTGTGCATGCCAAAACAGTACGAGAAACCCTCGAGACTACACAATGAAGGATCTAAAGCTTATATTTATGTGGAATCTCATTCTTGTCCTAATTTCACTCATGCAGCCTACTCTTATACACATAAACACCTTATTTGGTTAATCTTGATGTCACACTTCCTTTTGCAAACTAAAGAATCTTTCTCAACTATCAACGATTGTATCAGACTGAGTGCTCTTAGAAGTTCATGCAAGTAAAGAAAAATTGTCACATGAGTCTTCTTACAAACCTTATAACAACACTACAATCTTCCACCGTGTACTTGACATATCGAGCTTTATCAATCAAAACACAACTAAGTAATATGTAAAGACAATCTCATTATTGTTATACACAATCATGATTAACCCCATGCTTGAAACAAAGCATTCACCACTTCAACCCCGTAATAAACCTCCCAAGAGGATTTCAAATAGACTTCCATGCATTCATAAAAATAAACCAATAGTTCTTAGTACATGCAAGTCAAAACATAATATTCTATTAAAGAAGACAATATATCGAAAACAGAGTTCCTCATATATATAACTATATGATTCATACAAAATTGCATGTTTTCTTCCTTCCTCCCATTCTTTTTTCTTCCTTCTCCTCGAGGAATATCTAACTGTCTCTCTTTCCCTTTTATTTGAATTACATCTCCATTTTGCTTGATACCCTTAAGCCCTAACTAACTTTTCAAATTCCTTATGCCCATACATAGCTAGATTATGCATAATACATCAACTTAACAAGTATTGACTCTAACCCACTCTTAGGACTCATTTTTACATGTTTACACATTTGAATCCCATCAAGTCTCTTTGACAAGCCATTCTTGTCTCTTATACATGTAATATAAATTTAAACTTGGAAATGGAGGGAAACTTGTAATTTTTAAAATTTGAATAGCTTGACCAACTTGGATTCTCCTTCATGACTCCAACACCTTCTAATTCACTTAACTTGGTCTCATAACCATGATTAGGATGAAAATTTTTAGTTTTGATGCTCTTTGAAGATGCCCCCGCATCATATCTACATCTCCAAACATGTTATAGGGCCTCCTTAGACCTACCATGTAGGATTATGAACAAAAAACCATGTTACATACTCAAGGATATGCCCTCTCCCTCACCAAAATTTACATTTTCAAAAGTCAAGTTTGGCGGGAAATTCAATGTGAACTACCGTGAGGGCTTCAAGTGTAAGTAGATGAAAAGGAAAACATACCTTATCTTCAAAATTAAGTCTTAGACCTTAAGAAATCCAAAAGTACAAAAATTATCCATGAATGCTCCTACATCGATAACTCTTTTGTATTGATTGAGCATATAGCTCAAGAGTGAAGGAAAAACACTATAGTCACATGAAGTAGAACTTGCATAGAACTACATCAACGCCGATTCAAATTTTTAGATATGTAGTGCAATGCTCCCTTAGAAATTCCATTGGAGGTCGTTCTTGGCCTAATCTAGGGATTTAATTTTTATGTTCCCTTGAGTGTTTATAGAGTTATAAGGAAGGTGAAGCAAAGTCAAGAGTATCACATATCATCACAAAATTTTGAGAAAGGTTTCCAAAGATCATTTACATATAAACATGCATGAAGAATTTAGATACCACACAGTCAACACAAAACTAGTTTGGTCATTCCATAGTATATGATTGACCACGAACCAACCATGGCATATTCAGCCACAAGAACCTAACATTTTCCACCTAACCTAGCCTAGATGCAATTCTAGCTTGCCAAATTCATAATCTATTTCTAAGCATATTCTAATCTTATTCTAAGCTTCTAATTTTTTTTTTCTATAATATAACTAGCAATCGCATGTGAGGTGTGCGATGATAACGTCGAAAGAGAGATAATGGTGAGGGGTAATGGAAATTGAAGTAGGTAATGAAGCACTTTGTATCAATCGAAGTTGGTGACAACAAGTAAATACATGTCAATGATAAAGTTAACAACACCATAAAGAAGACATGCTTCAACCCACAAATTTGCGCAAAGCATGACTTTGTGGTAGACGCAGAGAAATAGTTTATTAGAAACCCATCTTTGACTTTCTTGAGGGCGACGACATCCTGAGCACAGATGGGTTAGAGATGGAGCGCGTTGTAAAGATCAGCATGAGCTTTGTTCGCATGCCCTCGCCTTTAAAACTCACATCATTCTCACCCACTATCACTCCATTGACGACACACTGCTTTTGTTGCTCACCAATGCCACTTGATCCGTCTCGCTCCTCCACCTTGAACATCTTCTTCTTCATTTTTCTTTCCACAATTGCGTGTGCTTGGGTTTTACGTGGATGTGGGTTGTTCAAAAATTGAATGCTCAGAGCTTGCCATCAAACATGCCTTGGATATGACAGTGCTCATGTAAATTGCTTTGTTTCTCATCTCTTTATTCTCTTTCCTTAAATTAATATTTTTTCCATGTTTATAGCCCCTTTCGTCGTATGGAAAAGTATGAGATTTTCGGGCATGGGGTCGAGTGGGGAAGCTCGAGTTCATGCCCAAAGTAAAATCATGAAGACCTGTTCAAATGAATACACCTGTTCAGAGGAATGTGTTTATGGACTTCATGTCGCTGTAGTAGTTACTGTCGTCATCACCACATGTAGTATAGCTTTAAAATTTTTGTATCTGTTGTTTTTTTCTACATATATTTAATAGAAAAATAAAAGTTGAATGGGAAAAATAGACTCATGTCAAAAAACAATCCACCTCCGTGAGGTGCTCTTCAAAACCCAAAGCAGAACATGGCGAGTGACACATCCTAAGCAACATTTTTCAACCTATCATTTTCCTTGCATGATAATAGAAGCAATTTATTTCAAATCATCAGATCAAATCATCGGACTAGGTTGCCACGTCATCTAAGGGCAGGGACAAGTTGGATCAGAAGGATCCTGAACCTCCACAATAGTTTTGGGGCTCTGTGCCTGTCACTGCTAAATCTTGGGCTAACGTGGACATTGACAAAGATTACTATACCAGATTTTTATGCAGAAATGTGTGTCATGTGTATGATGGAGGAGTTTCCATACTTTGTCGAACAACTGATCATGATCGTCGATGGTCTATCGCTTGTTAGAGGGAGGGGGGCTTTCCCCCAGTGAATACGTCTTTCGGCGTGATGAACCACAACTGTGTATTGTAGTTCATGATGGGGTCTCGACATTGCTCCTCTGACACCGTGGCCTATGCCCCTTGCATGGTGTGATTGGACTGTCTCTCAGAAGTCGGGGCCCACCAACAGTGAAACTAAACAGTAACACCCATTGCCATTTTTTTGCAGGTGAAAGTGAACGATAAACTGACAATATCATACGCCATGTTCCCTCTCACCAGACACACTCTCTAACTTTTCAATCATGACACCGACAAGGAACAATGACTGCATAATCGACCATCGTACAATGGAAAATAATTTCATTTGGAGGAGTCGTACATCATCAACATAACATATTTTTAATTTGATCTAACGTAGGATGACGCAGGGTAACTCAAATTAAAGATTTTTTTGTTACAGGGAGCTCATCCAATGATCTATGGCATGATAAGATTCAAAATAGTGTTCATGGCGATGTATGAATTGTAATGTGTATGGTGGGAACCAAGCCTGGAATTTCAACTTTATGGTGCCAAATTTATTGACGGCTAAGCTCTTTTATGTCGGCATAAATGGAATTTTTATATAAACAACTTTTGTAAGAATTATGAAGTTTTATATTTTCTAATGATATGTGTATTTATTAAATCAATAAAACAAAATATACGGTCTATATTTTTTTCAATTTTATTATAAATCTATATTATAATAACTAATTCTTAATATTTATTTGTTTGGATGGTTCCACAATTGTATATACACATGAAGTAAGTATGATTTTACGAAGATACACAGTAGACATTGCAAATCACAAAGCGGACAACGATGAGGCCGCTCACCTCTCCACTCGAACAGGAACTCATTCTTCATAGTCGCACTAAGACTTGGAATCGAGTCCGTATTGTGATGGGGATCCACTCTTAAGAGAAAGCTACGAATAACAGAGACAAAAATATATTTCATCTGGATAAATGCTATTTCTCTTCCCAAACAGATGCGCGCACCAGACTGAAACATAACAAACTTGAATGGACTTTGCGAAAAAAAAACATCGTCTTCCATCCACCTATCTAGCTTGAACTCCATGCAGTTTGCGCCCCAAATGCTCTCTATCCTGCCCATTGCGTAAGGATGATAAGTCACCCAACTAGCCTTCGTAAAAAATGTGTCATCCGGAAGGAAATCGTCTTCCACTGCATATTTTGAGTCATCACAAAATTTTGAGAAAGGTTTCCAAAGATCATTTACATATAAACATGCATGAAGAATTTAGATACCACACGGTCAACACAAAACTAGTTTGGTCATTCCATAGTATATGATTGACCACGAACCAACCATGGCATATTCAGGCCACAAGAACCTAACATTTTCCACCTAACCTAGCCTAGATGCAATTCTAGCTTGCCAAATTCATAGTCTATTTCTAAGCATATTCTAATCTTATTCTAAGCTTCTAATTTTTTTTTCTATAATATAATTAGATTGTTTCTTACTCATACTTGTGTACATTCTCTTTCTAATCCCAATAAACTATACTACCTTTTATTTGTGTGATTCATATATGATTATGATATTTATTTTCATAATTTGAAATGTACATAATTTTAATTAGTTTAGACATGAAAACCCTAATATGGTTAACACATGTTTATACGATTTTTTTCATCAAATTATTTCCATGTTGTGCACATGTCTAAAAAGACATTTGAAATTAAGGTGCCTTATGAAAGTACCCCTTTTCCGATCATATTTTCAAGCCAAGATCATACATATTTATAAACATACTTTTATATTGGCATGGGTTGGGAGGATAACATAAGGGGAAATGAAATTTATAAATAATCAATGTATAATGAAGGTTTTAAGGGTATTTATAGGGTTTTTACTAATAAAATTGCTTAATCGATTTATACTTGAGGTCTTTAAGAGTATTTACTTGTAATTGAAAGCAATTAAGTGAAATGAAGATATTTTCAAGGCTAAGGGATTTTCAAAAGGTATAAAAATATGCAGATAAAAATGAAAAAATAAAAGGGTATTTGATTTCCCAATGGTCTCGATGGAATGACAGAGTATGTCTCATCCATCATGTACCCTCATTCTTGTGGCATGTATGGTTACTAACATGAATGGTTGGATGGATTTGAATGTTGTAGAGCATTGATCCTTTCTCTTTATCATTTTTATCCTTAATATATTGTAGGGAAACAATCAAAATGTGTACTCCAAAATATATTTTAATTTAACTTATTGTAAACTTTACACTTAACACATTTTTGTAGACATGATGCTACCAAAAAAATTCATGTATACATCATAATTGTGGCAATTTTGTGAAAATTTGAGATTTAGGTAGCATATTTAGGCTCAAAGTGTCACATTTCTATCCAAAGTGTAGAAACATCACTTGTTCTAATCATAATAGTGGATTCACATCTCTTGAATGCATCCTACAAGATTATCTTAAGATTCGATCTTTTTAAGGGGAGCTTGAGAGAATGAAAAATCAACATTGTTACAAGTTCCATTTCCATTGGACAAACAAATCCCTTTCAACCTTTAGAAAAATTTAAAAGGTTGTATTTTATCCAAAACCATTAGACAAAAGGGGAAAAGGATAAGAGGGAACCTCTCTGATTGAATAAGCTCCGTAGAGCCCCACCCAGCTCAACCCTAGCCCAACACATCACATCCAATCCCAACCCAACCCAATTGTCGAGGTAGCTAGTCCCGAAATTAAACTCTTAATCATTGGGGTTATGGCTTGGGATCATTTTTGGAGGAGAGAAAAGATTATTTGTATGTGGTTAGAAGCTTCATCAAAATGTTTATCGAGGATTATAGAATTTGTTATTTATTTTGTGAGAATACTAGGAGAACAACCTCATGTGGAAAGTTGTCGCTAAGCTTTCCCCATTTAACTTCTTCATGATATTGATGTCGTTTTACATTTAATAAACTTCTTCTCCAAAGATTAAAAATAATATTTTTAATGGGATTGTATTTTAAGCTCATGTGCTAAAGGTGGTAAATCCCCCAAATATATATTTTAAGGTTGCGATTTGATTCGTATAATAATAACTAAAGTTGTACTTTCACGCTATTTTTACAATTCTATGGTACCTAACTCTAATTATCTTTTAAAAAAAGATAGTCTCATTAATACTCACTTTTTTAATCAATATATTTTATAAATTTTATATAAACTTAACATTATCTTCAAAAATATATTATGAATTAATTATATGTAATATATTTATTTTTCTTTTAGTGTATTTAATGAATATGAAAGATTTCAAGACACTAATTTTAATTAATTTTTTCAAATTATATTTATAAAACATTTTACATTACTTAAAAATTGTGAACCGTAAATATTCATTAAATTTTATATTTGTAAAATACAATATTGTCGAAGGAGGGTGGAGACCCGAGTCTAAGGAGCGGTGGCTTGTGCCTAGTGTTCTCATTTCTTTTTATTCTTGTACTTTCGATTTACCCTTTGGGCATTTTCTATTACCTGCGTAACCTTTTTGTGGGACCGTGAATTCTTGGGTCGCCGTGCTAATATAACTCTCTCTTTTTTTAGTAATATAATGGGCAGTTCCAATAGTACAATACAATATTGTAATTTTATAAAAATTCAACTAGAGTCGTCTCCAGAGAAACTTAATTTTCCCAAAATAATCTAAAAATGATTTTATTTTGAAATATTACAACTAGGCCTAATGACATGAAAGCAGGCAATTTTCTGGAATGAAAATGAGTACAAATTCAAATCAATCGGATTTGACAGTAAGAATGGCGGCAAGATCCCATCAAACAATGATTGCTAAACAAACAGGGATAATGGTTTTTTCCTTACAGAGGGCGCTGTTCGCTGCATCTCTTTGTCAACATCCACTTCCTCTGTATCATTGTTATTCACACAAATAAATAACAAATACCCGTATTACCAGTGTGTTTGATTGTCATTGTGCTAGAAGTAAATTGCCTAACAGTGCGCATTTCCACCGCTTCAATTATAATCATACAATGCCAACGCCAATGCCATCCACTTCCAATCTCAATCTCAATTTCAATCTCACAGAATTATGTAGAGAAGGTCGGTTGAAAGAGGCGCTACACATTCTGCTTACTAAACACAATCCCCCTGTAGACTCTAATACATACTTTCACCTATTGCAGACCTGCATTTCCAAGAAAGCCCTTTCAGAGGGTAAGCAAATTCACTCCCACATCAATCAGAGGGAATTTAAGTTTGCCACACACAAACTATTACAAAATACCCTTATACACATGTATGACAAGTGCGGATGTTTAGTAGATGCTCGCCAAGTGTTTGACCAAATGACTGAACGAGACCTCTTCTCATGGAATATCATAATTGCAGCTTACAGAAGACATGGGCATCCTCACGAAGCATTGACACTGTTTCACCAAATGCAACCAACAGGTGTCCAACCTAATCAGGTTCACCTTTGCTAGCATACTCCCAGCCTGTGCCAAAATAGGAGCTTTGAAACAGGGTATGAACATCCACCAAAGCATAATGGAGAATGGACTTTTGTCAGATGATGTAGTTGCAAGTGCCCTGGTAGATATGTATGCAAAATGTGGAAGCATTAACAAGGCATGTGAACTGTTTGATAAAATGCCTCAAAGAGATGTGGTCTCATGGACTGCAATGATTGCAGGATATGCACAAAATGGGTTTGTTGAAAAGGCTGTTGAAGCTTTTAAGCAAATGCAATTGTCAGGTGTAAAGCCAGATTCCACAACCTTTGCCAGCATCCTCCCAGCCTGTGCCAAAATGGGAGCTTTAGAACAGGGTACAGACATCCATCAAAGCATAATGGAAAGTGGATTTTTATCAAATGTTGTAGTTGCAAGTGCCCTGGTAGATATGTATGCAAAATGTGGAAGCATACAAAAGGCACATGAACTGTTCGACAAAATGCCTCAAAGAGATGTGGTCTCATGGACTGCAATGATTACAGGATATGCACAAAATGGATTTGTTGAAAAGGCCTTGGAAACTTTCAAGCAAATGCAATTGGCAGGTGTAAATCCAAACTCCACAACCTTTGCCAGCATTCTCCCAGCCTGTGCCAAAATGGGAGCTTTAGAACAGGGTATGGACATCCATCAAGTATAATGGAAAGTGGATTTTTGTCAGATGTTGTAGTTGCAAATGCCTTAGTAGACATGTATGCAAAATGTGGAAGCATACACAAAGCACATAAACTGTTTGACAAAATGTCTCAAAGAAATGTGGTCTCATGGAATGCCATGATTGCAGGATATGCACAAAATGGTTTTGTTGAAAAGGCTGTTGAAGCTTTTAAGCAAATGCAATTGTCAGGTGTAAAGCCAGACTCTTCAACCTTTGCCAGTGTCCTCCCAGCATGTGCCAAAATGGGAGCTTTAGAACAGGGTACAGACATCCATCAAAGCATAGTGGAAAGTGGATTTTTATCAAATGTTGTAGTTGCAAATGCCCTAGTAGATATGTATGCAAAATGTGGAAGCATGCTCAAGGCATGTCAGCTGTTCAACAAAATGCCCCAAAGAGATGTGGTCTCATGGACTGCAATGATTGCTGGATATGCACAAAATGGTTTTGTTGAAAAGGCTTTGGAAACTTTCAAGCAAATGCAATTGGCAGGTGTAATGCCAAACTCCATAACCTTTGCCAGTATCCTCCCAGCCTGTGCCAAAATGGGAGCTTTAGAACAGGGTATGGACATCCATCAAAGCATAATGGAAAGCAATTTTTTGTCAGATGTTGTAGTTGCAAATGCCCTAGTAGACATGTATGCAAAATGTGGAAGCATACACAAGGCACGTGAACTGTTCGACAAAATGCCTCAAAGAGATGTGGTCTCATGGAATGCCATGATTGCAGGATATGCACAAAATGGCTTTTGCAAGGATGCTCTCAAACTCTTTGAACTAATGAAGCACTCTGGAACATACCCTGACCATGTAAGCTTCACTTGTGTTTTATTAGCATGCAGCCATGCAGGTTTAGTGGATGAGGGTTGTAAATACTTCAATGGCATGAGTGCCTCTTATTGCATTACACCTACAATTGATCATTATGTGTGCATGGTTGACCTTCTTGGCCGTGCTGGCTATCTTGAGGAAACTCTAAACTTTATCATCAAAATGCCAATTAAACCTATGGTCGTTGTGTGGATGTGTTTGCTTGGTGCCTGTAGAGCACATAAGAATATAGGGTTAGGATTATTTACAGCAACTCTTCTTTTTGAGTTGGATCCTCAAAATGCTGCAACTTATGTTCTTCTGTCAAACATCTATGCAGAAGTGGGCAGGTGGGGTGAGGTTCAAATGGTAAGGAGATTGATGAAAGATAGAGGAATTAAAAAGATACCTGGATGTAGTTGGATTGAAGGCCATAAAATGGTACATGCTTTTGTGTAGGAGACAGATCACACCCACAGACACGGGAGATCTATGCAAAGTTGGAGAAATTGTCTTGGGAGATGAAGGCAGCAGGATATTTTCCAGATTCAAGACATGTACTGAATGATGTGGACAAGGAGGAAAAAGAATTATTTCTTTGCCACCATAGTGAGAAGTTGACAATTGTGTTTGGATTGTTAAACACGCCCTCTGGGACAACTATTAGAGTTGCGAGAAACCTTCAAGTATGTGCGGACTGCCACAATGCAACCATCTTTATATCCAAGATTGTTGCAGGAAAATATCTGTGAAAGATGCAAATCGGTTCCATCATTAGAAACAAGGACAATGTTCTTGTGGAGATTATTGGTAATGCTATGTGAAGCAATCTGTAAAACAAGGTGCAGTATGTCAGACCTGCAGCAATAAAGAAGGGACCATGTTTTATTTCCAGTTTCTGAAAAATGGTTTTGTCCAAGTGTCCAGAGATCTATACCATGTTGTTCACTTCATGAAATCAGATGTATAATATGTAATGTGCATTTTGCCCACTATACTTATGGGGTATTTGTTAAAGCCCTGTTTTATAATATCATGAAGCTGTCATGACATTGAACTGTTTTCAGGAAACTTGTGCATGCCTGGGATGATAAGCTGGAGGAGGAGGTGGAGAATAGGGAAAAAAATGAAGATGGGTAACTTGAAGGAGATGGAAAGATGCTCTGGCCAAAAAAAAATGTAAGAGCTTAAGTATTACAATCAATTTAGTGCTTGGAGATGGTGGGGAGAGCATCTCTTTATAGTTTTACACCAAGCTTTGTCATTTTGTATGGTCCTTTTGTCTGAAGTAATTGTATGATATTGTGCTTATGTTAGGTTTGTCATTTGGGATTGAATTATAGATACCAGATTATTTCTAATTTCTTAGTGTAGACTACAGGTTTAAGGAACATTTGTAAAACTAGAATAGATAATAGTGTGTTAGTATTTTCATGCTCAAGGAGTCTATTTTAAGTTGTACAAGGACATTTTTAATCTGCACACATAACTAGAGTTCTCACTATCAACATATCCTTTACATTGGGATATGTATATTTCTTCTGCAATCGTTATGCAAGAAGATACTTTAAACATCCACCTGGTGAACTCCCCATGTGTTTCATAGCCAAGGAGATTTATGGATGAGCAAATTTTGATTAGAAACTAGAGTAAAGGTTTCATGGTTATCAACACTTTCAGCCTATGAAAAACTTTTTCTACAAGTCGAGCTAGGTACCTATCAATGGACCCATCTACTACATATTTAGTTTGGTACAACCACTTGTGCTTCATTATTTTTATTCCTTTTGGAAGTGGAACCAAATCTTAAGTGTTGTTATTTTCTGAAGAAATAATTTCTTTTTCATAGCTTCTCGTCATTAAGGATGCTTAGAAGATTGATCATAAGTCTCATGATCATGTGTTACCGCCAATTATATCAAATGTGTGGTATTGTATTGAAGTTGGGATCTCGTTCTACTTATATCTCTAAGATGTCATGTTAAGGCATCAACCTCATTATATAATGTGCAAACCCATTTTGGTTGAGGCTATGCAGTTGAACTTGTACATGAAAAATTTCCTCTAGCATTCGTAGTAGAGGTATTGGTCATACCCTATGGATTATCATCTAAATTGTAGGAACTTACAAAATGGGACTCTTAACAACTTTCATGTTTATCATAACAAGGTCCAAAAGTGATGTTTGGTTTTATAGAAAACAATGGAGGAGGATTAGATGATGGGATATAAGCTTGAGATGATTCATCAAACACAACATCATACCAAAAATAATCTTAGTGGTTCCTAGAACTAAAAGACAATATGCCTTCACATTTTCACAACGACAAAAAAAAAAAAGATACAAGTTGTCATCTAGGGTATGTTCCATTACATCTAAAAACCTTGAAGCTAGAAACATTGGTCTTAACACTAGACCATTTTTCTATTGGTTTCATATCGAGCACTATTAAGTGAGGTGTTGGGGTTAGCACAAGGTTGTACAGATATTATATCAAATCTAAGCATACATGTAATAAAAACAAATATTCTACCAAAGAAAAGAAATATACAAAACAAGATATATAAATCAACCTCAAATTTAACGTGGTTCACTCGGTGTGTGGCTGCATCTACCAAAAACAAGTCAATCTATTATCTAAAACTTTAAGAACATATACAATTAAGATTTACATTCTTCCACACTTCTAAGATGTACAAGACTTTCTCTCAAACTTCTCCTTCTTCTCCAAGAATTATCTCTCTCACAATTATTCTCATAATAATTAACAATTCTTACAATCTTCTACTTCTAAACCCTAGTTTCCATGCTTATATAGGTATATACAAACTTATGGGACGTAGTCATGCAATTACAATCAATAGATTTGTTTTAATGCTAAAATTAGATATAATTCATGTAAGTTAAATAAAACACTCATGCACGATGTAACCGACGCGATTAACCCTAACCGATGTCGGTTCCTCCTTGCTTAATCGATGTCAGTCATAGGTGACTGATGTCGGTTACTGTGTTTTTCGGCAAGTTTAATATAACATGCTAAACTGAAGTAATTGAGCTCCACAACTCAACAATCTCTCACTTGGAGATAAATTACTGCATTATACATGTACAACGTCATTCTTGGATCATTTCCTCAACTTTGTTTCTTTCTCTTCAAGTCTCAAACTTGAAGACCAATAGAAATGGAGTGTAGCTCCAACTTCTCTTTTGCTAATGTCTTTGTTAGCATATCCGTAGGGGTTTCACTCATATGAATTTTCTCCGCCACTGCCCATCCTCTAACACTTTCTTTGTATGAAATGATACCTCAATCGAATATGTTTCGTTCTAGAATGAAACATTGAGTTCTTTGCCAAACGAATCGCACTCAAATGCCACTTTGAACAATTTTCAATCAGTTTTCTATTTTCCCAACTATTCCATGAACTTATTCATCCATATCATTTTTTTCTAGCCTTTGTAACTCACAACATACTCGCCTCTATAGTAGACAAAGTCACAACCTTCTGCGATCTAGAAATTCAGCTAACTACCGTCCCACCTACTGTGAAAATATATTCGGTGAGTGCTCTCTATACCATCCAGATCTCCATCCATATCCGAATCAACATAGCCACATAAAGAAATATCTGAACCTCCATAGCATAACTGCATGCTAGATGTCCCTCTCAAATACCTAAGAATCCATTGGACTGCTTTCCAATGCTCTTTACCTAGATTAGCCATAAATCTACTCACAACTCTCATTATGTCAGGTAATGTCCGTGCAGTACAAAGCATAACATACATGAGACTCCCAACTGTTGAAGCATGTGGTACTCATATCATGTATTTGACCTCCTCATGTGATAAAGGACACTAATCTTTGCTCAATTTGAAGTGTCCACCATAGGTGTACTCGCCAGTTTTAAATTTTGCATGATAAACTTTTTCAACATCTTATTGATATAAGTCTCATCGAGACAAATGCAATTTCTTGTTCTTCATGTCTTTGTGTATTTCCATGTCAAAGATTCTTTTTGCAGCTCTTATATCCTTCATAGCAAATGTGTGAGCTAGTTTTGTCTTAAATTCACAAATGTCCTGCATACTAGATCATGCAATAAGCATATCATCCGCATACCATAACAAAATATTATAACTCTCATTTTCAAGCTTTTTGAAATAAACACAATGGTCAAATTCGCATTTCAAATAACCTTGTTCATGCATGAAACTATCAAACCTCATGTACCATTGGCTTGGAGCTTGCTTGAGCCCATATAAACTCTTTTTCAACCTGCACACTAATTTCTCCTTACCCTTGACTTCATACCCAAGCGGCTGCTGCATATAAATCTCTTCATCCAAATCACCATGAAGGAAAGTCATCTTCACATCTAGTTGCTCTAAATGCAAATCATGTACTGCAACTATACTCAATACAATACGTATGGAAGTCATTTTAACAACATGAGAAAATATTTCACCAAAGTCAATACTTGTTTTATGTGCAAATCCCTTTACTACAAGCCTTGCCTTGTATCTTTTATGTCCACCCTCTTCTTCCTTGATCATGTAAACCCACTTGTTCTACAATGTCCTCTTACCTGTTGGCAACTTAACCAAATCCTAAGTTTGGTTTTGTTCCAAGGAGTCCATATCCTCATCCATGTCATGCTCCCACTGCACGTGGTTCTTATCTTGCATTACTTCTTCAAAATTTATGGTTCACCATTATTAGTCAATAATAAATAAGATAGAGAATGTGTAAATCTTTCTGGTGGTTTAGTTACCCTTTGTGACCTTCTCACATAAGTTTGGGGTACTGGAGGCTCATTCTGGACCTTCTAGACATTTGTTTCCAATTCTGATAGTGATCGCACCTGGTCACCTGTAATCGACGTTGATTCTTTAATCGATGTCGGTTTGACTCTTCGTAACCGATACGATTCAGGTGACCGATGTCGATCGAGATCAGTCAACCGACACCTAAGCATTCTTACGTGTAACCCTCGCTTGGTATTATTTTTAAATCTGAGAGTTCATTTTCATTCACAAACTTCTCAATCGGTTCGTCCTTAGGGTACCAAAATTTGATCCATGTACATTCTCTTTTCATTCCATTCAATGTCACGACTCCTAATAATTTTAAAATTCTTTAAATCCCAAAAACGGAATCCGAAATCACCAGATCCATAACCAATGAACGTGCATCTCTTGGATTTTGCATCTAATTTTTCTTATTTTCCTTATCGATATGTACAAAAGTTTATGATCCAAAAACTTTAAGAAAAGAAAGATCTATCTCTTTTCCGATCCAAGTTTTCTCACTGGTATTCCTCCATCTAGTGAACTTGAAGGCCCACTGTTAATCAAATAAACCACTATATCAACTATTTCTACCCAAAACTGCAAGGGCAATCCAACATGTATCCTCATACTTCTAACATATTCTATGATTGTCTTGTTTATTCTTTCTGCAACAACATTCTCTTGTGGTGTTCTTGAAACCGTCTTTCCTCTACGTATTGCATTCACTAAACAACAATAATTGAAAACTTTACTACAATATTCACCATCAATATCATATTTAAGGCACTTTAACTTTGAATTTGAGTCATTCTAAAAAAGGGTTTTCCATCTTTTAAAAGTCTCAAAGTCATCATATTTATGTTTAATACAATAAACCCATACCTTTCTTGTAACATCATCAATGAAAGTAACATAATACTGGGATCCTCCATGAGAAGCTACCCGGGCTAATCCCCACACATCTGAGTGTACAAGCTCCAATTTTTGTTCCTTCTTAGTTATCCCAACTTTGAGAAATTTCACTCTTTTTTTATTTCTAAAAATACAATGCTCACGAAATCAAGATCGAAATCTTTTAAATCGATAACTTACCCTTAGTCTTTAAGAGCTACATTCCTTTTTGACTCATATAACCCAACCGATTATGCCACATGCATGCATTTGTTACCAAAATATTGTGTAACATTATTAAATAAATTGTAATATTATTAATAATGAGTTTATAAAACTCATATTAATAATATAGTTGTAATAGTTTTATTATTGGTGAGTTGTGAGAACAACTCATGTAGTTATTTTACTGTGAGAGATATCCTAGAGATTAGCTAGAGATATCTTAGGGATAAGTTTGAGAGATTGTAGGGATTGAAGATCATGTTTGACTCCACCATTATAGGGGTTAATTGATCTATATATGTAACTCTCTATCAATGAATAAATTGTCCCAGATGAATTTTATATTCTGTGTTTTTATGATATTGTGTTAGATTATTTCTAATAATCTGGACCAAATTTATTATTTGGTATCAGAGCACCAGGGTTCTTGTGACCAGCAATGAGAGTCAAGCATTCCATACATATTTGTGAAGGATCCAAGTCTTTGTTACTACATGCATGACTGGGAGGTTATCTGTACATGTAAGCTCATGTTTTGTTCCATAGTTTTGTGCTTGGCTAACAAATTTGCATTCATCATTGTGCAATTGATTTTTTTTTAAAGTGTGGACTTGTGCAGTTCCATTCATCCACATTTTCTATTATGGACTTCACCCATTTACGCCTGAATTTACACATGGACGTGCCCAGATCTGCGATGCAAGTTCCCTGACAAATCATCCAATCATGGAAAGTGAGTTCCTTGAGCGGTGAAGTTGTTTGTATGCAGGAACGAAAAATCATGAGTTATCCGTTTTTTTCCATTTTTGGATTTAGTGAAAAAAACACAAGATAGAAAAAAAAATCCATTTTTGGAAAGGGGTCCGGAAAGATGTTGGATTTAAAATTTGTAGTTGCCATAAATTTTGCTTTGGTAACTCAGATTAAGATGATGTTTTTTTTAAAAATGTGTGTTTTTTTAGCTCTTTGCATTGATCATATGCTATCTGCTATCAATCGAAAATAAAATTTCATAAAATTTTATTTTCATTTTTTTAGTTTATTGTAAGGGTGCATTTTCGACTGAGTTCGACACCCATAATGGAAAAATTAAGTCATATTGAAAAGTTTGAAGGTAAATATTTCCATACCTAGCAAGTTCGAACCCAATTATTGTTAATTAACAAAGAATTGTGGGAAATAGCCTATGGTAAAATACCAAAACCAACTGATGCAAATGAAGCCACCAAATGGGAAAGCAAGGATCGAAAAGCTACAACAATTATTGGCGGGATTATCTGATGCTATTATCTGATGCTTACTTGCATCATATAGACTTATCAAAAAGTTCAAATGTCATATGGACTACATTGAACAAGCTTTTTGGATCCCAAATAGGAAGCGCAATAATATCTCTCAAACAGAAATTGTTTGGACTCAAGATGGAGGAAAGTGACAACATGGTGCAACACATAAGTAAGTTTCGCTCCATTTTAAATCAATTAGCAGGGATAAAAGTAGATGTTCCTGATGATGATGCAAAAGTTGTATTACTAAATAGCATGCCTGCCAGTTATTCCAACATGGTTTTTACACTAAGCAAAATAAATCCTAGCCTAGAAGATCTAATTTCTTCATTGATAGATGAAGAAAATAAGAATATTGATCCAGAAGAAAGTGTGTTGTATGGAAAAAATAAAGACGACAAATCATTTGTTAAAAGAAGATTTAAATATTCTTCCAAGCAAGGATCAACTTCCAAGGATTCAAAAAAGTGATTTATCTGCTACTATTGTAAACAACCTGGTCATATGGTTGTAACAGTAACCGAGAGCTCAAGACCTACTTGATGGGAAACTACAAGAGAATGTCATGGTTGTTGATGAAGAAAAAGATTATGATAAGGAAGAACCAATGAATGATGACAACGGTTATAATTCTGAAGATTTTCTTTACTAAATAAGTATCATCTACATGGAGAAGGAGGCAACGAAGGAAGGAGGTCAATCAACGACCTCTCGTCAGCCCAAAAGCGACGGGGCCGCACAATGTTGTTGTGGCATTTTATTTCAGTTGTGTGTTTACTTTCTCAGTAAATAAAAATAGATGAATCATACATGTTCAACTATTGTAATAAGTGAGCTCCTGCGTGAGCGATATTTCCTATATTTTCTCTTGATGTCAGAACATTGCAAAAGATCAGAAACACCAATGTAAGTCAGTTCGTGGATCTTGAAAAGGTTTGTGGAAGATCTAGAAAACCACATGAGGTGGACAGTTGATGGTTCTGTCCCCGTCAAGGTTTGTGGTAAACCTTGTTTAAAACCATGGAAGGAGAGAGCCTTTCTTTTGATCAAGGTCATGAGCCAAGTTGGGCATGCCACATGGGTGAGCATACTACAGATAAGTGTGTGAATGTTTTTTACCATGTCAACATTAGGGGAGTGTATATTGGGAGTTAATAATGTTAACAATAGGGGAGTGAATGTTACCAAAATATTGTGTAACATTATTAAATAAATTGTAATATTATTAATAATGAGTTTATAGAACTCATATTAATAATATAGTTGTAATAGTTTTATTATTGGTGAGTTGTGAGAACAACTCACGTAGCTATTTTAGTGTGAGAGATATCCTAGAGATTAGCTAGAGATATCTTAGGGATAAGTTTGAGAGATTGTAGGGATTGAAGATCATGTTTGACTCCACCATTGTAGGGGTTAATTGATCTATATATGTAACTCTCTATCAATGAATAAATTGTCCCGGATGAATTTTATATTCTATGTTTTTATGATATTGTGTTAGATTATTTCTAATAATCTACCAAATTTATTAGCATCTAAATCAAGTAGATAACATAGAAAAATAATCAATAACACAAGTAAATAAATATAACGTTCCTACATTCTTATCTTTGCCACAACAAAATCACCCTTGGTGACTTTCCAAGATTTTACTTGTGAATGTAACCATGTAACCCGAGTTCACCTAGTTGCCTGCGAAAATAAGATTCATCTTAAGGCTTGACACATGCTTCACATCTTTCAATACCTATGTATTTCCATTCTGTAATTTTATATGAACTTCCTTTACCAAGAATACTGCAAGGTTCATCACCACCCAAATAAACATGTCTAGAATTGCCCTGTACATAATTTATGAAATAACCCTTATTAGGGGTTGCATGAAAATAAGCTCTTGAATCTAAAACCCAATATTTTATTCTATTATCCAAAGAAAGAATAAAAGCATCTTGTATTACCTCTACTTGTAATATTTGTCTCTTTATTTGACTTTTTACCTTTGTTGGAGTGTTGGTTCTCTTTATCCTTTAACCAACAATATTTCTTTGCATGTCCTTTCTTTCCACATTTTCAACAGTAATTCCCTTACCTCTTGATTTATATCTGTCATCCCTTGACTTTGATTTCCCATTATTCTTACTCTTGGATCTCTCCTTCTTCCTACCTCTTCTTTCTACATTCAAAGCATTCCCAGATGATGATTCCTCTATACTTTTCCTACAAATTTCTTCATTCAAGATTATACTAACCACATCATCAAACTTCAAAATATTATTAGCAGATGATGTATTACTAACATCATTACCAATTTATCCCAACTATCAGGCAAAGAACATAAGAATAAGAGTGCTTTCACTTCATCATCAAACGGAATATCAATTGATTTTAATTTATTTACAATAGATTAGAAATCATTCAAATAACTAGATGTAGATCCACCTTCATGCATCTTAGAACTAAATAGTTTCTTCATCAAATAAACTTTATTTGAAGCACTAGGTTTTTCATATAAATTAGCAAGATATTTCATTAAGTCTACCGTAGAAGTCGTTTATGTAATATTGAAGCCACAGATGCTTTCACTCAATCTTATAGATCTTAAAGTCTTTCTATCAAGAATCTTTCATTTTTCATCAGTCATCTTCATAGGTCTAGAATTTTCATCCAACGGTAAGTACAAATCTCTTTGATACAGATAATCCTCAATCTACATCTTCCATAATTGATAATTTCAGTCGTCAAACTTCTCTACCTTGTATTTGTTTTCTTCTCATTGTTGTAGCTCTCACTCAATCAGAAAACCCTCTGTGAGTAAATCTATCAACACATAAAACCCTCAAACAAATCTTTGATACCAGTTGTTGGGGTTAGCACAAGGTTGTATAGATAATATATCAGATCTAAGCATACATGCAATAAAAACGGATATTCTACCAGAAGAAATATACAAAACAAGATATATAAATCAACACCAGATTTAACGTGATTCACCCAGTGTGGGCTACATCCACCAAGAAAAAGTCAATCTATTATCCAAAGTTTTCAAAAGATATACAATGAAGATTTACAATCTTCCACACCTCTCGATGTACGCTTCTTTCTTTTTCTCAAATTTCTCCTTCTTCTCCAAGAATTCTCTCTCTCAAAATTATTCTCACAATAATAATCAATTCTTACAATCATCTATTTCTAAACCCTATCCTTCATGCTTATATAAGCATATACAAACTTAGGGCATTTAGTCATGCAATTACAATCAATAGATCTATTTCAATGTTAAAATTAGATCTAATTCCCCGAGTTAAATAAAACACTCACACACAGGAACCGACGCTGATTAGCCCTAACCGATGTTGGTTCCTCTTGTTTGACCGATGCCGATCATAGGTGAATAATGGCGGTCCCTTCATAAACGATGTTGGTTCTTTCATAACCGATGTTGGTTACTGTATTTTCCAGTAAGTTTAATATAACATGTTAAACTGAAGTAATTGAGATCCACAACTCAACATGGGGAGTACCATTTTGAATTTAATTTGCACACATAATAGTTTCTACCCAAAACTAAATAGGCATATCTTTAGAAGTAGCATGTGATTAACCATTTCCTTGAGTTTGTTATATTTTTGCTCAACTACACCATTTTTTGGGGTATAGGGCACGGTATGTTGAATTCAAAATATCTACTTGCACACAAAATATAATAATATGGTTGTTAACAAACTCTCCTCCATTATTAGTTTAAAGACGCTTTATTTTCTTCTCAAATAGATTCTCTGCAAGGGCCTTGAAAATTTTGAAGTGCTCAAAGACTTCACTTTTATTTTTGAAAATTAGACCCAAGTTCTCTCGAGAGAAATAATCGATGACAAGCACATATCTATGCTTATGAAAAGAAACATAGGGAAATGACATGATGCCACTATGAACCAATTGCAATTTATCGCTAGCTCTCTAAGATTTTCCTTTTAGAAATAGCTCCCCATGTTGTTTCTCAAGTGCACACCCCAAACTCAACCTACGAAGGACACCTTCAAGAAGCCAAAAATCATATTGTTCTTATTTAGAGTTTACAATAATATTTAAGATGACCAAAATTCTCATGCCAAAGTTTCCATGGGTAAGCATGACTTGTGAAGATTGATTAAGCATAATGTGGTCGAAATTGTACAATCTAGCTTGATGATTAACTTTTCCAGAACTATAATAGCATATTGGTCATTATCTTATCTAATAACAATATTGTTCTTACCATATTATTTCTTGGGAGTATGACCCTACCCATATAGATATATGGAATATTTTTATTTGAGTTCATGTAAAAGACCCATATAATTGGTATAAGATGGTGGAAGTGTTCTTCATCAAGTTTTGTTCTAAATATTTTCATCATAGGATACACAATGATAAATTGTATATTGTTGGTTGGTGAAATTTGTACATCAAAGGAACTTAGCTTCGCATGTTATATTAAAGAACTTTCTTGTACTATAGACATGTATAATAGATGTTACTATTTCTCATGGAGATAATATGTTCAAATACAAGAGGATAATGATTGTGTATAGAATAGGGTTGTGAGTGTATATGTAGAGTATATGTGTATACATTTAATAGTTTTTTATTTACGTAAATGAGTGATCTAATAAATGGTTAATAAGTTCATAAACAAATTTGGAATGTAGAAACTTTTATTGAATATTCCATTTGCCATCTTAATGGACCTTTTGCTTCAAAATTTAGAGGATTTTATTTCCCCAAAAAGTGTTGAGCTACTATCAAAAGAGTTTCAAACAAAGAGCCTTTATTTTTCATGTGATTTGAGGTCCATGAATATAAAATTCATTCATGTATTATTGATTTGATAGTTGTTTTAGAAAGATAAACACCTTTCATAAAAGGAGGAAGCTACAATTTTCTATCTCTACATCCAAATATGTCATTTTCTTTAAATGATGATGATTGGCAAACCTACCACAATAGTTAAAACATTCTTTGTCAACTTTAGCTTTGTGTTTCTGTTTCCTTTATCTTGACTTGTGGTGGAGTTTTGATTTGATGATTGATTTCCCTTATTTTTAGGCTATGATTTACCTTTTTCCTTAGTAGGTTCATTTCTTTATGAGTGTTAGGTTGTGAACTTGCATTAGAATAATTGGATACCAATTCCTATTTCTTAGTACATACAAAGTCGAGATCACTAATAAAAATCTTTTTTTCATTTTCTCTCTAAATTTGCTCACATAACTTATCAAAACTTGGTGTCACATATATGCTCTCCAAATAATTATGTTAGTCTAGTATCTCAAGATAAAAATGAGTATGGATGACCTAGTTTAGATAAAATAGTCACGGTGATTGTTTCATCATATTTTGTTTCACTAGCGTTAGAAAGTAGAAGCCTCTAGTGCTTCACTTGAGTGATGAAATCCTTAATCTAAAAATAGCCATCTAGACTAAGAGTAGAAATATCATTTTCCAATTGGCATGTCCACATATTATTATGTTTACTAAAGAGGTTTTCCAATTTAATCCAAATGTATAAGTAATCATGTCACCCTAAAAGTGAAACTTGAGTTTAGATAACATTGATTGACCTATAATACCATGAGCTTCATCACACTTATTCTTTTATTTTTTGGTGTTTGAAAATGTCAATAGGTGTATATTATTCACTCATTGCAATATGGTATGTGTCAATGAAAAATACCACATGCAAAGTGTTAGAGATAATAAATCAATACAAACTCAATTTTAATGCTACGGATAAAATGAACTTATGGAGCCTTTGTCAATGTTATGAAACATCATGTCTAGTTATTCTCCATGAATAAAGAAAGCTCTATCTCTAAATTTGAATATGCACAATCATAAACTAGGGAGAATATTAGTATTTTTGAGTGGTTATGGGACCTAACTTATTCAGATCCCTAACCTTTTTAAGGATTTGATAAAAGACGGTGATAATGATAAGTGGTAAACTAACAATAGTATACTTGATAGAGATCACATGGAAATCTTGACATAGTGACCTAAGAAACTGATTTGGAAATCACACAAGAATTGCAAGCCATTCATATGAAAGATTAGCACCTATAAAGAAATTCTAAAAAACCATCATGTTTTGGGCTTGTGGTGTTCAATATGATCCCCTTTTATTGTTTATAAGACCTACAAGGAAATTATGTCTAAGCAAGGGATAATACAATATTTAGGTAGTCTCGAGTGTTCAAATAGAAATAAAAATGGTCAAAACTTTGGAGGAGACTCAAGGGATGAAATGATAGGATCCAACTCGTGGAGAGATGATCGAAAAACTTGCATCAAAATATTAATTCATGTGATCCCTTTTCTTGGAGGATGAAACATTAAAATGTATAGGAAATTGATCATTTAATGTATCGATGTTGGATCTTATGGAGACATTTAGCTTTCAAATTGGATGGAACCTTTATTAATAAAGTCTTGAATGAGATTATGGAGTTGTTGAAACTTATTAGTGGAGTGCCTCCTAGTTTGATGATAGGCACAATGTTTGATATTGTGTGAATGTCATAAGGGTTTAGGTTGATTTGGTTCATCCTATGTAGTTTCTAGAAGAATGCTAATAGAGGTTCATGGAGCCAAATAGAGAATTAATTACTTGGGATTGTTTAAATGACATAGAAAAATTCGAAATTCTGTAAGAACTGTGAAGAATATTGGAACAAAATTCTGAAACATCATCAATACTAAAATCAAGAGTAGAATAAATTGGTATAGGAGAAGTTACAAGAGAAGTAGAGTTTTCATTACATAGTCCTTCATTGGGGAATTACATTAAGAGGGAATTGCGAAAGAAGGGAAGAAGATAGTAACAATAGTTCCATTAGTCCAAAATACAGGGTCAATTTTCTAGAATCTAAAGAATCAAAAGAAGAAAAACTTGAAGCTAGCAAAGCTAGTACAAGTAGTGTAGTGAACAAGACACAACCTAAAACAAACTTAAATTAGAGACATAATTTGAGATTTCAAGGTGCGCAAATTCAACCAGGAAATGAGTTGGGATTAGGAGGCATAATGGCTCATTTTTCCAATATGTTTATAGCTCTACAGTCATATGATGGAACTATTGATCCTAAACACTATTTTTTGACTTATAACATGCGATGGGGTTTGAAACAAGTCATCGATGATAATACCAAGAAATGTGAACTAAAGGCGCACTCCAAGGAAGGGCCTTGGAATTCATTTACTCAAGACACTTGAGTTCAAAGACTTTGCAAGATGTCTGCAGTGTGTTAACTCAATAATTCAAAAGAAACACATGTGTTTGATTAATCTAAATGTCAATTTTATGCCTAATCTAATTGTTATTGCATCAGTAAATGAATAAACAATTAAGTATAGAAATTAAGCCAAGAAAGCTAAGCAAGAAAGGTTGAAACCCTAAGTGTCAAGAGAGGATATTTAGAAATCCTTAGTTGTTTCGCAGTTGTTCCTAGACTGTGTCGAACTGTTGATCAGATAAATAGAGAGGGAGAAGCGTCACATAGAACCCCAAAAAAGTGTGTGAGTTGACGATCTTCCTGGACTAGGGTGCATAGAGAGGGATAAGGGCACCCTAGGCCTATTTCTAAGCACTTTTGTTTGTCAAAATTCTCATAAACCCTCCTCTGAGTGGTCGCTAGTTGTTCATTGTTGTTCACCTTTGGTCACTATGAGGTCGCACAATGATCGTTGAAGTCGTCGAAACCTATAATAAAACAATGACCTATAAAACCCTCAAATAGACATCAAATCCTAAAAATAAAGATGTAGAATGAGGGGTCGGATTGTCCTCAACTATCACAATGGTGATCTTACAACTAAGCATTGCACTACATCTTAGACCCAATGTAGTTTTGTGTGTGTGTGCGTAATCATGCCCTAGGTGGCTCTTGTGCATGTCACACTTGATAGTGAGCAAGTAAGCTAAATGTAAATAAATGTAATAGATGTGTGCATGGAATAGAATGAACTTCCTCCTATGAAGTATATGCAGAATAACCAGCACTTGTGTTCTATGGATGGTGTTAGATGGATGCAATGGAGCTCTTAGATGCTTGATGGATGCAACCTTAGGTGGTGATAGCTAGTGTTTAGTGTTTGGTCCCTTATTATGATCACATAACTTTATATTTATATGATTCCCTTGCTTGAATTTCGTAATTAACTCCGAAAAGGCCGACTACCAAAAAGATAAGATGCTCAAATGGATAGAAAGGACAAAAAGATGTGAACAAAGTGTATTGAGGTCGTGGCGCGCCCGGAGGGGACGAGGATGCTCGACGGTGGCATCTTGGCTAAGCGTTGGTGTCCAAGATGATAAATTTCAAGGTATAAAAAGGTAGATTGAGCTAAAAAGGGTGTAAGACCAAAAGTGGCAACAAAAAGCAAAAAAAGGTGGCCAAAGACATGGGTTAATTAGTAATTTTCTTACTTAGGAATAATATGAATAGTAATATGTAATCATGACTAGATAATTACCCAAAGTAGGTTATTTTGTGTCCACAATGTTAGTAAGACAATTCAAGATTTAAAATAAATAAAACAAAGACCAAGAGAAACCATCACAAAATATGATCTCATATTCTTAGATTTCATGAATAAAGTGAATTTCAACTTTAATGAGTCAAATAAAGTTTCCTAGTTTGTAGAAGGGTTGCACAAAAAAATTAATTTTGCGATTGCACCAAAAAAATCTACCAAAACAAAAGCTATTGAAGTAGCGAATTAAAGTAGGAAAATTTGAGGATTATGGAGATAATAGTAATCTTGGGATAAAAACAAAAGCAAAGATTGATGTAATAATGTAGAGGTTACATAAATAACAGAAGTAAAGAAACATAGACTCGATCTATGGTGCATAGATTGCGGAGAAAAAGGACATCATAAAAATGATTTCCACAAGTATGAAATATGAAAGATGAAACGAATTTTGCAATGTTTGCAAAATATTTGGACATGCAATCAACAATTTCCCTCTATTACAATATTATGTGAGGCACCCTCAAAATGTGGTATGTTCTTTTTGTAAGGCCACGACTCATGAAACAAAATATTGTCAGGGCGTTGATGGATGTAAAAGAGGAAATAACTAGAAATGGTTCTCACGTAGTACAAGCTCAAATGTAACCTAAAGGCCCAAGTGTTGTAGCAGAAAGGGAAATGATTGCATCACCAAAGTCGGCTACACCGTGGGCTCTAACCTCACAGCAGAGATAAATCCATAATGGATCCTACAATATCCTCAAACCAGTCCAAGTTGGGCACTTTCGCCATCTCTACAAAACAATATGAGTTGGGCATCTCCTTCGCCAGTAGCAATCACCAGGTGGAACATTCCTTCTCCACAAGTGCAATATAGAGGATATCGAGGCCAAAAACAAGATTGGAATGTACCACCAAGAGTATACATAATGCATCAAGCGGGTGCCAAGGTGTGTACCATCAAAGGATGACAAGACCTTGACCCCAACAACAAGCAAAGTGATTTTTACCTTTGTAGAGAGTCGAACCACATTATATGAAATTGTCCTTCAAATTCTCGAATGATACGTTTACTACACTTACTTTGCGGGGTGAAAACACAACACAATACGAAAGATTGTCTTATACTGGAGAAACAAAGAAAAGAAAAATAAATGTGTAATGTCAAAATGATAAATTTGGTACCGGGATAAACTAGAATTCTTCAAGTTGTTGCATACATATAGGAAAGAACAAGGCTTGGAGCATGAGAAGATTCCTATAGAACCCCAAAATACTTTGAGTGCACAAAGATACCTATCATAACCTAAGAAAGGAAAAAACATTATTAGAAGAAGCTAAAAAGTTACTCCAATCAATTCAAAGCAAGGAGGGTGATATGCGGAATAACGACGCAGCGCAGGAAGCTCAAATTTATGGCAAAATGATCGAATACTAAAACAAGGAGTAGTTGTAAATTTACGGGATTTGTTAACCATAGTAAATGTAGTGCGTAATGAAGATATCTCATAGAACATATCCAATCTCCTCATAACTCTATTATAAAACATATCAAACAAAGAGGTGAAAGCAAAGACACTGTTTGGTATGTAAAAACTCAAAATCCATGAGACGTGGACACTCGACTCAATGTAGATTTTGGGGACTATGAAATAAGAGATGCATTTTTTATTTTGGAAGCACCGTAAATATGATGCCGAGATCTAATTAGGAAGCAATGAAATATCCTACTCGACATATAGTCATGTAACACTCGGTCTCGCAAAGTATGGAATTGAAAACGGATAAGTTTAAGTGGGTCAAATGTTAAAATACCAACAGATGCTCTATTTCTAAGTTTTTGTTAAAAAACATAATAGAGTGACTTTAATAGAGTGCCCCCCCACCATTTTTTGAGCACCATTTAGTATTTTTGAAAACCCTTTGGTAGAAAGATAGCTAGGAGCATCTAGTTTGGGCTCCATTTTTAAAGATTTTTTTAGTGAATATTTTTTTATTTATGATTTTTCTAGTACAAAAATTTTATGTTTTGAAAAATAACGGAGCTCCGACCATGCCCCCTAACTACCTCAAAAATATCAAAATTAGATTTTTTTTTTTTGAATATGTATAGAATTATGCCTAGTTTGGGCTAGTATAATTTTTTTTAAAATTTCGATCACCCAAAAAAAAAGATACACCATGAAAGATAGACATATTTACACTTCAAAAAATAGCTATAAAAAGGCATAGTTAGAAAATAAATAATATGGAAACCTTATATTAGTCAAAAAATTTGAAAAATTATATTTTTAGAAAGAAGAGACTCTGCTCTACGTCGTGGTATAATTTTTTAAAATGGATCGATTGTTTTATTTTGATTTATCATAGAGGAAGTGGCATTTTTACATTTTCTTGTAAAAACACGTTGTTTGTTGTGTTTGTGCAGGTCCATGCCTCAGGCTTGGGGATCCAAACCGGATCCCAAGCCTTGAGGCATGGCTTGGGAAAAGAAAAACAAAAATGCGTACGCATTACAAAACACGTATGTGTTGTAGTAGTATAAACATAACGTGTATGCGTTATGTAATTACATTGCGTTTTTGTGTAGTATAAGCATTATGTATGCTTTTGACATGCTTCTATTTACATAAATAAATGTTTAAGTATAAGTTAATTTATAAATATACTTTAAATTTATTTATGTAAATATAAGAAATTAGGGTCACTCTGCACCTTATGGAATTAGTCTCATAGCTCCATGAGTCATGGTTTAGGAGATAGTTTTTAAAGTATAATCTGGTCAGTACATAGGTAATTTTTCAGGATTTCAGCATTCAGCCTAAATATTTTAGCATTTAACTTCTACAATCGAAACCCTAAACCATAGGCCATAAACCTAAACACTAAACTATAAACCTTGAGCCCTAAACCCTAAACCTAAACCTTTAACCATGATCCCTAGACCCTAAAACCTAAACCCTAAACCCTAAACCTAAACCTTAAACATTAAACCTTACCCAAAGCCCTAAACCATGAGCCTTAAGCCCTAAACCCTAAGCCATAAGCCCTAAACCCTAAACCTAAACCCTAAACCCTAAACCCTAAACCATGAACCATGAGCCCTAAATGCTAAACCCTAAACCCTGAACCATAAAAACTAAATCCTAAACCCTAAACCTAAACCCTAACCTAAACCCTAAACCTTAAACACCGAATCCTAAACCCTAAACCCTAAGCCTTGAACCCTACACCCTTATCCTTGAGCCCTAAAATCTAAACCCTAAACCCTAGACCATATACCCTAAGCCCTAAACCCTAAACCCTAAACCTAAACCTAAACCCTAAACCCTAAACCCTAAACCCTAAACCTAAACCCTAAACATTAAATCCTAAACCACCCTAAAAACCCTAAACCACTAAACCATAAACCCTAAACCTGAACCATAAACCATAAACCCTTATCCCTAAACACTAAATCCTTAACCCTAAACCCTAAACCTAAACCCTAAAACCTTAAAAAATCCTTAACCTCGATCCATAAACCCTAACCATAAACACTAAACCCTAAACCCTAAACCTAAAACCTAAATCCTAAACCATAACCCTAAACCTTGAACCCTAAACCCTAAACCCTAAACCTTAAACCTTAAACCATGAACCCTAAACCCTAAAACCCTAAACCCCAAACCATATTTCATCATATTTTCTAGTCTCGTGCCTAGAACCATCATTGAGTCTTCTTATAGAACTACCTTGTTTATGAGAGGTGGGACAAGTAACTAAATGGATATGACATCTACCTTGTGCCTTGTAATGCATATATTACACATCTCTTCCAAACTTGTTTCTCCCCACATATACTTGCGCTCTTGAATGTAAATTTATTCACACTCTGAAACAAATTTCACATTTCTCATATTTCCATGTATGGTATTATGCAAGCCAGGATGACCCATTGGAAGCTGGAAAAAATAACCATCACAACAAAAAAAATTAATCTTAAAGGAAACAAAAGAAACATAGAGAATATATCAATGCAGAGGTGTAGGATCATAATTGAATTTCTGTAGTAGTATCCTCTCCTCCGGAGAAAGATAAAGTTCAAGTGTTCTACTGGAATGGATAGTAAATTTGACAGAACTTCCTAAAGTGTTCAAAATAAGCATAGAAATAGGGGAATGGCTAAGAACACTAAGGGGTTATCAATCACCTAGTAAATCTTTCTTGTTTAGTTCTAAATGGGAGTTACACGCCTACGACTTAGTGACCTTCCATTCATTGATAATTCCTTATATGATAAACCCATGGATGTTTTCAAAATCCCCTGAACAAAAAGATATAGGGTAGTCATCAATCCTAGTGAAGGGTGTGATGTGATTTCCAAGCAACTTGAAATTCATATAGATTTAGAGGTCATAACATGAATTTTCAAATATCTCTATCATTATAAATGGAAGCCAAGTAACAGTGTCTCCTGTATACATCCAAGGATTGAGGACTACTGGGGTCTTTGGAAGGATTGGACAATCAGGAATATGACATTTCCCTCCTTCAAAATATCAACAGATGAAAAACATCAAATTTTTATGACTCTCTTTGAATGTTCTACCTACAAATTCGATGAACCCTGAACTCTGTGACCTAAACCCTTAACCCTCAACCATGAGACCTAAACCCTAAACTATAAACCCTAAACCCTAAAACCAAAATAATAAATCCTAAACCCTAAACACTAAATACTAAACCCTAAAACCTTAAACCTAAACCCTAAACCCTAAACCCTTGACCCTAGACCCTAAACCCTAAGCCCTAAGCCCTAAACCCTAAATACTAAATCCAGAGCCCCGAGCTCTAACCCCCAAACCTTAAACCAGTAACTCTGAACCCCAAACCTTAAGCCATAAACCATGAACCATGAACCCTAAACCCTAATCCCTAAACCCTAAACCATAAACCCTAAACCTTAAGCCTTGAACCCTACACCCTAATCCTTGAGCCCTAAACCCTAAACCTTAAACCTTGAGCCCTAAACCCTAAATCTAGAGCCCTAATCTCTAACCCCTAAACCTTAAACCCATAACTAACCCCTAAACCTTAAACCTTAAACCCAAACCTGAACCCCGAAACCTAAAACCTAAACCTTAAACCATGCACCCTAACCCTAAACCCTAAACCCTAAGCCCTAAACCCTAAACCATAAACCCTAAACCTTAAGGCCTAAATGTTAAATCCTAAAGGTCCCTAAACCCTAAACCCTAAACCCTAAAAACTAAATCATAAACCCTAAACCCTAACCCCTAAACCTAAACCTAAACCCCAAAGCAAACCCTAAACCCTAAACCCTAAACCCTAAACCCTAAACCCTAAACCTAAACCCTAACCTAAACCTAAACCTAAACCCTTAACCCTAAACCCTAAACCCTAAACCTAAACCTTAAACCTTGAGCCTTAAACCCTAAACCCTTTGCCAACCCTAAAACCCCCTAAACCTTTAAACCTTAAACCTTAAACCCTAAACCCTAAACCCTAAAAACCTAAACCCTAAACCCTAAACCTTAAACCTAAACCCTAAACCCTAAACCCTAAACCCCTAAACCCTAAACCCTAAACCCTAAACCCTAAAACCCTAAACCCTAAACCCTAAACCCTAAACCTAAACCTAAACCCTAAACCCCTAAACCTAAACCTAAACCCCTAACCCTAAACCTAAACCTAAACCCTAAACCCTAAACCCTAAACCCTAAACCAAAAACCTAAACCAAACCCTTGAACCCTTAAACATAAACCTCGAACCCTAAACCCTAAACCCTAAACCTAAACCCTAACTCCCCTAAACCCTAAACCCCCTCCTAAACCTAAACCTAAACCCCTAAACCCTAAACCCTAAACCTAAACCCTTAAACCCTAAACCTAAACCCCTAAACTAAACCTTAAACCTAAACCTAAACCCTAAACCCTAAACCCTAACCTAAACCCTAAACCTAAACCTAAACCCTAAACCCTAAACCCTAAACCCTAAACCCTAAACCCTAAACCCTAAAACCCTAAACCTAAACCCTAAACCCTAAACCCTAAACCCTAAACCCTAAACCCTAAACCCTAAACCCTAAACCCTAAACCCTAAACCCTAAACCTAAACCCTAAACCTAAACCCTAAACCCTAAACCCTAAGCCCTAAGCCTAAACCCTAAACCTTAAACCTCGAACATAAACCCTGAAAACCTAAACCCTGAACCCTAAACCCTGAACCCTAAACCCTAAACCCTAACCCTAAACCCTAAACCTTGAACCATAAACCCTAAACCCTAAACCTTGAAACCCTAAAAACCTAAACCTTGAACCTTGACCTTGAGCCCTAAACCCTAAACCCTAAACCCTAAACCCTAAACCCTAAACCCTAAACCCTAAACCCTAAAAACCATAAACCCTAAACCCTAAACCCTAAACCACTAAACCATAACCCTAAGCCCTAAACCTAAACCCTAAAAAAATCTAAACTATGAGCCTTAAACACTAAACCTTAAACCCTAAACTCTAAACCTTGAGTCCTAAACCCTTAGCCCTAAACCCTAAACCCTAAATCATAAACCCTCACCCAAAGGAAAGTCCTAAAAAGATCATTCAATGTGTTTTAGTGTGTAAGGAATAGTGTTTAAGGTGATCGATCGACTCATTTAGTTTTTATGAGAGACTACTTCCTTTGAAGGCCTAAAAAGGCATTTTGGCCATTTTGTAGTTAATTGAACACCCTTCAAAACAAGCTAAAATGAGCTAGTCATGTCACCGAGTTATCAAGGACCATTATTTGTGAAGTATTAAGGCATCGTTTGTCTCCATAAGAGACATATGAGCAAAATCATGTATGAGAATCATGAATTTGATTCCATGAAAGGATGCTTTTAGAGCTAGGAAAGGTGAGGGGATGATCTTTATATGGAGCACCATGTTTCTAAGAATGAGCAATCATCTGAGTTCACTTGATGTAATTCACTTGGTACTATTCGTAACAACTCATTCAACACCTAGTAGTGTTATCACACCTTAAGGAGGAGGCACATTACAATCACCTCATTTTGGCCATAGGACAGAATCCCATTCAGGGAACAATCCTCTATCTACAAAGTGAGGATCTCTTTTTAGTAAGAAGTAGACAAACATCATAGAGTTAATTCATGGTCACTAAAGTGAATTATGGACCAAATTTAAAAATTAGTACCAATTCAAGCAGTGGTAGGGCCAAAATCCATTTTAGAAGGTCAAAAACCTAAAAATGACTATATGCTTTCCCAAAACAAAGACCGACTACAATATATATGCCTAAAAATTTTAGGTCGTTTGCTGAAATCCTGAAAATGAGTAAGTACTGACCATATTAGATTTTGAAAAACTATCTTCTAGATTATAATTGTTGGAGCTATGAGACCACTTCCATAAGGTGCAGAGTGACCCTAATTTCTTATATTTACTAAAATAAATTTAAAGTATAAGATTTCTTATTATTTCTTATACTTAAACATTTATTTTTGTAAGTATAAACCACCAAAACACATATGCATGGTCCATACTACACAACCCCCAACTTCATGCACTTACCCAAAAATCAACATAGTCACTAATCAAATAGAAGCACATTTAGATGATTCTATTATTGTAATTCCTATGAATAAAACTAAACAAAAACCATATACCATCCCTAAAGAACCATTGTCTCCATATGTGCATGATGTTGAAAGTTGGTTTAAGGTAGGACACCAGAAAAGGATCATATTATGTGATGAATGCTACAAACAAGAAAGGAAGAATCCCCAGAATGGTCAAATCCAATTCAAATCCACACCAAGAACCCATTCATAGGAAGAGTCGTGTTATGATATTCGATCCCCAACTAGATCGAAATATCCCACTCTACAATTTTACGCAATATGACCAAGACTACACATAACCAAATGCAGAAGGTCATATTCCATGCAAAAAGGAATCCTCAATTGGTGGTGACTCAAGATACAAATTTGAATCATTGGATGAGAAGGGAACACGAGATAAGACCAATGAGGATGGTACAAGTTGAAGAAAATTATATTCTACGCAATATTTTGGAACTTTGAATCTAGATACATTCTTAGTAGAATTACAAAAATATGTGCCTCAGAAAGAGCTAAGAGTAAGTGCATTGGATTATGCATTAAAAGGAATAACCGCATCTTAGTCGGTCATGTATAGATATAATATGCTAACCTAGGAAGAACTCACAAAATTATTGCAGTCAAGATTTGCACTAGACAATAAGACTATTGAGAATGGGCCTAAATATTATGCGAGAGGAATGCCGAGAAATACATATCTAGGAATGCATTGAAACTTAGAAAATTCAGGAGATAAAGCCAAAATGGTGGATCCATATATTCCCAGAAACATTGACACCACTACCAAAAGTGTGGTATGTTCACCAAGAAAGAAGAAGAGAAACACACAATTGGGGACAAGTGTAATATGATTTTATTCAAAATTTCACCTTTGAAGATAGTAATCCTATGGTTGATAATGCTCTTTGCAAAATTAAAACATTCCTCTACTATGGAACTATTGATTCAAAAGAGGGAACAAAGCTCCCAAATCTTAGATAAAAGAAACAGGAAAAGCTATGCAATGTATAAGAAGAAGATTGCAAAATAAAATAATGAAGAATGCAAATTGAAAATCTGAAACTGAGTGGAGGATAATAACAAAGAAAATGATGACCAGAAATGAAGTGAGTGAAATATTTGAACTAGAACATCTTCACCCAATACCAACCAGAAAAAGAAGCGATTAATCAAGAAGAAGCATAGTTGCACAACCTAAATATAGAAGAAAAAGAAGGATCCATGATGGTTATAGAAACCCACAACAAAGGGAAGGCTAAATTATATGATGAGACAATGTGCAAAAGGGTAGAAGACATTGGACCAACAGGAATAGTAAAACTAGCTACATGGGAGACTATTGGACTGAAAAGGAGATGTCAAAAATATTGTAACTATTACGAGAACATAAAGATATGTTTTTACTAAATTTAGTGAAATAAAAGGATTGGATCCATCAATTGTGGAAATGTGCATTGAATTGAAAGAAGGAGAAAACCTATAAAGAAAAGACCGTACATATTGAACAAGAATATGAAATCCAAAGTATAAGCGGAATTGGATCGAATGATAAAAGTAGGTCTAATTTATCCCATAGAAAAATCAGATTGGGTAAGTCCAATAGTCACCCAACCCAAGAAAACGAGAGAAATCAAAATTTTTGGAGACTATAGAGCTCTAAATGATGCATGTGTTAATGACCCCTTCCCAACTCCATTTATAATGAGATATTGGAAGCAATAGTGGGACATGAAGTATACTCGTTCATAGATGGATTCAATGGCTACCATCAAATACCAATTACATAAGAAGATCAAGTTAAAACCACTTTCACAACCGAATGGGGAAGCTTCACATATAAGGCCATGTCATTTGGTCTAAAAAATGCACCTACAGTATTTTCCTGAACGTTTAAAGAGTTCATTCATGACTTCCTAGAAGTATTATTGGATGATTGATCTATATTCTCCTTGTTCAAATAATATGTATCTAAGTTACGTTTAATGTTGGAAAGATGTAAAGCTTTACATATTGCATTAAATTTAAATACTATTTTTCTTCCCACCATTTGGAGTACTATTTAGACATATAGTATGCAAGGAGGGAATTTTGGTTGATCAAGAAAAAATAGTTGTTATAATTGGGCTCAAACCACCAACCACCTCAGAGCTCTGCACATTCCTAGGACATACAAGATACTACATGAAATTTATTAAGGGATATGCAAACATAGTACAACCAATGGAGAAGTTGTTACTTAAGGGTGAAAAGTTTGAATGGACAACCAAATGTCAAAATGCATTTAGAGATTAAAACAAAAACTAGCCAATGTGCCAATCAAGTCTTTTCGAATAGTCAAAAAAATTCCATGTGCATGTTGATGCATCGAATACTCGCAATTGGCAAAATACTAGCTCAAACATAAAAATGTTATCATTTGAGCGTTTAGTAGTCTGTGTAAAGAGTATAAAAATTGGTTCTAGTAAGGGGTTGAAATAGTGTTGAGATTTGAAAATATTGTAGGATTAAAGAGGACATGACCAAAGTTGTCAATTAGTGGGAGTGATAAATGACGAACTGAAAGTTAGTGGGTGAAGATTGTGGGGAGGAAATTGGGTTGGCTTTGGAAGATTACGTGGTTAGCACATGCATATGGGTCAGAAATTGTTTATGCGAGGCATCGGATGCAACAAAGTGATAAGACAATTGAGATGGATATCTTCAATTAATCGAGCCATGAGAATAGATTTTTCAAATGTAGATCATGGGTGGATGTGTAAAGGATGAGAGATATATTAGGTATAAATTTTGGAAAATAGGTGATTTATGTCAGGTTGTCGGATATGGAAATGGAGATGATGGAACACCATTTATCAACACAAAACATGGTCATGGATGGGCTCACCATCATATTGTTTCAAGTGATGGAGATCAAATAAGGTGGTTAGAATAGGTTGGTGAAGAAACAATCAAGGAAGAGATTGGAAAGTTGTTCGAAAGAGGATAGGTTATGTTGAGGTAGGATAGTATTCAAGATATGGCTAGTGAGAAAAGGGGGAATATGCGCAAGAGAAGTGTATTTTCATGATGGATAAGATGGCACACATATCTAAATAGGTGCAACTGGTTTTGTGGATCCTTTATAGTGTCGAATTTTTCAAAATCAAGAATTTTTATGTGATGTGGATACTTGAACAAAGAGTCATTGCATGATGGATTGGGTCATAAAAATTTGACTATATGTTAGTTTCGTAGAGAGGTAAACCCATGATTCTATAACTTGAGATTACATAATAATCTAAGAGGGATTGAAGGAGTAGGAAGGGGTGAGTGAAGTCATGGTGGTGATTGAAATCCATAATAAGAGAAGAACATGTGAGGGTAGATGAGTGTGGGTGGTGCAACAAGGTGCATGACCATACAAGTGATCGGGAAGTGTAAGAGGGAGATCAAACCATGCATGTGATTGAGGAGTGTGAGAGGGAGATCAACCTCATAAGAGGAAGAAAAGGATGAGAATGAAGGGTGAGAGAAGGTGACTTGATAGAAAAGTGGGGGATGATTATGTGGAGAGGAGAGTATTTGAGTTTGACTAGTCTTTACATAAAATGAAGAGTGAACGTTGAGCACGTCGAGATTTGGTTAACACCAAGAGGACCACTTCGAATCTTAGGTTGATTACTCAAGGATCTAATAAATCACACCAAATTCTTAATTCGTACAAAATTAATATGCATGTCTGAAAGTACATAACTAGGACTTTGTTATTCTACATCCTTATCTCATATTGTCTTCTCATCTACATGTGCATCAGCAAGATACAACAACCCTTTTAAAATTCATTAGGTTTCCATCGCAAACAAGATTATAGATTTCTCAAATACCAAATGATAATTTGGTTTATCAATTCATAAACAAGAAATTACTTTTATAGGCTTTCATTCTACTCAATGTTAGGATAAATGCCTTATCATTCTCGATGAAATCTATCTTCATGGATCTCTCAACCCCTATTAACTCTCACCACTTGTTTCTATTCTATGTGAGTGGTTTCAATCGTACTCTTGTTATTTTCCTCATACTATAATTAATTATTACAAGTCACGTAACATTATGATAATATTATTTTCTCACACATCCTAGACTAGTAGATATACTTAAATGAAACACTAATTTCCTAACATGTTTGTGTATATGATTAATAGCATAAATTTTTCTTTGATGCAAGTACAATGTCGCTTGGATTTTACATCTCAAAGGATCAAAACTATGTGTAGATACAAAGATAGGAGATACATGATATGAAACAAAATTAACAATGACGGTGTCAAAGTGTATAATCATTATGTGTCGTAATCATAGCGTCAAAGGTAGATTGGCAACCGTACATTCAAACCATGACTTTGTAATATACATTGTAAAGTATAGTTAATAAAAAGATTTTAAATATATCTATATTAAAAATGTCGATAAATATCAATCTCAAGGCATGTAAACTTATATTTTGATTAATACTTTCATTACATTCTCTTCCTATTTTCTAAATTTTAGGCATACCACATTGATTAATAATTGTATAACATTCTCTTCATATTTCCTATTGGTGAGTGGAAAAAAATATTACCAAAAAAAAGGGCTCCACATTCTACCGTATGGTCAAGATAATACTTTTTTGATTAATTTATGAAAGTTATTTTTTTAAAATGACGGTCAAATGAACATCAAATTTTATATATTACAAAAAAAAGTACCTATTGATATAATAAATCTATTACCTTCGTGGGTTCAACTCCCGATTTATCTGTGGGGTGGTGAGTGGTCCACTATTCTCCACCACCGAGGTTATAGGGGCCTCGCTCTGCTATTAGAGCTTCGCAGCTCCGGGTCGCTGAACTAAACCTGATTAACCAAAACAATAAATAAATTCTATTAGCTTAAAATACATACAACTTTAATATTTAATTATCAGAATCTAAACAATGAAGATGATACACCGGGGCAAAGATTAAACATTCAATAAAAAAGAATTAGAGCATGTTAATTTTACAACCATGAATACGTAAGAAAAGCGTCGGAAATGATCAACACAGTCGACAGGTTCAAGAAAGAGCTTTTAATTTATTGGAAATGAATCAATATATATATCGTGGAGCGGTGGGATCGAAGCTGGGGCGATGAACCCAGGGAGAAAAGCCGGCTGAAAGAGAGCAGAGAATGAATATAAATGCACGATCCTGAGCACTCAAACTCACACCAATTCTTTCTTTGCTCTAATTTCTTCTTCATTAGAAAGAAAAAGATGGAGATGATTATGGTATTGGCATTGGCTCTCAGTATGGTATTGACGGTGACAAAGGCAGCAGATCCTGATATCCTCACTGATTTTGTGACTGGCTCCGGGAGTGTAATTGTGGATGAGAATTTCTTCACCTTCAGAGGATTCCGAGAGATTGGAAACAACAATTTGACGGGGCAGGCGACAGCGAAAGTGACAAAGGCAGCAATGGCAGAGTTTCCTGGTGTGACGGGGCTGGGCGTGTCGATGGCGGTGCTGCAGTTCCCCGCAGGCGGAGTGAACCCTCCTCACACTCACCCTCGCGCCTCTGAACTGTTGTTAGTTTTGTATGGAACACTTGAAGTTGGGTTCGTTGACACCACAGGCAAGCTCTTCACTCAGACACTCGAGGGAGGGGATGTGTTCGTCTTTCCCAAAGGTCTCCTTCATTTTCAACTCAATAAGTTCGATAACGATGAGGCCATTGCTATATCTGCATTCGGGAGCGCCAATGCGGGGACTGTGTCTGTTCCCACCACTCTCTTTGCAAGCGGTATAAGCGACGATGTTCTTGTCAAGTCTTTTAAGACCGATGCCCACACTGTTGACGCCCTCAAGCAAGCGTTGAAACCTAGTAAATCCTGATCGACACCACTTTCAGCCTCTCCCAATTATGACTGGTTTTTCTTGGCACATCACTGTGATTTGACCATTGTTTTATGCAAAATAAAGATCGATGGGGTTCTTTTATTCTAAGGAATGCTTCATACTACTATGAAGCATGCCATAATCTATTTTGTTATAAGCAGTTTCTACATGTTTTGTAATTCCCCTTTGAAGTTCAGTTTCTACATATCATTCCTTACACTTGGACTATCAATTCTTGATTGTTGAGGATATTGGGATTTGGATATTTGTGTGATTATTTTGGTGATGTTTTTCTTATTGTTATGGATAGATAATGTGCATTGTACTCGAGGACATTTTGAGTGTTAAGAAGTGAGTTTTTATAAATGTCAAAATTTGCATTTTCTTTATATTCAACTTCACATTTATTTTCTACATTGAGTGGGTCTAAGTGTAATTTTTGTATCTTTCATATATCATTGTGTCGTGGTAATCCATGAGTATGGTAGAAGTTATTGATAATATAAAAAAATTCCATAAAAATGATTCCAATTAATAAATTATCCAAAAATATTTTGACATTATAGATCATTGTTCGATAAGTTTAGTAGGGTCTATTTCATTAGGATGTGCGGTTAGCTTACAATTGAGTTCTCTATAACTAAGGAGGTTAATATGTGTTTTATGATTGGGACTAAAAGGGAAATGAGTCAAAGTATAAGTTAAAAAAAAAAAAAAAAATTAGGTGTTTGAGAATGAAAACATTAATAGTATGTCTTCATCACCAAATAATAATGATATGAAATAGTGAATTTTTTTGTGAGTAGCATCTAGTTGTCTTTTAAGGAAATCTTATCATTTAGGATAATCATATGATTATTATGGTGATATTCTTTTCGTTGAATCGATAAAGGGTTGGTATATATGACACATATCAAGAAATGGAGGGCACAAATATATTTATCATGCATGTGTTGATCACCAACACTTTGTACCATCCACACGAGAGATTAGGTGGCTCCAAGATGGACAAGAGATGTTTACATACCTATTTTGGCTATTGATTTTGTTGGTCATTTAAAGAGGAGGTAACCCTAAAAAGGATCAAACCCTAAAAAGTGTGAAACACTAGAGAATCCCTAACTCCATAGTTGTTGCACGTAATGATGAGCAACTATGTGTCTTGCATAGACTTCTTTATTTTATGACTAGTCAGTCTTGGAGGTTCTAGTGTCATTGTCAAACCTCTACAAGACGTCTCTTTTTATGACGTCTAGTGATGGTGGTAGAGATTCTATATGGTTCTTCTCTTTTTAATAGGAGATGACATCGAGGATGAGGGAGAATTTTCTCCAACATCAATTTAGTACTGAAGTTGCACCGACGACAACGTTTTATATTTGGGACCAACAAGACTTGGAACCTTCATTAGTGTAGTGGGGTTGGAAACTATTTAACATTCTAAGATGGATCCCCCTGATGTCTCGAGTTTTGGGGATCAAATCAAGGTCATGCAAAAGATCTAGATATTAAAGGTTCTCAAGGAGCACATGGGTCGTAACTCTAAAAGATAGTAGCCCTAACCCAAAGATAGCTATGGCTTTCCATGCCTATATCTAAGATGATGAGAGGTATCCTACTAGGATTTCTAATGAAAGTAGATCAAGAGATGGATAAATCCAAGGGGAAGCACATAATACGAAAAAGTAATAGAATAAATCACACACACACACAACTATATATATATATATATATATATATATATATATATATATATTAGCAGAGGTCCACTTATACAAACTCCAATCTATGAGAGCTTTAATTACTCTACCCAAGTATATTTCCAACTATGAAAAAACTTGCATCACTTCAAATAGAGCATAATATTTTGCATTGTCTTCGTCTACATCATGCGACTTTGTAGAATTCTATAAATCCTTAATCAATCCCTCAGACGATCCCTCATGCACTATGTTTTCTCCGTAGTGAAAGTATTGTGCAGCATATTGTTCTCCCATTATTATATTTTGTCACCAACATTGTCTTCATCTTATAATGATGTTTGTAATGCCTTATCCAACTAACAATCTCTTTTCACTATCATTTGTGCTTGCATTATTTTACCAATGTCCTTATTAGCCTTATTTTCACTCATGGTAGTATGCAGCTATGTGTTACAATCTAGGAGCTAAAATTTGATCTTTACTTGCACTTCATGTCTTTGTAGTAGCTTGACATATTCTTGCAATATGAGGAATTCATCCTTCACTTCCTTCTTGAATTGTGTGACTTGTTCTTTTATGTTGTTTGCAGTTTTCTACTCTTATCGATTGTCCACAAGGCAATCATCTACATTTGTTCACTAATAAAGTGTTTGCATATGTCTTATGTGGCATTTCAATGAAAATTATCTTCAATTTGTGATTTCAACTTCTGCAATGTCTTCTTTAGTGTTGTTTTTTTGGGTCAATTAGATTGCAATTATCCGAATGTTTACTTGAAGTGTATAAAGTCTTTCAATGTGTGTTTGTAGTAGTAGCTTGTAATGATCTACCTCCACCATGATAAGAATGCCTTGTGATTTTTAGTATGCACACTCATTTGAGTAATATTTATAACTACTATACTACAAGGTAGGAGGAAGAATGACCTTACACTTTCTTGTTTGTGATGTTGATTGTCATGCCCACTAAAACATTTTTGTGTTTCCTTCTATGGCTTGTTTTTTGGTGGGCGTCTCTATGGTGGAGGCTACAATATCCCTATTGATTTCCTTTATCTTCTACTAATCATGTGAAATGACCAATATAAATTCTATAGTATTATTTTTCTTCTAAACTTTCACTTCCTTATTCTTTTATTCCACCTCAATCTTTGTTTACACAAGTTCCCATCCTTCACAATTCGAGCACATTCTTTTTCTTTCATAATAGATTCAGTAGTGAAATTTCCTTCTTTATCCTTCTTAGTCTTATCTTCTATTTATTGCTTCTCCTTTTGGCTCTCTTCCCCTACCTTTCACTTCTCTTCCACTTATTTTTGCTTGTTGTATTATGCTTTCTTGGCCTTTTCTTCTTCTTCCTTCTTTTGTTTCTCTTTGCACTAGTTTCTAATGAGGCTTCTTTGTGTTTTAGCATATGCAATTTCTTTCTTTTGTTTCTCTACCTCTTATTCTTTTCACTTTTTTATTCCTTGTCTTTTTTTTTCTTTCGTCTTCACCCCATATTTCTATTAAGCTTCTTCTTGTTCTACTTTGTGAAATATTTTAGCTTCCTCTCCTTTCCTAATGTACTCTTCTTATGTTACTTTCTTGAGATATTCCTTTAAATATTACTCTTTTTTGTGCTTCTCTTGTTTGTGTTTCTATGTTAATTCATCCTTATTTTTACTTTTAGCCTATTGATTATGTTTTTCTTCTTCCTTTGAGGGTTGTATAGTTTATGATATTTATGTTGGAGGTGTCTATGAATTAGGCATTATAAACTATGTTTCTAGTTTCTTTGGTTCCATGGGTTTTTCTTCTCCCGTATAAGATTTCATAGAGTGTTTTTACTTGAGGTGATGGAGGATGAGAAGGCATAGTTTAATCTTATTGCATAGTAGTATGAAACACTATTATTTTTAATCTCTTATTAGTCTTAAGTTTATCCCTATTCTACGCGCACTTCTCTTTCTTGAGAAACTTTCTTGTATACTTGTTGCGCATGTGTTTGTTGATCTTTTTCTTCCCCTATAAATGATGCCCTTTTACATGTATTGACTCCCCAAACCAGGAGCTTGATATCTTCTTCAAGGAATTCTATTCACACTAACTTGTAAGGGATTTTCTTTGTCCTTTTCCTCTTATATGGTGTAATTGGATTTTTTTCTTTGATTCTAACCAGTTTGATAGATTGTAGATATAACTTAGCTTTAATGTCAACCCATTCTTCCTTTACTACTTTCACAATACTAACCACCGAGATGGTCATGTGGTATATTTTCCCTTTCTTTATTGATCATCGGGAGTGTGACTGCAGGGAACTTGAATATTATTTTCATCCCTAAACTTATGAGCTAAATCATGTGCTCTCCTTATGGATTTAAAGGTGTACCAATCCCTCTCTCTTGGAATGTACATCTTTGTGTCCATGTCCTCAAGTTCATTAGTACACATATTTCTTCTACTAACCTTCATTTTGTCAAATTCCAAATTTGTGAGTCAAGTAGGTAATCTATGTTCTTTTTCCACCCATGGTTGAGCTTGCTTAGATTTTGGAGTTTTATCTTTTTCCCTTTATTTTCATTATAATTGGTCCTTATTCTTTTGTTTTTGGTTGTGCCTTGACTATTGTTTATATAGTGGTTGTGGGTTTTTTGGCCTCCTACTATTATCTACACAAAAAATTTAGTGCACAATGGTTGAATGTGTGTATCAATTATCCCATGTTATCAGCTCAGTTCTTCTTTAGCTATGTCCATATCAATGAACAATGGCAGTTTCTTGGGTTGTTTTGTTTTATCGGCGTCATGTGAAGTACAAACCCATCATCGAAGACATTCACCTTGTTTGATTCCATCAAGTAGCATAAGAAAGAACACTCGACATTGAGGTCTAGGGTTGATGGAGGAATGGGAAGTTGTTCAAGGAGACCAAAAACATGTACAAAGATTGGGCTCATGTCACATACCCTACCGACAAGTTCTCGACATCTACACTCCCCTTGCTTTACCAATTTCTCAATAGTGATCTCTTCCACTCACCTTGATTAGCTCTTTTTCATCGCATTTCTTCTCCATCATATTCACCTCGAAATCTAAAATCTTTATTTTCCAAAGATTGTGATTCTATTATGCTCCAAGCATATAATTTATTTTCATTTATATATACGTAGACACATAAATTTTATAAGAATACATAAATGTGTGAGATATAAAGGAAAATATTGAATGAATGATTGTAATAATGTCCACAAAACCAAATTGTCTGTGGGACCAATAACACTCTCTTGAAAATGACATTCCTTAGCGAGAAATGGATGATGCTACACAGACTTGAATTTGAGAGTGTATCAAGACAACCAATGTCATCTATGCAAGACACCACATTGTTAGATAATTGAATCAACCATGCCTCCCAAAAGGTTTATGTGGCTTGGATTTTGGTTTATAGACAGAGATTATGATTGGTAAGATAAATTATTGGATTAATTGAAAACACACACAAGCTCAATCGTCATACAAACATATGAAAAGAGGAAATAAATGGTTGTAGCTGTTGACAAGACTTATCAAATGGATTGTTTTAAGAGTTCTAATTTTTCATAGCCAATGAGATTCAAGAGATGATTTATGAGATTCACTATATTGATTTTTTGATTGACGAGTTTCAAACAATCCATGATTCATCATCAAGAAATAGATTTTATGATGGATTATTTTAATTGAACGATTCAAAATTTGATTTGCATCATGAAAAAAATTTGGTTAGTGGATGCTGAGACTTGAAAATTCCCATTCCAAACCCCTTTTTGTATCATCACTTTGTATTAAACTAATATTAGCGTTGTTGTAAATAATACTCTCATATAGTTTAAAGATAATTTTTTGTGCATAAATATTGTTCATTTTCATATTTCATATGCTTCTTTAGATGGGTTGATATAGATTGATTTTCACGCTAACAAGTGTGAATGAAATACATTTTATAATCCTAGCACAGGACTCACATAAATCCTAGCACAGTATCATATAAAAACTTAGCACATGACTCACCTAAATCCCATCACAGGACTAGTAATGGAGTGAAGGACTCTCATTATGGAGCGAAGGACTTACACAATGGAGCGCATGACTCACACACCGAGAACAAGGAACTTATCCAGTTAGCATATGAGTTTCATAATTCAAGGAGCACCTAATTTGTATCAACATCCAACTAGCACGTGACTTGCACAATTAGTGGAACACCTAATTAGCATCAATTCAGTTGGAAACTCGGATTATTTGGATGACAATTGTCTTTGTAAACAAACAAAGTATATCCTTCAAATAGGAGTAAACTGCAGCCACTACTATGCAAAGAACTCAAGTACTTGATACTTTTTAACTCTAGTTATCTCTAAAGTATCGGTGGGCGTTGTTAATAAGAACTCCACTTGCACTTAAAAGTGTAAATCTAATAAATAAGCTACATGCAATTGTTACTTCGACCTTATGATTCTCAATTATGTTGTTGTTCTCATATATATATCTATTAGTTAGTTTTTAGATAGCTTTTGCATGATTGTTAAAATAACAAGTCCTCTTGAAGAGGAACTTGACTTCGCATGTTATAAAAGGCGTATGTATTAGGATTAGAAAAAGGTTAGCATTTTTAGAAGAAAAGGATTGCAACAAACTATTACTGATCAATAAAAGGGCATGATTTTGAGTTCAGTTTTGCTTGTGTAATTAAAATGTTACAACCTGAATCGAGGGAAGGAGCAAGGGCCACTCCTCCCCACTCCTCCCCAATGTGAAGGGAAGCATTAGATGTTTGTTTAATTTTATGATTATTTAGCAGTTGATTGCTTTAAGGTATTATAGTATTTACGACATTTAATATTTTCATTTTGTTTCAGTGTGCTTTAATAATTTTAATTCATAGATTTAGGATTCTCTGTTTATTTCATCAAGCTTTGATTAGATATAACAAGTTCTTAGGAATAGTAGTTGGTTAATTATTTTAATTAATTTAGATGTATGCTCAATACAGTTTCAACCATGATTTGTTGTAAATAGCCTTGGACACCGCCCGGTATTGATAATTATTGAATGATTAAAGTACGAGTATCAACGATGCTCGTCACTTTTTGTGTCATTGTCGGGGATTTCTAAAGGTGTTATCAAAGATTAAGGTACTAACTTGTGTGATTTATGATAACCTAGTAAGTTTCCATTTAGAATTTATTTTTCCATACTCTTTCTTTCGAATATAAAATGTCTTTTAGTGACAACAAGTGTCTTTTATGTGCTTTTGGAGTATGTGGAACACAATAATCAACTAAGAACTTATAGTTGGGAAATTATTATTAAGCATGATAGGATTTTATGTTTATACCTAGAGATCATAGAGGTAGGTTTGTAAGAGTAAACTTGAATAACCCCCTCAAAATTTACTTGTGGAACTATGGTCACAAAATCACGCACTTACTACTATTATTATATCGCTAAGTATGTTGTTTTAAATATGGATCTTGTGTAAGAAAAGTATTCACTGATGACCCATTCCATTTTCTAGTTGTCTGTCTTGTTGGTATTTGTCGTTGCTTGTCTCGCACATCTATCATTCACTCACATAGTTCTGGTCAGGTCTCAAGGAGTCTTATCTATCAGTACTCACTCGGTGTCATCACTAGTCTTTGACTAGGCGCTAGATAGCCCGATTAGGGTGCAGGGGCCCTAGTCCATGTCACACTTGGTTTTCTCTTAGATATTTGAGGTCGGTCTTTACGATTTTCCCTCTCATCTCCCTAGGTACTAGTCGGCATGTCGAGTCATTAGTGTCAAAATTTGAACAAGAGATCCCTATATAAACACAACATACATACTACCTTATGGGTGGACTAATACTATTAATGGCTAGCTATCTACATAGAGAAAGGGACTGTATTTGGGCACTATTCTGTATCACACACACTGCATAGGAAGGGGAGTATTCATTCTATTCCATCCACCATTTTGCATTTTATCTAGCTACTTTGCCCGATATCTCTCTGCGTCATTGGCGCTAGAAACCTAGGCACATTATTGCACACACAAGCACATAGAACTACATTGGGTCTAAGATGTAGTGCAACACTCAATCATAAGTCCATCCATTTGGCAACTGAGGACGATCTAACCCCTTCATTTACATCTTTCTTTTTTAGGGTTTGATGCTTTGTGTGGGGTTTTACAGGTGATTCTTCATTGCAAGTTTGTGGTGACATCAGCGAAGCAAGTGCAACATTCACCTCGACCAAAGGTGAAGTACTATGAATACCTAAAGACCATATCAGGGTTAGATTCAGAGTTGTTACACAAACTAGGGTGCCCATATTTCAGACCGGGTGCCCACAGGTGCTCCTATCCCTCTCCAGGCGCCCCGATCGGCCATATCTGCCTATGATGTTATTTTCTAAGGATCGTTGTGACATTCTGATACACCATTTCATCACTTTGTTTAGTCAAAATCACTGCAAGGTAAGTTCAATTCAGGTAAGTACCTTCCCCTTTCATTTTATTTCATTTTAAATTACTAAATAAATTACTTAACATTTACATTTCATTTATTACATTGTTGTACTCTTAGATTCTTAATAAAATTTAGATTTTATAGAATCATTTTGGTGAACCCATAGCTTAGAATATTTTCCCCTAGGATCCACTAAAACCCTAATGGCTAAGGATAGCTCTTCTCCTTCTTGACTCATCATGCCTCATGTTAGTATCAATCCTATCTATGACGAGGAAACTATAGCTGAGCTGAAATATCCCTTATGGGATACCACTTAAATAACAAAAATATTGAAAATTTGCAGCCAAATAAAATATACTAATTTTTGCAGATTTTTACTAGTTAGGGCAAGCAAACTGAAGAAAATTAATAACTCCCAAAATATCCACTCAAATCACTTGAAAATTTAAAGAGAGATTTCTAATATTATAAATAACATAAGAAAACTATTTTAGGAAATTTTCAGACAATATAACGCTGCCAGAAAATTACAGCGTGCCCTAAACAACTGGAAAACTTCTAAAATTCATATCTTCCCGAATACAAGTGCAAACACTATAAAACTTTGGAAATAGCATTTACAAATGTAGAAGATGATATTCCAACCCTCAGATATGAAAATGGCCAGCTGAAACCCTCCAAATAAAGGTTACAATCTCCAAAACAAGTCACCCTTTTTGGTAGATGGTCAAAACCCCTTTGAAATTCTCAGGAAATGATGCCAAACCCTTTCTTTATTGCTACCATAAGTCTGATATGAAAACCCACTGATTATCTTCACAAATTATCTCAAAACCCTCAAAACCCTATCTCTAAAAACCTCTAAAAATATCTCTATAAATCAGCCCTAAAAACAGCTCCAAAATGACAAGCTAGGGTAGATCTTTCACTACCGAAGAATGCCCTGCTAGCTAGGGATGGATCTCTCACCACCGAAGCTAGGGTTCCTGCGAGATTTCACTCCACAAGCTATAGATTTGCAAATAGCAGTTGCACATGAAAGGAGATAATTAGGTATGCAAGAATGTCTTTCCTTTCTCCCCCAACTCCTTATATAACTTCTCCAAGGCAAAAGAGCCCCAATAAACCCTAGTCGCATTTTTCCCTTGGAAGGGCCAATAAAATAAAAGTTACTTTTCCCTTTTTAAGTCACTACGGTCCAAAAGTGACCCCCCAATGCAAAATTAGAACATTAGTACCATGTGGCCCATTCCTAACAACAAAATGTAACATCTAGTCCTTCCAAAACACCTTTTTGCATATGTCATGTAGAATTATATCAAAATGGACTAGATATTCATACCCAATAGCTCCCAGCATCCAAATCCCCTTGGGTATGACCAAGGCTTGGACTCGAATTGGCCCTCAGGCCTTTAGTGTAGGAAAGGAAACATTACATGAGCTTACGGCTTTATATTGTGATGTTACTATGCCGATGATATTCAACAACAACTCTTAGCTAACGAATGCAATATACCTACTAGCTTTGAAAATTATTCTTTTAGCATTGTGTCAGATCCGACTAGCTTTTCTGGTTGTCACCTTTATTATATAGTTAGCCATGATCCCCCTTCTCACATTTCTAAGGAAATTCTAGATGACTCTCTTATTGATTTCATGTTTGGTCTTGACACTAGTACACATGTGCATATTGATTCTCCTCCTAGTCAAACCACTACTATAGCTACATCTCATGCTTCTCCTATTTCTGATAATGCTTCTCATGATCCATCGCATACTCATTCATATGCTCAATCACATTATGTTGATGATCTAATTGATGACATTTTCATATTTGAGTCTCTCTCTAATTTTGACGAAACAATTGATAGTCATGAGTCTACTACTTTACATCTTTGTTGAGTGTGAATCTCGTGCTCCATTGTCATCTTATTTTGAGATTGTATCTACTCCTATGCATGACTCATCTCTATTTATTAGTTCATATCCACCTATTATTTTTTAACCTCCTATCGTTGCATCTCCATCTGACACTCCATCTCCTAGGGATGTTTCGATCTTAGTCCTACCGCCTATGGACCATGTCCTTCATCACCTATAAACTTCTACAACACTTACACTTAGTGTGCCCTTAGCATCGAAATCTCCTTTGTCTCCTCTTGATATCCCTATGATTACTCACAATGGAAAACTACAACCTGCTTAACACATTATTGCCATCCTTTACTATTCCTTCACAAGATATCTTATCTCTCATGCATGTTGTGGGTCACTTACAATCTCAGGTTCAATCACTCACATTAGAAAGCAAAGCCTATTATGCTTCCATTGATAACAATTCATTGCATGGCAACCCTATCCCTAAGAAGATTCATAACTCAACATTTCCTAAGGATTTTATCATGCCTACCTTTTCATGTTTCGATGGTACTAGAAACCCCTACTTACATCTCAAACATTATCGTATGGTTATGGCTTCATATTCTAATGATCAATTATTGCTTAAATCCTTTCGACATAGCCTTATTGATGATGCTTTACAATGGTATACTCACCTACCATTTGGATCTATTAGCACTTATCATGAGATGGAAGAATATTTTCTTCGTCACTTTATCATCAACAATGGCCCTAGAGTTACCTATGATCATCTACCTACTTTACATCAGGGAAAAACAAAACCTATCATGGATTACATCTTATGATTCAATGCTTGTATGCACCAATTAGTCTTTCAACCTATTGATCTAGAGAAGCAATTTATCTTCTATCATGGTTTGATTCCAACATTAAAACAAATATTGTAATATGACACATGTGAATCATTCACACTTTTGTGATATAAAGTCATTGATCTAGAACAAGACCTCATTGCCTAACATGTTATATATCCTCCACCTATGGTTACCACTACTACATCATTAGTTCCTCTCTATTACTATCAATTGAGCATCCTACACGATCTACATCTCCTCCTTGCAAAGCACACTCAACCTACTACATCGCAAAAGCACTCCTCTTCTTGTAATTTGTGGTAGGCCACTCCTCAATATTTTACACTTGTTTCTTATGAGCCATTGCATTTATCTCATCACGCTCGACCACATGATGTGTTGCGTGATTTTCTTAATGAGTGTTTAATTCACTTACCTTCTAACCAACATCATCCACAACATCATTTACAACATCAACATGATCGACCATATTGTAATTATCACGTATCAATGGCCATAGGGATAATGATTGCTTCGCCCTTCATGATCACTTGCAACAATTAGAGGATAAGGGAATCATCTCCTTTGGCTCTTGCTCATGTGAGCAGTCCATATCTCTTCTCCCTCATCCACGAGATACTACTCTGATTGAGTTATCTCCTCCTTCTAGTGCTAAGGTCATTATTCGTCCATCGCCACAGGTCATCACTCATGTGCGCTCTCTATTGCATCTATCCATCAGTAATTATACTTGCTTCACATTGGTGTCCACATCCCTTTACATTCACACCTCCCACCGTTACTCCATAATACATTCATTTTGGCTCATACGCTCATGTTGCTTCCATCCCACATGCTTCCACCACTTCGCATCACCTTGGTATTTGGTAGGTGATTATTATCACCTCACCCCCCGATGACGCACTCATGTTCTTATGGTTCTTACATGACTGTTGAGGGATCTATTACAATAAGAACCTCTCTTCACGCGCTCTATCGATTCATCTAGCACATTCTATTGAATCATTTCCCGATGATGCACTCTTGCATTACATGGTTCATTCTTGACTACTTGAGGGGTCTTATCTAAATGAACCTCATCATCTATATGCTGGGGGCATCACTAATCTTCCCCTATCTTCATCTTACTAACATACGCTTCATTACACTATAACGACTATATCATACTTTTACATGACAATTGATCATTCATCACAATATCATATTACAACATCATATATTATCATCTACACTATATCATCATCACATTACAAATTACTCAACAACTATGCATTACAACTTAATTCAACAAATACAAATACCACTTAACACATCAAGCATCATCCATAAGCAACAACAATCACATACATCATCATCACATCATAACATCAATACACATTGAATATAATCATCATATGTAAATAAATATGTCTATTTATACCGATTACTGATCATAGTTACAAAACATCTCATCACTGGGGGAAACTCCCCTACATCGAATACATCAATACAAATCATATCTCATCGTCATCATCACTATTTGGTAATACAAGTGCCCTAGAACTAGAAGCCTCACCACTAACTTGGTGTCGTTGATCACGACCCCTATACCTCTCCACTTTCCTACGTAATAGTGTCTTCTCTCATAGATTGCTCCGCAAAGTGACTTTGTAACGTAAGGAATTGTGCAAACACATCATCTGCCTCATCATGTCTCCTCACATGCCTCATCTCTCACACTCAATATCACGGTACACATCATTTATGCCATAGCCATTGGATCAAACAAATAGGCATGCTCGCCTACACTGTCATCCACACGCTCTAACATCCCTCCACCCGAAATATGTCAATTGGCACATTCCATGTCAATGTGTGGATAGATGTGTCCACAATCAAGCTCTAATATACATCACCTACAACCAATAGCACAACACATTAGACAACCATAACCATCATGTAAGAAAGTAACCAATCATACAACATAACTATATAGATACTCACGCTCCGCTATCATCATTGTCACTACGTTATCGGGGCATGTGTTTTCCCCTCCACTCCTCCTCCCTATGGTAATCTTATTGCATCCGTAAACAATGGGAATAAAAACACCCATCAATGTGTTGTTCACCATGCATGGTATGCCTCCGTACACCCCGCATCATCTGCGTCAATCGTCTCTATGGCTGCATCGGCCTCATCTGGCCCGAGAGGTACTAGTTGCTCTCTTGTGGGCCCTAGTCTAGCTCCGGCCCTCCTCGGTGCTCTAACAGCTCTAACCCATACATATGGCTCTCAAGCACATCCTAGGCCATCTTGAATCGTCGAGATATCCACTCCACAGAAATAACTCGGTCACACATGGGAACCGATCCTCTAACCACATAGTCCTTTGTGTTACGCCCTTAATCATATATAGTGTATTGGATGGAGATGTTGACATGTGGCACACATTCCCTTTGTTATTCATATGTTCTTATCATTTTATATTTCATTCATATCATTAGTAGGTTGGCCTCAATGGTGGCCATAACATAGGAAGGGTATATATAGGAGATAGTAGTGTGTAGTTAAGCATATATTGAACACTTAAGTCTTATTGTATGGTTTGGAGGTTGCCCCCTCGAAGTGGCTAAGCTATTATACTTGCATATTGAGATCATTTATCTACATTTTGTTTTCCTTTGGTTTTATATTGTTGTTGATGTTCTAATTTATCCAAGTAATTCCATTAAAGTGGTATCAGACCTGTAATCTAGGCCAACATTAGGGTAAAAACCTTACTTTTTGTTTCGTTATATGTTGTAAACCATAGCGAATTTGTCGAGTTTTTTTTTGTATCGAGTTGTGATTTTTCCAAGTAAGGTTCCCTGAAAATTTCAAACTTTTTTTTTATTTATGGTTTTTCATAAATTTGCTCCCTAGGTTGCAAATTGTGGAATTTTTTTCAAGTTCTTTACATTTTCGGAAAGAGGATAAAAATTAGTTGGAGTTTGTTCTTTAAGTTTGTTTATATTTGGCCAAATTCCTATCGAACTCCCAAACCCTAAAATTTGACCTTGATCCCTAAATCCTACTATTTTGGGGCATCATGGTGAGGGCCTTCCACAAGAGGCAAAAAGAATCCTATCACTCTAGGTAAAACTACAAAAAAGGATGAGATAATATTTGAGGAGTTGGAGTCAGAAGGGGTAACTATAGATTCCTCAAGGTTAGGGTTTACTTCGATAGACCATAAGGTAAGCCAACTTGAGTTTGACCTATGAAACCTCGAGTCTAGGGTGGCCAACAAAGAAGATGTAGAAAGGATTGGACAATGATTGGAGGATTTCATGCAGCAATTCAGTACACATATAATGGGTAATCATACTTATATCAACCAAGGTGGATCTTCAGGTCAAAGTAATAGAAAAACAAGCCAGGGTGGATCTTTGAGCATGCCCAATCCAAATACAAACACTCTACAAGCCCGTAACATGTTTCGAAAGTGGAGATGCGTAAGTTTGATGGAAAGGATCCACTCAATTGGATTAACCAAATGGAGAATTTCTTTTATCTACATTAGATTCCATCAAGAAAAAGGTGACCATGACATCTTTGTATCTCAAACCTAACCAATTCGTTTGGTATCGATGGTTATGTGCTCAGAGGAAAAAGAGTGGTCTCAATGTTACATGGATAGTCTTCACCAAAGAGTTGCAATTACACTATAGTTCTAGTGTGTCAAAGAATTACTTCATCCAATTAGCAAAGTTAAGACAAACAAGATCCGTTAAGGATTACATTCATCAATTCCAAAACCTTTCCTTGCGGGTGGAAAATATTACTAAAGAGAATCTAAATGACCTATTTCTTGGGGTCTTAAGGATCACATTGAGCATGAGGTGTGTATGTTTAATCCTCATAAGGTTTCTGATTCTATGATTATGGCACGTCGGGCAGAGAAAAAATTGGTTTCAAGAAGGTGACAAAATTTCACTAATATCAGAGATCACAACACCTTGCCTCTAGCACTCCCTCGGCCAGTTAGATTGACACCTCAAAAAATTGAAGAAAAGAGAGAAAAAGGGTTATGTTTTAACTGTGATAGTAAATATGGACCAGGACATAAATGTGTTGAAAAGAAGTTGTTCTACATTGATGGGCCTAGTGAAGATGAAGAGAAGGAAGAAGATGAAGATTCAAAGGTCATGGTCGAGAGGAGGATTCAGAGATCCCCAACCAACGATCTCATTCCATGCAATTTCAGGCATTATAGCTCCCCAAACCCTCGGGGTGGATGAATTCTCAGTAAAAAGGAAAGGTTCACAATGTTTATTGACTCAATAAGTACTCACAACTTCATCAATCATAAGTTAGAAGTGCTTTGAACTATTTTATTTATCTAGCTCCTAAATGTCAAGTAATGATTTTTGATGGAGGTACAAGTTACTTGTTCCAAAAAATTCCATAACATTAAGCTCACCATGGGAGATTACATACTAAATAGCCCCATATGTCATTTCTATGGGAGGAGAAGACATTGTGTTAGGATTTCAATGGCTTACCACCCTAGGAATCTTTGAGATGAACTTCCAAGAGTTGTCCATGCACATTCATCCGAAGGAAGGACTTTTGAGCTAAGAGGATTAAGAGAAAATCTCCACAACTAGTAAGCTCTTATCGAGACAGTCAAAATACTAAAAAAGTGTGCGAGAGGGATTTGTGGCACAACTATTTTCATTAGAGGCACATCATTCTAAGGACATTATACCATCAGATATGCAAGTAGTTTTGGATGCACACTTTGTTGTGTTTGAAAATATGCCAAAGGGTTTACCTCCAAAGAGAGATCATGATCATGTTATTCAGTTAGTACTAGGGAGCCAACCGCCCAACATCGACCTTATAGGTACCCATATGTGCAAAAGAGTGAGATTGAGAAGATTGTACAAGATATATTGGAAGCAAGAATCATTTGTCATAGTCATAGTGCTTATTCTTCTTCAAGTAGTGATGGTGCATAAGAAATATGACATGTGGCACATGTGTCCCGATTATAGGGAACTTAATAAGTACACAATCAAAGATAAGTTTCATAATCTTGTAATTGATGATTTTCTTGATGAGTTGCATGGTGTTGTTTACTTTATAAAGGTCGATCTTCGTTCTAGATACCACCAAATCAAAATCAAGGATGAGTATGTTCATAAAACTACCTTTCAGACACATAGAGACCATTATGAATTCTTGGTAATGCCTTTTGGACTCACAAATGCACCTTCTACATTTCAAATTTTGATTAATTTTGGTTTTAAGCCATTCCTGTGAATTATGTTTTAGTTTTCTTTGATGATATATTAATCTATAGCAAAACATGGGAGGAACACTTGCATCATTTAAATAAGGTTTTAGAAACCCTTGAGCAACATCAACTTTATGAAAATCCCTTTAAGTGTTCTTTTGGAGTCAAGGAGGTTGAATATTTGGGTCACATTGTCTCTCATGAAGGTGTTAAAGTGGATCCTAATAAGATCAAGGCCATGAGGGAGTGGAAGGTTTCAAAACCCTAAAGAATCTCTGAGGATTTTTGGGGATTACAGGCTATTATCGTAGATTCGTAAGGCATTATGGAAGTATAACAACACCTCTCATAGCTTTATTAAAGAAGGACTCTTTCCATTGGAATGAGGACGCTACCAAAGCATTTGAGAAGTTAAAGGAGGCCATGTGCACCACTCCAGTCTTGGCTACTCTAGATTTCTCCAAAACATTCATTGTTGAATGTGATGCATTAGGGTCTAGTATGGGGGCAGTTCTCATGCAAGAAGGTCATCTTATTGCCTTTTTGAGCCATCAATTCAAAGGTAATAATTTTTAAAAACCAACTTATGAGAAGGAAATGTTAGCCATACTTCATGCAGTAAAGCAATGGAGACCATATCTCATAGGAAGACACTTTAAAGTGAAGACAGATCATGATAGTCTGAAATACTTCTTGGAGAAGTGCTTATCATCTCGAAGAACAATAAAAATGGGTATAAAATATGTTAGGATATGATTTTGAGAATGTCTACAAGAACGGGAAGGATAATGTAGTCGTGGATGCCTGTTTTAGGAAAGATAAATCGGTTGCGACATTGTTATGTGCCATATCCATCTTACAGGGAATATTGGGTAGAAGAGGCAACGTCCGAATGGAGAAATGACCCATCTACAAAAACCTCATTCATAATATCTAGAATGATCCAGCATGTCTGAAAATTTTATACGGAAAGGGGATGCTTTATGGTATAAAGATAGATTATACTTATGTAAGAACTTCCCCCTTAAAAATAGGGTTCTATCTGAGTTTCGCACTCTCCGGTAGAGGGGCACTATAGATTCTTGAAGACTTATCATCGAAAAACAATATTTCTTATGGGAATGGCTCAAAGGGGATGTCCAAAAATTTGTGGCTGAATGCATGGTTTGTCAGCATAATAATGGTGAAACAGTTCGGCCCCCTAGTCTTCTACAACCTCTATCTATTCCTAGCTAGCAGTGGGAAGAGGTTTCCATGGAATTCATCACAGGATTGCCTAAATCTGAAGGAAAACATGTCATCATGGTTGTGGTGGATAGACACACCAAATATGCTCATTTGTGTACCTTGTCACACCCATTTGTTGCAAAGCGCATTAGCAACAACCTTCATGGACACGGTTTAGAATCTACATGGGACACCGAAGATTATAGTCATGGATCAAGACCCTATATTTACTCATAATTTTTGACTAATTTATTCTCATGTTTGGGTACTCAGTTATCTCGTAGCTCTTCTTATCATCCCCAGTCTAATGGGAAAACATAAGTTGTAAATAAGTGTTTAGAGGGATATCTCTGTTGCTTCACCTCATATAAACAAGCAAGATGGGTCCAATGATTTCCACTTGCAGAATGGTGGTACAACACTTCCTTACATACTTCATCCAAAATATCTCCTTTTTAGAACTCTATGGGTACCATCCACCATCCATCACATCATCATTGAGAGGACAACCAAGGGTTAGAGTAGTGGAAGAACACATTCAACATCAACAAGAGGTCCTCTCTAGTCTCAAGGACTTGGCCATGGCATAAAACTACATGAAGCAGCAGGCTGATCAACATCGCACTGAAAGGCATTTTGAAGTCGGTGACTAGGTTTTGTGTGCATTTATAACCATATAAGAAAATGTCTTTGAAACAACAACAGAAGGATAACAAACTTTCACCTAAGTATTATGGCCCCTATCAAGTATTGCAAAAGATTGGTGCTTCAGAATAGAAACAAATTAGAACTTCTACGAAAAACCAAAATACATTTATTCTTTCATGTTTCTTTCTGAAGAAAGTAATTAGACATAGGGTATCAACCCAAATAGTGTTACCTGAGCTCGATGAGGAGGGAAGAGTCATCTTGGAACCTGAATGCATCCTTCAAACACACACTAAAAGATTGAGGACAAGGGTTATTACTGAGTACTTGATCAAGTGGAAGAATATGGACAATGAAGATGCAACATGGGAGGATATAACATTCCTACAACAACACCGTAGCTTCTCAACATTGGGGACAATGTTGCTTTGAAGGGGAAGGGCATGTTATGCCCTTAATCATATATAGTGTATCGGATGGAGATGTCGACATGTGGCACACATTCCCTTGGTTATTCATATGTTTTTATTATTTTATATTTCATTCATATCATTAGTAGGGCGGCTTCAATGGTGGTCGTAGAATAGGAAGGGTATATATATGAGATAGTAGTGTGTACCTAAGCATTTATTGAACACTTAAGTCTTATTGTATGGTTTGGAGGTTGCCCCTCGAAGTGGATAAACTATCATACTTGCATATTGAGATCATTTATCTACATTTTGTTGTCCTTTGGTTTTATATTGTTGTTGATGTTCTAATTTATCCACGTAATTCCATTACACTTCATATGCATTGTAACTCTACCACATCCTTTGGACATCCTCCATAATCTCGGTATGGCCTCCATATCACTGCCTCTAGCCCCATCTAATCTATCAAGGCTTTATAAGTATCAATATCCATCTTCCACCCACGTACACCAACCCATCTCCTAGCAAATATGTCTAGGTTATCCCACTCTACCTACGGACCACCAACTGGCCTCAATACTGCTATATGTCTCATAGGCCCATACATGTAATAAAGTAGTCACTTTGATCCCACCTCCATGCTCCTCCTATGTAAATCAGAAAGATCTCTATACATGTGGGCCAACACACATCATGCCCAGGCAATACCTAGTACCCCCTCCTCTATCCGTTGGCAAATATCATGCATCTTATATAATATTCCCACACCACCTCCCTCCACTTGTGATCGATGATGTAATAACCATGGCTATAAACTTCCACAAGTGCGAACCCCTGATCTCAAAATCACATCCAAGCTAATATGGGCCTCATGCAGACACTCAAGTCCCTAAAAATACTACCTAGTGTCCCTCATTTGTCTCTCCATATTCTCCACAGCCATGACATGTACCCTCTCGCCAACAATAGGTAATCACAGTATGTGATATACATCCTCTAATGTAACTGTCATCTCACTTGTAGGTAGCCAAAACGTACAAGTGTCCGCACACCATCTCTCACACAACGCTATCAACATAGGAATATTATGGGGCACATCCCCCATCCTCACTATGTGCCACAGGATGGCATGGTCCATAACATCCCAATCATTTTCTAATAAACCCAACCCGAGCAAAGTACTCAAATGGCGACCACCACGGAACTCCCTCGAATGGATATCCCTCTACACACCACAACACAACAACAAACAATGCATTAGAACACTATACATATGCAAACATAACCACTTACGACATCACTACACATAAAATTTCATGTTTACATCTCTTGAGACAAAAATCAGACTCTCTGGACATGAGTTCCCGAAGAAGTAGGCAGGACTGGGCACCCAGGAGAGCGGGACACCAAAGCACTTAGGTGCAGGGCGCTCTTGTCCCGAAGGCCATTGACACCTTGACCGCTCTTGTCTAGGTCTTAAACACCAAGAAAAAAAAACAAAATTTTTCAAACATTCACCAAAAATGACTATGATACACTCATTTTCAAAAAAATGCACTTACCAACTTCGTAAATGTGTGTGTGATGCCACAATGAGCACCACTACCATCTCGAAACAACTAGGTCGCGGTGCTCTAAATCGTGGCATCCTTACACACTCAGATCTCACTCTCACACTCGCACAAAAGACAAATGAGTTGACTAATCAATCTTTCACTTTACTATTTATAGTGACTTTTCATTATTCACTCTACTATGGTCATACTTTACATTCACTACTCAACTAATACATATCGTATAATTTTTCTATCATCTTGAGTGTTTTTACTCTTATTTTCATCATGTTTCGGCATTCTCTTCAAAATTCCACCTACCATCGTATCATACACATGAAACACACATTATTTCTCCTTGACATTGTCTTTCACTTGATCTACACACATTTTTGTGATATCTATCATACACTGTCTATTAATTGGCTTACTTTTTGCTCAATGTTTGTTCTCATTATCACTTCCCCTTTCACCGAAAGGGGGCATACAATTGGGGTCATCCTATAATTCCCCTTACACCACTATGCGTTCATTCAACACCTCTAATTCATCATTTTCAAACATTTACTAATACACCATGTGATATTTCATCATTTTCTATCGATTCCCCCTAATGACCTAACTTGGGGGCAACAAGCGTAAAATCTCTCTATGAGTAAAACAATCAAAACAAACAATCAATCAACCAATCCAATACGTTCAAGTTTCTAACAATTGAAATCATACCATTTAATTGACACAATACAACACATTTGGCCTCCCAAATGACCTAACTTGGGAGTTACATGCAGCCTCCCAGATGACCTAACTTGGGAGTTACATCATTACTTTCCCAAATGACCTAACATGGGAAGTTATTCTACATTTTGTGTTTTCTTCCAGATGACCTAACTTGGAAGCCACCATACATTGCGGTGACACCCTTAGAGTGGGGGAAATGAGATGTCATTTCCTTTCCTATATTTCTCCTATATGGGTCAACATGTTTGATTGAAATCTTTGGATCCAAAATCACTAAAAATTTGATTTGTGTCCATCTGCAGCGGCTAGATATTTGAGGATGTAGTTAAAGGTTGGAGAATAACACACCTTTCTCCCTACACTCTTCCTCTAGCGGCAGGACGCCCAAATCCTCCAATTTTTCGTACACATGCAATCAGGTTGGGAAATGATCACTCTACTCTCATCATATCATCAATCATTCAACATTACAATCATCACTCTCATTTAGTGCACTTCATCATAGTTTTACATCTCTTGCTACATGCACATGGATCAACACATTGATCCATGGTTCGTCACGCTATATGTTCACATTCAGCTTGCTCTTCTATAGCATGGGATTCTCCAGATTTCTCTCAAGTATGCATCTCTAACTACTTTATGTTACCGATTCTTCGCTCACCAACATAAAGTGGGGAAAATGTAGTCACAAAATCACACACTTACTACTATTATTATACCGCCAAGTATGTTGTTTTATATATGGATCTTGCATAAGAAAAGTATTCACTAATGACCCATTCCATTGTCTAGTCATTTGTCTTGTTGGTCTTTATCATTGTTTGTCTCGCACATTTTCATTCACTCGCACAGTTTTGGTTAGGTCTCAGGGAGTTTTATCTGTTAGTACTCACTCGATGTTGTCACTAGTCTTTGACTAGGGCACCTAGATAGGGATTAGGGTGCCTAGGGCACCTGGTCCTAATTTCTAGGTGCCACTGGTCCTTGTCACACTTGGTTTTGTCTTAGACATTCGAGGTCGGTCTTTACGGTTTTCCCTCTCATCTCCCTAGGTACTAGTTGGCATGTCAAGTCATTAGTGTCGAAATTTGAACAAGAGATCCCTATATAAACACAACATACATACTACCTTATGGGTGGACTATTACTATCAAGGGCTATCTATCTACATAGAGCAAGGGACTGCATTTGGGCACTATTTTGCATCACACATTGCATAGGAAGGGGAGTATTCATTCTATTCCATCCACCATTTTTCATTTTATCTAGCTATTTCTCGATATCTTTGCGTCATTGGCGTTAGGGAAACCTAGGCACATTATTGCACACACAAGCACATAAAACTACATTGGGTCTGAGATGTAGTGCAACACTCAATCATAATTCCATCCATTTGGCAGTTGAGGACTATCGACCCCTTCATTTGCATCTTTCTTTTTTTAGGGTTTGATGTTTTGTGTGGGGTTTCACAAGTGATTCTTCATTGCAGGTTTGTGGTGACATCAACGAAGCAAGTGCGACATTCACCTTACCAAATTCAAAGTACTATGAATACCTAGAACCATATCAGGATCAAATTCCAAGTTGTTTCATAGACCAGGGTGCCCACAGGTGCCTCTATCCCTCTCCAGGCACCCCAGTCTAGACAGATCTTCCTCTACTACTATTTTATGAGGATCGTTGCAACATTACTCGCTCTGCCCATTTCATCACTTTGTTCAGTCTCGGATCACTGCGAGGTAAGTTCAATTCAGGTAATTACCTCCCCTTTCATTTTATTTCATTTTAAATTACTAAATAAATTATTTAGCATTTACATTTCATTTATTAAATTGTTGTACTCTTAAATTCTTAATAAAAATCAGATTTTATAGAATTAGGAACCACTTGATCAACAAGGAAGGATGGTGGATGGAGTGGAAAATCCTAATGGGGAAAAAATGGTAATCCATCATTGGGAAGGACATTCACTTATCCCATAGAATTGGATCCCAATGACCAAGGCCCTATGAAGAATATATCCCCCTCAATTTTACCAACTTTCAAGGGATTTTTCTCAGAAGATCTTGATCAATTTTTGTTTGAATTCAAAGTGTTATGTCAAACCTATGATTATACCTCTAACACTCAGAAACTGAATTTATTTCCTTCAACCTTAAAAGATACATCCATGAGATGGTTCATGGGCCTAACCCCCAACTCTATCCATATTTGGGAAGAGATGGAAACAATCTTCTTAGACAAGTACCAAGATTATTGTAGGGTTAGAGACCATAGGGAAGAACTTTTCAGGATACAACAAAAGGAGGATGAGAGTGTAGAAGACTATCTAGATCAATTCATTTTCCTTCACAAGAGGTGTGGTACAAGTCTTGACATTACCCTTTTGAAAATAATATTTCTTAAAGGATTGGATGAGGACACTCAAGAGGCTTTCAATTTAATGGGAAAAGGAGATATGAACAAACTAGAGTTTGCATACATCATTGATCTTTGTAGAAATTATTCTTGAACTCACCCAAATCTTCACAAACATAAAGGCAAGATTGTCAATGGAGACATATCTAAACTAAGAGAAGAAATTGCAAACTTAAGAACAGATCTCTTAGTTCAACTCAACATAACGGTGGATAGGAAAAATCCAAGAACACAAATCCATTATTCATATATTTTCCAAGATGTAGGGATAAGCATGGGCTTAAGGATTTTTCGTTAGATAAAACAAATGTTTACCTTGTCTGTGATTTGAAACATGTAATTAACCAATGTGGATTGTTACCCTTGCTAAAAAGTCATTTAAAACAGAATACACAAAGTGAGCTTGAGGTTAACTACGTAGCTCAGAAGCAAGGAGGCATTTTTGCTTCAAATCAAAACCAACATTATGCCCAAAAACCCAATGGTTTCCAAATCAATGGAACACACCATGGTCATATCCTCAACCTTGGATTTAACAAGTTTCAAAAGAATGGGATCCTAAGTGAAATGTATAACCAACATATTATCAACAACCATGGACTTCAAACCCAAATATCTCACCATCATTCCAACACTTCAACCCACAATTTTAGCAGCAATGGAATGATTCTCAAGGATGTGGTCAGCATTTTTATAACCCAAGAAGATACCAAGGACAACAATAAGCTTTGTTAATTGGACCCACAATTGATATTCTAGCTGAACAACTGTCCAAACTCAACTCCCAACTCAAACTGTGGCTAATCCAAAGAATGTTAGGCAAGGAAACCCAACATACACTGTTGAAACCAATAAAATCTCCACATTAAACTCCATGGATTGTAGAAACATACTGTGAGAGCATGAAAGACTAGAACAAAATTGGAAAGATAAGTAAACACAGGAGAAAACCTTTCTTTCAAGTTTCTCTTGTAAAGCTCAAATAAGATTGTGAAAGTATTTGAGCTTGTAAAATCTTCGAAAAATTGTATTTTGGGTGCTCTTAAACTATTCTCCAAATGAAGTAGTCATGCTATGAGAAAATTTAGACACATGGAAGGATAATATGCAAATATCAAATAGAAAATTGGTAGAGTTTTGCTGCAAAACTTACAAGGATTTCAAGAGAGGATAAGGCTTGTTTTATAGAGGCTAAGGAGTGGTTGAAGGTTGTTAATGAGGTTTGAATGCATATTCCAAAAATAGCACTAGAAGAAGTTGCAGCAATTCGAATGAAATCATTATCCATAAGCAGAAGTAATGAATTTATGTTAGTAACCAATTTGCATTTGAAAATGTGGTTATGCGTGTAATTTTATCGCCCCCACCTTTGTAAGATTTTGGAAGTGGACTGGGAGTGGAATGACTAGGATAGTGAAGTGGAGTCAAGTGGAGGTTGAATAGGAAAATAGATTTATTTTCCAATTTTAATAACTAATTTACAATAAGTTAGTAATTAGTTTCAAAATAGTCGAACTTGTTATAAGCACAAATAGCATATATTTCTACATCTTTGGCTAATCTACCTGTCAGTAAGAATTCCATTCTAGGTAACACAAGATCACTAAGAAACCCGAGATCTGATTATGGAGCTACTTCAAAACTAAATGGGATATAATATGTGATTCCATAACATGCTACCAAAGGTGGATATATGCAAGTTTGATGAGAAGATCTCGTAACTTGGATCACAAATGAATAATTTCTTTGATCTACATAAAACTTCGTATACACAAAATGTGATCATAGAATATTTGTATCTAAAACCAAAGGATTTCATCTAGTATAGGTGGTTGTGCACTCATAAAAGAAGAAATGTTTTACTATCACATGGTTAGTGTTCATCGATGAAATCTAGATACACTACAAAAACAACATGACCGAGAACTACTTCTATCAAATTGAAAAACTTATGCATACAACACCTATCAAGGATTATATTCAATGATTTCTAAACATGTTCTTACATGTGGAGCACATCACAGAGGATAAACTCAATGATTTGTTTTTGGAAGGGCTCAAGGATAGCATCCAACATGATGTTCTCATGTTCAACCCGAGTTTGATATCGAGTCCATTGTATTTTCTTGTAGGGAAGAATAAAGAGATCTATTCAAAATGAGGACATGCACCATGGGAAGAGAGTGTATTGCACCATCATTTCCTCATTGTATTGGATTGACTCTTCAAAAATGAAGAAAAAGGTCATAAGGGTTGTGTTTCAATAATGAAATCAAGTATATTCAACATCATAAACGTCTAAGAAGAAATTGTTCTATTTTGAAAGTGTTAAGGAAGATGAAGAGTATTCTCAAGAACGATTAGATGGGTTCAAGGAACAACAAATTTTTCATAGTAGCAATTACGGTGAGAACATCTACACTATTAAACTTACAATTAGTTTTTGATAACCACTCGGTTGTTTTTGGGAGATGTCAAAAGGTTTCCCACCAAGAAGAGAGCATGATCATGTCATTCAACTTTTTCTAGGTAATCAGCCACCCAATATGCATCCTTATAAGAACAAATGTCAAAAGAGTGATATTGAGAATATGGTGCTAGAAATGTTGGAGGTAGGTATTATCCAACATATCCAAAGTGCATATTCTTATCCAATTGTAATGGTGTGCAAAAATGATGATATATGGAAGATGTGCCTAGATTATAGATAACTTAATAAGTACACCATCAAAGATACTTTTCATATTCCTAAAAATGATGATTCTCTAAATGTGTTGCATGGGTTGTCTATTTTATTAAGATTGATCTTCACTCTAGTTATTATCAAATCTAGATCAAGGATGAGGATATACATAAAATAACATTCAAAACCAATTATGTCCACTATGTTTTTGGTGATGCCTTTTGGTCTCACAATTGTACCCTCTACCTTTCGAGTTTCATGAACATTGTCTTTTGACAATTTTTTTGAACTTTTGTCTTGGTATTTTTGATGACATCTTAATTTATAGGAGGACATGGGAAGACCACTTACAACATGTGTATCATGGGATACTCACTCTAGAACACCATAAAATTTATGTCAAGCCTTCAAAATGTGTTTTTGGTGTGAAGTAGTTGGACTACTTGGGTCATTTTGTGTCACATGAAAGAATCTCACAAGATAAAGGCCATGGTGGAATGGTAAGTTCCAAAAACCTTGAAGAACCTCTATAGTTTTCTTTGGTTGGTGGGGTACTATCATTGTTTCATGAAGAACTATTTAATTATAGTAACACCACTCACTACCTTATTAAAGAAATACACTTTCTAGTGGAACAAAGCAGCCACCAAGGCATTTGAGTAGTTTAAAGAGGCTATGTGAACCATTCCATTCATAGCTACCCTAAAAACATTATAGGAATTCATTATGGAATGTAATGCATCAAATTGTGGAATGAGATTGGTGCTCGTGCATAAAGGACACCCCTCACATTTGAGAGTCACTAGCTCAAAGGGAAGAATTTACAAAAAACTATATATGAGAATTAAATGATGGTTATCCATTGTGTTTTCAAAAAGAGAGGTTGTACCTTATGGGAATACACTTCAAGGTAATACTAGTCATGATAGTCTAAATTATTTCTTGGAATGCATGTTTTCATTGGAGGAACAACAAAAATGGGTCACTAAAATATTGAGTTATGACTTTGGAATCATATACAAGAATGGGGAGGAAAACAATGTGGTCAATACACTCTCTAAGAATGATGATCCCATGGAATCACTACCATATGTCATGTCCATGTTATAAGATAATTGGATGGATGAGGCTAGAAGTGAATGGGAAAATGATGGGGATACCCAATTTTGATTCATAATCTCAAACAAGATTCAAGTTCATACTAGACAAAATTGTATGGAGCAGGGCCACTCTTTGGTACAAGGATAAGTTGTACTACAAAAATCAACATTGAAACTAAAGGTTCTTACATAACTACACTTGTATTTGGTATGGAAAATTCAAGATTCTTAAATATTATCATAGGATCAAGATAGATTATTTTGGTAAGTAATCAAGGGGGTGTCCAAAAGTTTTCCATAAAATGTATAGTTTATCAAGTAAAATAATTAAGATACAATTAAGACACTTTGTCTTCTACAATCCTTAGTTATTCCTATCCAACAATGGGAGGAGGTTTCAATGGATTTAATTATAGGGTTTCCCAATTTATAAGGAAAACATTTATCATGGTAGTGGTGGACATGCTCACAAAATATGTCCACTTTTATAACTTATCACACCCATTTTTCTCTAGCAAGACAAGTAGCATCTACTTTCATGGACACATTTCAAAAATTTCATGCTACTCTAAGATCATAATAACTGACTATGATCTTATCTTTACCAATACTTTTAAACTACTTTTTTTTTAGTTTTGGGTACTTAATTGGAACATAACTCATCCTATCATCCTCAATCTAGTGGGAAAATAGAATTGGTCAAAAAATTCCTAAAAGGATATATGCATTACTTTATTTCATATAAACAACAAATATGTGTTCAGTGGTTATCCTAAGTATAGTGGCAATATAAGACTTATTTCCATGCTTACTCCAAGATGTCTCCAGTTGTGGCTATTTATGAGTACCAACCACCATCCATCACATCTTACTTAAGGGTGCACCTAAAGGCTCAAACAATGGAAGACCACATTCAACACTATCGATAAGTGATGGTTAGCCTCAAGGAGAATTTAGCACAAGCACATAACTCAATGAAGCAAAAAGATGAGGATTGATGGGTAGTCAATCATAACTATAATAAGAGGAATTTTGAAGTAGGTAACTATGTATTTTTATTTGTGTAGATACAACCATAAAAGTAAATGTATTTGAAACAATAAAAGATGGATATAAATATTGCTCTTAAGTATTATTGTCCTTATCAAGTCGTGCAAAAAAATGGTAGCAAATCAAACAAGTTAAATGTATTGATGTTTTCATGAATATCTTTTGTATTTCATGCATTTTGATTTAATAAGCTCATTGGACGGTGAGTACCCATCTAGAAAAAGTTTCTATAGCTAGATGAGGAGGACAAAGTCATTCTAGAACTAGAGGACATTGTTCAAACTTGCAAAAAGAAGTTGTGTACTAAAGTGGTTCAAGATCATTTGATCAAGTAGAATAAATTGGATAACAAGGGTGTAACATGAGAGAATGGATAATTTATGTAGAATTACTTATACTTAGTCAATGTTGAGGACAACATTGGTTTCAAGGGTGCATGTTATTCCCTTAACCTATTACATGTATTAGGATATGTATAGTTGACTTGTGGATAACATAATCTCTTAACTTTTCTTATGACATATGTTTATGCTTTCATATTATTAGTAGGGTCAACTTACAAATTAATTGTAACTTAAGTAGGGTATATATAGGAGGTAGGGGTTAGTACTTAGATTATCATTGTGTATTTTACTCTTATTGTAAGGTTCTAGAGTTTTCCATCTCAAAGTGGTTGACTTATATATTTTCTCTCTGCTCTCAATCAAATATTGAGTATTTGTTCTATTATACTACTCTCATTATGAATTTCTTGCATTATTCCATTTTTTTGTCATGTTTGGCAATTTGTTGTTGAAATTGTAATGTATGCAACCTTGCAATGGTTGAAGGAATGCTTAAAGGATCCTAAACTTAGTGTTATAATCATGTAACTTATTATGTGTATGAATTTATATGTGACTATGGAATAGGTGAAGGAAATCATGAACTGAAATCACATTAAAATGTATTTTGTTGTCTACAAATCTTTGTGCCCACCTATGATATTATGTGAGCTTATGTTATTATGTATAAATGGTCAAGCCCGATTCATGAATTATTTTTCAACTCTATGATTATATATATATCATTGGTTTTGTCATGTGAAGTTCTGTGAATCTATGTGAATTTATGAAGTGTTGTGATACCTCAATGTTTTTGATTTGTTGCATGATCCTATGAACTCAAATTTTATGATGTTTTTTAATTTGACACATAATCTCAAGTATGCAAACTTCTGCAAGGTTTAGCCTCACCCTACATAATTGTGCAAGGATTATTCTATAAAACAAGGAAGTATTATGTGACAATATTTAAATTTGATAATGGACACTTTTGTGCCTCAACCATTGAGACAAGTGTCACCTCCTTATTGTCATATATGAGACAATGTCATTTGTCAATATAAGATGGAAGGATTTAACATTCTTGATACTCTAAGTAATGTAATCTGAAGGGAATCTAAAAGGTCATATAGGGATGATAGTTTTTGATAGATGAAATATGAGGCATTTTAATTTTTAAAAATGGTTTCTTTTTGTGTTACCTTATAATGCATGAATATCATTGTTCAAGGGGTCAATCACTTGGTTGGTTGATTGGGAAGAGTGAATAGGAACTAGAAAATATTGATATTCAAATGAGATTAAGGAAGGACAAAATTCAAACCAAGGAACTAATTTTGGTTCAAACAAAGAGTTGTTGGGAGTCTAAAATTATAAGCAATGGAAAAGTTTTTGTAACATGTACATTTTGAGGTTATAATGTTGCAAGTAGTTAAAGCTTTCAATCACACTTTGTAATAGTTTAATGTGTGTGTAATTTGTAATTTTCCTTACTTAAGATAATTAAATTCGGATTTTTATTTGCATGATGTCTATGTACATTTTGTTTGTGTGCATGAATCCATAGGTGTATGTGGATTATTAGGTTGCACAATGTGGGGTAATATTACATTTGACTCTCTAACCATGATTGTAGCATATGTTATCAAATGAAGTTGTCTCATGCGAATTAGTTAAATAATTATGTTTTTGACATTTGTGAGTGTGAGTAGAAAATGGTGAAGGAATTTTCTTACAAGGAGAGTGTTGTGAAGATTTTTTTGTACTATTGTTAAGAAGAATAGAGATCACATAGAGATGGAACACAATTTTTACTTGTATGGAGATTATGGGGATCAAAAAGACTTGCTAACTTGGCAAAAATGTTGAGAAAAATCCAATCTCATTTGTAGGCTATGGAAGTTTCATGATGTAGAGGATTTGTTGTATACATAAACGAATATGAAATAGGAATAAGCACCTAAAGTGCATATGATGATCTGGTTGATGAGTCGGAGATTCAATTCTTGCGAGACATTCCAAAATGAGAGGAAAGTTAAGGTTGAAAACCCATAGCTATGCATAAAAATTTAAACCCTTAAGAACTGATTGAATAGATCACTAAATTATAGAATTGTTTTCATCGTGAAAAAATGTAGGATCCTAAGAGACTAAATTTTACTTGCATAAATTTGAAAGGGTGTTCATTGTTTATCATGGGATCATGTAAATATATAAATAATTCAAATAAAGAAAGAAAGGATTAATTATTGGTATATAAGAGTTAGAAAGTGGGAAGATAATTTTTCCTTTAGATTATTGAGTTTTTTCAAAAATTTCTCAAAAGGAAATGAATGTAAATGATTACGAAGAGGATATTTACAAGCTCATCAATCAAGTTGGTCATGTCGAATATGATGAAGAAAATATCTCTCAAGGTATGTAAAATGTATGTTTATTCCATTCAAGATGAGGTCATGTTTGGTTGAAGAATCATATTAATTGAATATAAAATACTTGAGAGGAAGAGAAAATTTCTTACATAGGAGAGGACAACAAATAGTGGTAGAGGGAAGCCCATGTAGGAAGGATAATCAAGCACTTCTCAAAGTAATAGTCATGCTCTAAAAGGAATGGAATATCCTTCTAAAGAAAGAGGATATTATACATGAGAAAGAGGTAGAGGATTCATGGGTACTTGCATCAAATGTGGAGAAACTAGGTATAGAGTGCTTAAGTTCCCATTAGTGAAACATAGCGGTGGTAGGATGAATGAGGAGAAAAGTCATATCACACAAGAAAATGATGAAATTGTTGTGTCACAATCATGCAGAGAAACAAAACATTGAGAAGATCTTATGATAAAGATGTTAAGCACAAGATAATACCGAAAGGGGGCGAATCAAGTATTATGATATTCTTTTAAATTTAACACTTAATCTCATATTTGTAATCACAATTAATCAGTTTCACAGTGAATATATCAAAGCAATCAATGAATGCAAAGCAAACCAACACACTGCAAATAGACACGAATTTACGTGGAAACCCTTTTGGGAGAAAACCACGAAGAAAATATTCTTTATTATATTTCTCAAATGTTTGTAGGCACCAACCTACGGGAGACACCAATCCCCAAGTTACAATTTTGTAGGCACCAACCTACAAGAGCACCAACCCTTTTTGCTAAGCACCAACTCAGCAAGAGACACCGATCTCTTCAAATATGAAGGCACCAACCTTCCTTATGAAAAACAAACTCTTTCATATCTTTTATGTTGTTGTTGCTTCAACAGATGATAGAACAAAAATGTTGCTAAGAATATTCTTCTGATTTATTTCAGTCCCTTCACATATATAAATCGCTGCAACTCTTCATTAAAAATAAATCTGCCCTTCACTCCTTTTTATATTTCATATTCTGCTCTTCTTCTTCTCTCCCTTAAACTTGAATGAAGCACTCAAATTGCTTGCCTAAATCAAATGATTCCATCTCCTTATATTTCCTTCTCACATCCTTTCGAAAAGACACATCATTCCAACCAACACAACCTTTCCATTATTTAATTAACCATCTTTTATTTTAATAATGCAAATACACATGTCGGCCATAACTATAAAGTGGCACTATTTTCCAAAGGGGGTCGTCCAAAATAAAAACAACATTTTTATATGTATTTTAAACCATCCTATGGACATATTTATTGCTCCTTTAATCACCCCTTATCATACTAAAACATGGAGATTTAATTCTGTCATTTGAATCTTCGTTTTCCCCATAAAACATGGCATATGAACACCTTAAAATGTTGATATCTCTCTCCTATGTACAGCTGTGTATATCTCGCTTAAACCATGATAATCCTTATGCAAAAACACTTCTTTTCATGTATTTAAACTTTCGTTTTCAGCCCTTCTATACTGCTGGTTATTTCTGTTACTTTCTACCATTTCTCAACATCCATCAATAGTTTCGTTATCTTCCGTTACACGATTCCGTTAACCAAATACATCAATGATTAAGCCTTTGACATCAATGACAATATTTCCAATAGAAGAGAGTGTTTTTGAAAGTTGTGAAAGAGAAAAGAACCATCACAAAGAAAATATTTTCATAACCATATGTAAATTTTTTAGTAAGTCTTGTAAAGTTATCATTGATAGTGGTAGAACTAATGATCTTGTATTGAATAAGAGGGTAAAGAATCTTGGTTTGATGAGGATTAAACACCCAACCCCATATAATTTGTTCTAATTGTTAAAGGGCGTTAGATTTTTGTGAATGAATAATGTTTGGTGATTTTTTAGTGTGGCGTATACATGAAGTTTTGTGGCATAATATTCATGGATGTTTAATATGTGTTATTAGGAATACCTTGGCACTTTGATAGGAAGGATATACATAATGGTAGAGTTAATACATATAGTCTTTTGAATGACATTAGGAAGTATACTTTAAGTTTTACATTGAAGGGAAAATGTGAAAAAAGTGGACAAAAGTCCAAATATTTAGTTAGTTTTGCAAAATCAATTCCTAAAATAGGTGGAGAGGGACAAAGCATGTTATCCTTTCATTACCAAACACACCCAACTTGGGAAAAAGGAAAAGAGGATGAACTTAGACATAAATTGAAGGATAGTTGGGTGAGTTTAAGGAGATCATTTCCATCTATCTCATTATATAGTTTACCACCTATGAGGAACATTATTCATCATATAGATCTGACCCTTGGGTCAAGTTTTCCAAACAAGGTGGCATATGCATTAATACTAAGGGATAACAAGGAAGTGAAGAGGAAAGCATAGGAGAATTTAGAAAAAGAGTTGGTAAGAGAAATCTTTAGCCCCTCCTTAATTCCAGAGAGTTAGCAACTAATAAAGGTGGGCAATGTTGAATGTGCATTAACTTTAAAGCCACTAGAAAGATAAAAATCAAGTACATATTCCCATTGTCATGTGAATAGATGATTTCATGGATTGTTTGATTGAAGCAATTTACTTCATGAATATTGACTTGAATAGTGATTTTCATCAATTCATAAGTAGAAAAGATGATGCGTGGAAGACATCGCTCCAAAAACTAGATGGTTTGTATGAGTGGTTTGTCATGTCATTTGGGTTTGACAAAGATGTAGAGTACATTCATGAGACTCGTAGATGAAGTTTTGAAACATGTTCTTGGTTTTTTTTTCATTTTTATCTAGATGACATTTTGATTTAGAAATACAAATGGAGACCACTTGTTACACCTAAAACAAGTGTTGTAGAGGTTGAAATAGGAGAAGTTGTTAGTCAACTTGAATAGATGCGACTTCATGAAGAAGAATTGGTATACATGGGTTTTAAGATTTCCCAAGATGGATTGAAGATGGCTTTAAAAAGGTGAGTCTTTGTTGAATTCCCATCACATATAAGCATATTTGAAACAAGAAGCTTCCACAAATTAGCAAGTTTCTATAACAATTTCATCATAAATGTCATTTAAATGTGTGCACTTATCATAAGAAAAGGAGAGGTGACATATACAAGGAGGTCACCTTGGGAAGGTAGTATATAACTCGTGCATTTAGAGAGGGGGTATTTTTATTTATATTTTTGGTACAATTAAATTAGCATAAATAAGGGCAAGTAGTGTAAAAGGTGGGACGGTGGGCGGGGAGGGGGTAAATGCACATGTTTTGGACATAAATATTATTTACTTACGGTTATATGGTTTTTAGTTACAACAACATATTCATATAGTTTGTTTATACCTGTAAAACTATTAATGGGGTACTTGTTATTCTCCTCCCTATTTAGTAGGAGGTTTGTTGTTGTCACTATGGCTATATAATAGCCTTTGTAATGTTTTTATTTTAATATGCTGAATATAATATAATGTTTTTAATATCAAATATTTTTGTGAAATTACTCTACCAAATCATTTGGTATTAGAGCAGGATGATCCTGTAATGGATTGTTGATTAAATTTGAAGGGGCAACTTTGTTTCTTTAATAATCGCCCCATTCATGAGAAAAACAAACTGCTAAGTTTTGTATTTAGAAGCTTTAGTTTTGTAGAATAGAATATATTTATGTATTGTTTTAAGATTGTGTTTCCATAGATGAGGACTGCCACCATAAATCTCAAAGAATCATGCGAGATATTGTGAAGGAGAAAATAAAGTTAGTTGTTTGCTCAATGCACAACTTGTGTGCAGATCAAGACTTTCCTATCAAGGCTTCAGTGACAAAAGCTTCTATGACCTTTTAGAAATATTTTCAAAGCCAGTATATGGATGTCGAAGTGGTTACATCAACGCATATGACATATATTTGACTCACCTTGCTCAAAAATCATTCACATCTGCCATTGAATTCTTGTATGTACAGAAATTCAAAACCAGTTCATTCTAAGCTTGTATTCTGTTCATTATTCGTTGGCTTGTAGTTCTGAACAAGTCTTGGACCTGACTCAAGGAATCAATGTGTTGAGTTACCTTCATTCTACTTTGTTGCACTATCTGCATACATTCAACACTCTTTCCATCACGCAAACACAACTAAATGTACGTTTGTTGTCCGCACACTATCATGTTGACGGGCAACAGGCTTACATTGAAGATTGGCAGGCCTATATACATGTCAATCTTCAGTCATCTTCATGCAGTTAAATCCATCTGCATTGTGCATAGTTTGGATATACTTCACATCCTCGTTGGCTTACATTGCACTTGAAGATGTACAAGTTTCATTGTTGTATTTTGTAGCAGCTAAGAATATTGATCCAGATTCATCACACCGTTAGTCTGCTTCATCAATAGAGTGTGCACCATCCTCATGTCAGGTCGTAGTTAAGAAGGTTGTCTTAATTTTTGTGTATTGGAATTAGTTTAAGTTATTGGTCAAGCTTAGTTTGTTTTATACTTTGTGTCATTTTTTGAATATAGAGTTCTTCCAATGATTCTAATTGTGTTTGAGTTCTACACAAATTAAAAGCATAAAATCATCCTCATGAAACTTTTTTTGTGTATTGGAATTAGTTCATAAATTAAATGAAAAGTGACATAAATATGTTCAATTTTTCCTGAGTTATTGTGAAATTTATTATGTATTGTTATTTCAATATTGAAGTGTAAATATATGACATTCTCACCAAATAAAGATCACATCTGCAAATTAATACATTACATATTAATATCAAGAGGTTATTTCAACATCAACTACTGGTGCCATTTAAGTTTTTTAAGGCTCCAACATGTACAATGTTAAACAATTATTTGTGCAGTAATAAATATATTTGCTTTCAATACTAAATTCACTTGCTTACATCATATTATATTTTTATGTACATACATCTATCCTAGTAACAAATTTAAAAGGCTCATCAAAGTCCAACTATTTATATTGATTTTGACAAATTCAAATCCATATCTACAATTTATTCATCCAAAATCTCCCAACCTCCAATGTCATCTTCTATATTAAATGCAAGCACCTGCAAACAAGAAAAGTGTTGTAAGGCTCACTATTTACAAAAAAATCACAATTAATGAAGGATTGAACAAGATTTCAAAAATATAATTAATAATTTCACAATCAAAGTGATGTATTTCCCACTCCATCTCCACTTAACTCTCTCACCCAATAGAATTCGAGTGCATGGATCAACTAAAGTGTCAAATATAACAAATAAATTGTTTTATTTACTTTACCAATCCATGTCAAACTCCCTCAGCCAATAGAAATGAAGCACACGGATCAAACATGGATCCAAATTTCTCACTAAAATCTATAAATAGTAGAGTTGAGTCGAATACTTCTTTCCCATTCAAAAAAATATTTCAGTTTGATTTACATTTTGCTGTGCAAAAACTAAAACTTACTTGTTGCTGCTGACAGTTTACATCTTCTTGTTGTGCAAAGGCTGCTAACTAGCCAGGGGCAATCTCTTCCATGCTGTGCAAAAGCTGCTAACTAGCCAAGTGCAATATCTTCCATTTCCTATTTATTTACATCTTGGTAATCTTGTTCAATCCTTCATTAATTATATTGTATAGAAGTTTATATTGTATAGATAGTTTACCATTAAAATTGTTATGAACAATAATGGCTGATTTAAATAGTTTATAAGCAGCTCATTATTATTCGTAACAATTTTAATGATAAAATCACTAAATTTACAGTGAATCCTATGTTTTTTCAATTGATCATCTGTCATTATTCATAACCTGCTCTTTCATGGAAATAAAATATTTACTGCAGTTCTGTTAAAAATTTACTGCAGTTTTGCTAGAAATTTACTGTAAGTTTTGCTTAAAATATACATGCATTTAAATAGTGTAACCCTTCCATTTCACGAGGCATTTCACTTCGCACATAGCTCATTGAAAACATAATCCAGATGAAAAGCCACAAGGTTGCCATGAAGGAAATCTTTTGGTAATAAAGTACGCAGAAAGTGAACGGTGAAACTGTAATTTCAAGCCATTATTGGATTGGCAGAAGCATTTCAGAAAACTTGAAACTATAATTTCTGGCCATTATTGGATTGGCAGGTGCATTTCAAAAAACATTAAATTAAGTTGTCCAAACTTTAAAGCAAAGGATTTGAGAAAACATGCAAATGATGGACGTATTTTCAAAAACCCTATATTAATATCAGTTTTGACGCAGAAACAAAATCATTTTGCTCTCTAGACAAGATATTTCTGAACATAAAACATGTGTAATTTATAACTTATTCATACATAATGTGACATGTGGAAAATAACCTATACAAAATGTGAAAAATGTAACATTTTAAACTAGTGACCCAAAACTGTTAATTTTTAGAACCACTTGTTATTAGTTTAATACTTTATAAATGCTTATTTGTTTGGTAAATGGTGCACATTAAATATTGTCAGCTGTAATCAATGTCACATATCACCGATCACATGGGAATGCATTTATTTCTGCCAGGTGTTTAATTGTGTTTAATTGTGTGGCAGAACTACTTGTGTTGGGACAGGTGATCAGCACGTGTTGGGGCAGATTTCATAATGGCGCGTGCAAAGCAGCCTGCCAAAAGACCAGTTAGAAAAATGAGGAGTAAGCTGCAGAGGGGGGTGAAGTTCACAAATATCTCTTCTGATGAGGATAACATAGTCGACAAACAACCTCAAAAAACCACCACAGCGAATCCAAGGAAGAATCAGTCAAGAGCCAAAGCACAAAATTTTGCCTTCATCAATGCAGCGAATATACATAAGAAAAGAACAACTTCCAATAAAATGAGGCATCCGCCAAAAGGCAAAGAATTTTCTTTTGATGAGAATATCACAGCTGCCCAAGATCCTGAAATCAACCTTACTAATCCAACTGTGGAAGTAACTGGAAGTACTGCTATAACAAAGAAAGTATACATAAGAGGGCAATGGACAGAAGCTGACATGAAAGCAGCCTTAAGGGACGTGGAAGAAAATGGAATGTCCACGCGGCAAGCAACAACTAAGTGGGGAATCCCTAGTACAAATGTGACTGATTGGTTGTATGGAAAAAGAACCAGTAAGAGGAAGGGACCTCCAACTGTTTTAACAGATGAAGAAGAGAAAGAAATTGTTACCTGGTGCCAAGATATGGCTGAACTTGGCCATGGTCTTGAAGTCATTCACCTAAAGGCCTATGTAGCGCACATGTGCCAATGCAGACCAAACCCATTCAAAGATGGCCTGCCAGGAAAGTCATGGTGGTATGGTTTTCGAAGACGTCATCCTGACTTGACAATAAGAACTGCAGAAGGCCTTGACCGAGATAGAGCAGTCATGTTAAGGCCAAGAATTGTTGCTGCTTTTTATGATAACTTGCAAAAAATGTATGCTGCAAATCAGTATGGGCCAGACAAAATATGGAACTGTGATGAAACTGGTGTTCAAGCAGGCAGGAATTGTGGCATGCGTGTCATTGCTAAGTTGGGATGTAGAAGTGTTCCACATATTATGTCAAAAAGTAGGGAATGGATTACCATATTATGTTGTGTTAATGCAGCAGGACAAAGCATTCCTGGATTTTATCTTTTCAAAGCAAAGAGACAACTGAAGAACTATATAGCTGGATGTGAACCTGGAGCATGCATGGCAGCCCAACCACATGCTTGGATGACAAAAGAGTTGTTTATGAATTGGTTACATCATTTTGCAAGATCAGTTCCAGGTGGGGTTTCACCAAAAAATAGGCATCTTCTCATATTTGATGGTCATGGCAGCCATGTAGCTTTAGGCACAATCCAAGAGGCTAGAAATTTAGGCATTGACCTTCTGACTCTACCAGCACATACTAGCCATAAGCTTCAACCATTAGATGTTAGTGTGTTCTCTCCATTCAAGAACTACTTTAAAACAGTGAGGTCTAGATGGATGGCAAGGAACCCAGGTCTTGAAATAAGGAGGACAGAATTGGCAAAACTTGGCAGTCAAGCTTTCCAACTTGCACTTACACCTGAAAATATCAAGGCAGGTTTTCGAAGGACAGGTATATGGCCACTAGATCAAAATGCTCTTTCCAATGATATGAGGCCAAGTGAGGCCTTTGATGTTGAAGAAGATGAGGTGGCAGCCGTTGAAAACATATTGAGGATGGCGGGAGTGGAAGATGCAGATGTGCAACGTTGTTTAGAAGAACTTGCAAAAAATGTGGTAGGTAATGAGGAAAACCAAAAAACAAGGGAAGAGCATGTTGAGTCTACATGTTTTGGCATGCCTTCAGATTTTCACCTTAGTTCAGCAACTCATGTGAGCCAAACACAAGAAGCTACAGATATTGATGATAGCATGAGCTTACCAACACAATTCAGTGCACCTGAATGGATTAAAGAAGGGGCTGCTAACCTGGGCATGCAAATTGATTTCAACAATGAGGAAGTTTCAACTTCTATGCCATCTCCTCCCTCACCTCTTCCAAGCGAGGTGGTGCACTATTATGCTAACACATCGGAGTGGGGAGATCATGATGCAAATGGTTTAGATACAGGAAATTTTGAAGCTGATGACTTTTTAGCCGTCAAGACAACCAAGAGGTGATCTGCAACCAAGATGGGAACAACCAAGCATATAAACCAGTAAGCAAATTCTTAAAACTGCCAATTGAGAAGGTTCACACCCATGTACGGCTAAATGATGATGCAATTAGAATTGGAAGGCAATCTCAAATACTTACCTCTGATGACTACTTGCATTTACTTCAAGAACAAGAGACAAGAAAAAAAGAAATTGAAGATTTGAAGGCAAGGAAAAGGGAGCAGGCAAATGAAAGGAAAGCACAAAGGTTAATAGAAAAAGAAAAGAAGGGGCAACTTAAAATTGAAAGAGAATTGAAAAGGCAGAAAAAGGAAGAGGCACAGTTACAACGAAAAAAGGAGAATGAGTTGAAAAAGGAGCAGGCCAAAATCTCCAAAGAGCATGATAAACGGATGAAGGAATGGCAACAACGACAAAAGGATTCTGACCGACAAAATAGGCGATTGAGTAGTCCCTCAAATCCCCTACCTGATCAACATCATATTTTGTTGAGCATGTATAACACATTCATGCCTGCTTTTTCTTCCATTTTTAATAACCAATCTAGCTGCCCATCTTCTCCTACAAGCAATGTTACAAATTCTGGAATTTTAGATCAAGCGTTGTTTAGTCAGACTGGCCAACTTTCAGAAGCTAATGCAAATGTTCAGGGTACACCTCCTACCATGCTACCTACTGCAGTTCAATCTGTGAATGCTACCACATCAGAGAATCACAACGAAGTGCAACCTCCACCATTTCCAGGATTTTGGCCAAACTATTAAGTGAAAAGTTGTACAAATTTTGGTTTACATAACCTTCTTAGTAAGCATTAGTAAATTTTGTCGAGCTTGTAACAGAATTCCGTAATGGTAGCTAGGATTTCACATATTTTCACAAATATGTAAAATGCATAATATAAGTCCTTAGACCTTAAACAAATATGTTATCAAATATGTAATCGAATGCCTTAGCAGCAGGCTGAAGTAGATATTGATAAATGTTATATATGTAAAACTTTTGGAAGTTTTCTTTACTGTAATTTTCTGGAGTAATGTATCTAATATTTTGAAATGGAAAACAATATGCTGTAATGGTATGTCAAAGAACTCGAGTTTATGCCATTCAATCTAACAATTGCACATAATATCAATATATCATTACCATATCTAAAATATTGTTTTCCATTTCAATATGTTAAATACAATATTCCAGAATATTACAGCAAAGAAAACTTCTCGCTGTAATTTTATGAAATATTGTATCTAAAATATTGAATTCGGAATTGTGTTCATTATGGCATGTTTTGTGAAGTACAGAGATTCTAAAAATATTAGTAATTTCTTTATTTGATATTAACATCTCATTCAATCTCAATTCTTTAAAATAGATCATTGCCTTAGCAAGGTCACACTCGACCTTACCTGCTTGAATGGAACTTTAATTCTGCGAAGGCGATGCATGGACATGTTAGTGCAGTGGGAATGCCGAAATTTGCAATTGTTACTTTAGAAACCCATGAAACTCCTATCGAAGACGTGAAACATGTGCAGCTGCAAGGGAAAGACATTCTTGGTTGTGTGAGTGAGAAAAAATACAAATTTATTCAGTAGCAACTTACAAAATTCCTGCAGACAAATTAGTGTCAACAAATTAAAATTTCTTGTTAAAAATATAGTTCAAAGAAGAAGTATTGTCAAATTCCCAAAATATAATGTGTTTAAAAACACATTTTTGCATACTATTTTTTTACCGAGATACAGTTTGTGCCTGTCTATTTTAATGATGCCTCCATGAGAGCCACCAGAGATGCTGCTGAGCTCGTTGGGGTGCAGAGTTTATATGTTTAAGAGATGCTGCTAGACTGAATCGGGGAAAACGCAAGCAAACCGGTCCAATCTGCAGGCCGTAGTCTCTGATGACTCAATCAAAAGATGCGTTTATGACTGTTTTAGAAAATGAAGGAGCAGAAATTGACCAGCATCCTGCAAACAACCTTCACACAATCAGTCTTAAAAAAATGATAGTCACCATTCATATTTCCACAGCAAGATTGAAGACATGAAAATAATGAGAATGTTATCAATCTCTTCGAATGCTTGGCCTCATTTGGAAGGTTTTTTTCTAGCGTCGCTGTGTATATAACCAACTGTATATCATGTACGCTACGCCGCGGAAAAGAAAACAACACCCAGGACGGAGGAGAAGAAGTATTACTTACAGGACGACGGAGAAGAAGGCGAAGAACAGGCCACCGGAGAAGACGGTGACGGATCACTGGGCTGCCGTCCATCGACAGAGATCGGTTGTATTGCTTGGCAATTGTGATGCTTTTGGTCACGCGTCCCATCTCTGCATCTTCGCCGCCGCCCTCTGTAACAAAACGATTCCGTCGCTAAAAGAAATCGCCACCATTTTTTTTCATTTTTGAAGAATTCAGTGAAGTACTTACCTGGAAGAGATTTGGTATTGATGGAGGTACTTTTTCTGAATTTGCCGAGGCCCCTGAGAGGCGCAGGGCCTGCAACCACATCGTCCCAAAGCTGATCTAAGAGTCCCATTGCGAACAGAGCTTAACCAGGCCAGAGGACTTGAAGCTTATGAAATGGACAGAGGACTTGAATCATCCTCTATTTCATGTGTCGGCGCGGTTTTGTGAAGCATGTAAGTCCAACTGTGCCTTAGGCGAGTGTCTTACGGCCTGATCTCTGCAAGCGGCGGTGCTTGATCTTACGGCCGAACGCATGGCGGAGGCCAGCTCTAGAACCACCCGTTAACACCATCTTCTTCCACCATTCCAGGCGCACAGTTTTCCTTCCAGTCTATTGCCGGTTCCAACATGGATAACTATGCTGTCAACTACTTCTGCCACACAATTAAGCACCTGGCGACAATGAATTCATTCCCATGTGATCGGCGATAGGTGACATTGATCACAGCTGACAATATTTACTGCGCACCATATCCCAAAGAAATAAGCATTTATCAAGCATTAAATTAATAACAAGTGGTTCTAAAAATCGACGGTTATCGGTCACTAGTTTAAAATGTTACATTTTTTCACATTATGTATAGGTTATTTTCCACAATGCACATTAGGTATGAACAAGTTATAAATTTCACATATTTATGTTCACAAATTCCTTGTCTATCCGATTGATGGTTTTTCGAAGGCTTCATCAGGCACTTACATGTCTATACACACCCTCAAAGTTAGAGTGCTCGGTTATGGGGTCCCTTCCCTATTACTTTTTAAATTTTCTCGTTTACAGTCATAGTTTTAGTGTGGTTAATACCACAATTTTTATTTTGTAATTATATAAACAAAGTGTTGTTTATATTTGAGTTGTTTTATTCGGTATAATAGTCATAGTTTTCAAAAAAACATGAAAATATGTAAAAAGAGTCATTTTGTCTTTTAAAGTATATTGAGTCTAGAGTCCAATTTTTAGGTCATTTTATGTCATATAGAGTCATTGTTAAAATTGTTAAAAAAAAAAAAATAAAAAAATCCTCACGGATGCATTATCACTTCTACGTGACGTCCGGATTAGGGAGGTTCCAATTTCTAGAGAAGCAACCAATAGAGAACTCCGTCGAAATATCGAAACACATGTTGTCCTATCTTGCTAAGTAAGCATCAACTTAAGCGGAGGACAAAGGCACGGGAGGATAGAGGTTGATCAACGAACTCTCATCGATCGCCAACGATGGGGCCTGCAAAGTTGTGGTGGCAATTTTTGGTGTGAGTTTGCTTTCAGTTGTGTGCTTTATTTTGAGTCCCTATTTCCGGTTGTGTGCAGTGTGCTTCATTTCAATTTTGTGGATTGATGAATAAATGGAAATTTCACATTGTGGAGGGGGAACATAACACCAATGTTCCATTTCCATTCTACTAAAGTCTATTCCTATGTACTTTCTGATGTGAAAATATAGTGGAAAAATGAAAGCACAAGGTAAAAGCAACATCATGATACTTGAAGAGGATGGACGGGGTTCATACCTTGGACAAGGGTCCATATTTGATGAACATGGGTTCATACCAGATGAGCAAGGGTTCATACTGAGGTTGTTGGTCAGCCTATTTAAAACCATCAGTGTGCCAAGATCATGAGCACGCAGGGGCGACAAGTTGCAGAAGAAGTGTGATTATTATTCTCCCACATTCGCACTAAAGGGATGTTACGGATATTCTATAGTGCTCACATATTTGATATTTACCCTATAGTAAATATTATTTACTTACGCTTATATAGTTCTTTAGTTAATAGAATATATTGTTACAACAATAATATATTCATATAGTTTGGTTATACCCATAAAACTATTAACGGGTACTTATTATTCTTCTCCCTATTTAGTAGTAGGTTTATTATCACTATGGCTATATAATAGCCTTTGAAATGTTCTCATTTTAATATGTTGAATATAACAGAGTGTTTTTAATATCATATATTGTTGTGTAATTATCTACCAAATCAAAGCATAGCTTCCATAGTTTGAAAGAGGTGTGTTAACAAATAGTCCTAGCATTTCCTTACTTGATAAGGTTTTTGAGTCAATTGTGATGCTAGTGGAATTATGATAGGATCCATTTTGAGTCAAGAGGGTAAGTGTGTTTCTTAACTTAGTGAGAAGTTGAATTAATCCAAGCATATATATTTTGTTTTTGATCAAGTGTTTTATTTTATTCCATAGTTCAAGCTCTCAAGAAGTGGAGCAATTATTGGTTACCCAAGGATTTTATGTTGTACATAAACCATCAAGAACTAACATTCATAAATATTCAAGGTAAGTTAAATCAAATACATATGAAGTAGCTTGAATTTCTAAAAATTTATTCATTTATGCTGAAATAAAAGTGGATATTCAAATAAATTTGTCTATGAGATGAGCAAAAGGTATCTAGTTGAATGAGTCATAAGTAGAGGTCTTGTATTTGATTTCATGAAATGATTTTACGTGGAAGATCAGCATTTCAAAGATGCATGGAAAGCATATGCAAATCTATTGAGTTTGAATAGAACAACATGGGTAGAGTATTTGTTGCAAAAAGGTTTTATATTCAAAGGAAGAAAATTGTGTATACCTTGAGGGTCGTTGCTGAAGGTAATTTGATCAACGAGAAACATAGATATGGATAGAAAAATAATGGCACGACTTAATGATAATTAATATTATCATGATATGGCTATGGATGTAGAAAAATTTTGTAGAGATTTGGGATTTTCCATTTGGAAAATGGGGAGAGTCGAGAACATTGGGTTATAATGACCACTTCCTATTTTGGAGAGGCTATGGGAGCATATCAGCAAGGACTTCATTCTAGGATTTCCTAGAACGTAGAAAGGACATGACTGTAGTTTTTTTATAGAGATTCTCTAAAATAGCTTATTATATTGCATGAAAAAAACTAATGATGTTACACATGTAGCCAAAACAAAATTCAAGGTGTGATATGTTAAATTGGATTTTGGGGATGATTGAACATATTATGGAAGATAATAATTCAAAACTAAATGAACACATTCCTAATAAACCTAAATTATGCTAAAGATTGAATATCGATATTAAACTAACTAGACTTTGATAAAGTGAAATTATGGTTTGAGAGAGGAACTAGAATACATGGATAGAAGATGTGATGGAGTGTTCGGATGATGTGCAAAGATTGATCGAACTATTGTCAAGTTGTTCAAAAAATATATTGACCTATAAATCAGCTATGGTTGGGTTCGTATAAGTCTTGGATAGTTTCGTTGTTGAAGCTATCTTAGACTACTGCAAACCTATCACATGTTTTGACTTATTTGTGCATGTTCACATATTTGTAGGTTTTCTTTATGGATCTATAATCTTGTGATGACTATGAGATCAATATGGATTCTCCTTAGCTTGGTAACCTATATTTTTCCTTTGACCTCAAGAAGGGTTTAGGCCATTTGATTCAAACTTATCTTAGCACATCCCTATGTTTGCCATGTACTTCCTACATAGCAATACTCAAGAGGCTTATGACTCATTTAGTTCACCTAGTCCTATGATGATATGAACATATATATATATATATATATATATATATATATATATATATATATATATATATATATATATATATATATATTTATATTTATATATATATATATATATGAGCCCTTCATCGACCCTAACACTTGGCAATATGCACTTTGGACCTAGTATGTCAAAATTAACATTGTATGTGTGATTTAGCTAAACAATATACATGAATTTAGATTTGTAGATTTGTATGTGTGATGGTGTGATGTAAGGAATTCAATAACTCAATGTTTCTTCTTGACCTTCTTAGAGAGTTCCTATATATTACCCCTCAATTTTCCAAGGTCCCATAAGAGGTTAGGGTATGTTTATATTTATATCTAACCTTTTATTAGTTTTCCCATATAATGAAACCAAAATTCTCGGTGAGGCCAAGTAATCCAAGTAACCCTTTTGAAAATGTGATTGTTAAGGGCGTTAATGGATGGGTTCATAAGAGGTAGATATGTTTGGTATCAAATATGTCCAAGGTGTGATAGATATTTGGTTTAAGACGTGTTCAATGGAAGATTAAGTGATTTGTGAAGAGATGAACTAGAGAATGGTTGACATATAATGGATAAAAGGGTGTATGATAAAGTGACAGGATCATTGTATTATGTCAAATGTGTATAAATAGACGGTTTATTAGAATTAGTTAAAAAAAGTGACATTGACAAGTGTTTTATCCAAATTTGGGATACTATATAGGGAAGTTGTGAGGTCATATGAGTTTCTTAGGAGCACAGTATATGATTGGGACACCATATTATTTATGTGTTTTTGGGGAAATTGTGGAAGAAATTGAATACCAAGTCACGATTAATATCATCAAACCATCCCCACAAAGATGTAAAAATAGAGGTTGTCGATAGAATTCATAGTAATCTGTTACTGATGTTTAGTGGGATAAACTCCAAGATTATGGGATTCATTCTTGGTGCGATTAAATTTTCTTACAACAATAATTTAATAGAATCACTTGAAGTAAATCATCATATATTGTGCATGAGAGTAGCTTAATAGGTGTTGTATAACTATGAAATGTCATATATATATATATATATATATATATATATATATATAAGTGGGAAGAGTGTTAAACTATGTGTGTGACATACATTAGCAAGTGAAGGAGCAATAGGGAGGAGTATTGTGTGATACAACTAGCTTTCATATTTGAAGAGGAGAACAAGAATTCCAAGTAGGATATATAATCCTAGCGTATTTTTAAAGGAATGGTTCCCAATAGGAACACATGATAAGATGAAATGGAAGAAGATTGGACCATGCGTCCTCCTAATTCATTCTGGATCAAAGTTGATGGTTGGAGTGACTTCTTCAACTGGGAGAGATGGGGCGACATTAGGCTCCATGAAGGATTGAACATATGAGGTGAGATTTCTCACGTGTTCTTCCAATTATTCAATCTTCTCCTTATACTATGCATTTCTTGCAAGAAGGTTAGTGGAAGATTCTTTGAATAGATGAGTGTCTCCTTCGTGTGTTGTTGGCCCCAAAGAAATTTTGGTCATTTCATAGTTAGATGGGGTCATCTCACCAATAGGATTTACCACCTTAGGCCAAGCTACTTCCACATAATGATTTCTGAGGCACCACCGAAAAGCGGGAAGTAGTTTGAGCTTTCTTACCTTGCTTTGTTTTCATGGTCATCGTTGAAATGGCTTGAAAATTTGGCACCACTTGCCTGGTGCAAGACTCTCCTCCAATCATTTCTTGTACCCAAGGGAAGATTTTAAGCTGTCTCAGTTTAAGCACTGGGCATGATTGCGGTTTCGGGCTCGAACGAGGGGTAACTCCTGCATTTCTTTAGTTGGTGCAGGCTGAAAGGAGGAGATGTTTGGAGGCCGATGAGGAATTGGTGGATGAGAGGATCGATTTCTCCTTGCTCCAAATCTTCTACAGGATCTTGAATGACTTGTTTGTTTCTTGTGCAGCCTCGTATAGTAGGGAACCTCGGTCTCCATTGCTTTTCTTTTCGTGGGCTCTCCTAAGTGAGTAGAGTGAGAAATCTGCTCATTGCCTTCAACAATGAGATATGAGATGCTTATCTCTTGAGAGTTTGAAGATCTCTTGATTCAATTAGTGCAGCCCTCTTTTTCTTGAACCATTCCTTGGATCTTTGCATTGCCAATTCAATTCTTTCACTAATGTCTCTGACTCACAAATGCTCCATGAGATCTGTGGGAGAGGCGAGGCCTTCACCACTTGATATTCAATATCGTACAACTCGGTCCCATCATCTTCACACCATCCACGAACCAATCAAATCTAAACTTTATCATTTGGCTAATGGTCATTCTCATGTGATCATGTTCTCTTACCTCAAGAATCATCCAAGCAATTTACCCAATAATCTTTGATATGTGGAACATGATGTAAATCGGGAAGATCAAAGGTCTCAGGGTTGCTTCGGATGTCAAAATTTTCCCTAGGTGTGTATGAATAGATGTTCAAGGGGAAATGAAGCTTCAAGATTCGAGGCATCATTGACATGCTTGCAAGAGAAGATTCTGAGAGAGATAGGAAATGACACACCTTTCTTCTTGCGGTTCTTGAGTTTGTCATTGACATGGAAAAGTTGCCCGCATAGCTCGAACATCACAATATTATCACTAAGGTACCTAAGGAGCTTACAGGGAGTGAGATCAAACCATGAAACTCTGATGTATGAGAAGGTTGAAAACTGAGTGAAATAGGACCCATATCTTTTGATCAATGCAGCGGCTTAAGAAGAAAACCTCATCTTCATATTACCTTCCAGCAATTGTATGATGAACATGGTGAATGCATCATTAACCCTTGAGAAATGATGATTTCTTTCTTTGAGAGTCAGTTACGGATATCTTTCATAGGCGGGGGGCTCGAGAAACGATCCAGAAATAGTCAAGCCTTTAACTCATCTTATACTCACAAGAGCGTATACCATATATGATGTCATCAAGAACCTTTTGGTGACTTGTAACTAAAGCAATTGATGGTGGATGTTGTCACTTATGATTTGTCCCCAATCAATCATCTGATTTCCTTGATAATGAAAATGAGGATGAATTGTGTCATCCAATCTTGAAAATCTTTTGTGGCCTCTTCTCCCATTACTCTGCTCAACAAAATGATTGCATCATAATAGCCTTCATGAAACTCACTTTTGGACAAAGCTTTTGGCACACTAGAAGGCTTTTTCCTTGTTTCAACCATGATCCCAGTGAAGACCATTCACGAGAAGGATTTTTCTTCGACCATTCACCAGATGTAAACTCCTTTGTGACTATGACCATATTGTTACCTGTTGGGATTTGCATACATTGTGAAATGCCCAAGTTGGAGTGAAACCTATGAGTATGGAATTGTTCTTTGCCCTTATGATCCTTGATTCTGGCTCATAGTTTTTAGCACATGCTAACACCAATTCAATGCTTTCAACAAACACATGAAGACCTCCTGCAACATACAATCCACTCATGAAAATCTTGTCTTCCACTGGTTCCCTTGGGCCTCCGAGCATTTGACTCTTCAAGTCTTCAAGGTCCATGTGAGCAACATCATTGTCACCCACACCTAGATATTCTGACACCAGGGTTGAAACAAGCTCCAAACCAGAGAACTTGAACTTCATGATGCCAAAAATCAACAAGATGAGTGAAAATGAAACTAACAAAGAACTTTTTGCACTTGAATCTAAAACTTTCTATTTTTGGCAGGTAGGGTTTAGGAGTTGTTTTTGCTCAAATTTTGTTTTCAAGGCTCCTAACACTCTTAGAATACCTCCCTTGATGTTACTTTACTATTTTTGGAAAGTTTCTATATTTAGTAAGTTGTTTTTTTTTTTTGCTTTTTCGGAAAACTGCATGTTTTGCCTAGTTTGCAATTTTCAATGTTTTACGAGTGCTTTGAATGCGAGGTCTTGCAATTTTTCGAGTTACTATTTTTAATAAATGGCTGCAACAAACACTTTCTATTTTTAGTATGGGCACTTACCGGTGTCTATTTTAAATGAAAATACCCTCATCAGATTCGTCTCTTTCCCGAGATCTCATGCTCCATATTTCACATTAATCTACCCGCTAGAACTCTTGCAAATTGAAAAAAGAAACTTCTAGGGTACAAATTTCAGGTTTGATGTTGTTAGAAAACTATGGCATCATTAGGTTTGCGATAACTGTCTTCTTAAAGGTGCCTAGTATGGAGATCTGCTGAGAAAATTTCACTGGAATCCGCCTTCAAGTTTGCAAGTTATGAATTTTTCTTTGTTTTCACGTTCATGGCTTCCCTGGAAAAATTTTGGCAACATACTTGGTGTTTTGGCGGTATTTGGAGGTTTATGACATCAAAAATGGCAACAAGGGTCGAACTGTTTGAAGAAATGGAGTTAAAACTAGTTACTTTATGTTTTTGAGTTACCCGACAGTTGTTTTTGGTTCACGGATGAGGTAGCAACATGTAATTTGAAGTTAGGGTTTTGATGGCTAAGTATGGGGCACATTTTTGTGTCTCCTCTATCCCCTTGGGAATGGGGACAAAGGGGAAAAGAAAATGTGCCTCAAGCATATGAAGACAAGTGGCATTGTGAGATGCGGGGATGGAGAGATGGTAAAAATAAGCCTTAGCACCTTGGAGTTGGATTCGAGTCGCATGCGAACACGAAGAGGGGCTAGGATGGAGCGCATTTTGTGTCCCCTCTATCCCCTTAGGAATGGGGACAAGAGGGGCTAAGATGGAGCACATTTTTGTGTCCCCTCTTGTCTCTTGTTCCCTCGCCAGATGATACCAAATGACATTGCATGGTGTGATGAGAGGGAGATGAGATTGGCTTGATAAGCACTTCCTCGGGTTGAGTTGGGTCATATGGAGGACTAGATGGAAGGGCTGAGGTGGGGCGCATTTTTGTGTCCCCTTAGAAATGGGGAAAAGGGGGATGAAAAAATGTGCCCTCACCAGAAGGTGACATGTGTCACCCAAAAATGACTAAGTATGAGAAGCATACCTTGCACAAGAGAGAACTTGATGACGCAATTTCCGGAGCTCCAAGTGGTCTTTTTCAGATGAAGTTATATATAATTTTGACTCCCAAGACCATTTCAAGAACAATGGGATAGGTTTCAGACCTCATTTTTTCTTGCATATTCAAAAATTGGCCCCTTTTTGTTCGGGACAGCAGGGTGTGTGCCAAGATTGAGTTGCCTTGAGAAATAAACATGTCTTGTGAGCAAAGTGATGCTTCCATCATGTAGAGAATTCCTCCATATTTCTAATGCCTATTTGATTAGCTCCTAACTCTTTACACAACTCTCGGAATCATCTGGTTAAGTTCAGGTTCCAAATTTAGCTCTACACTCCTTGCACCTGAGAAACCTGTTCTTGCACAATTTGTCCTTAAACCTCCAAAACTTCCCTAAATCTTCCTAAATCATATCCATCACTTTCATAACTCTCCAATACCACCTCCAGATGATCATGAGATTTGAGATCCGCCCGGAGGGTGCACACTTGCCCTGAAATGGCCAAAATTAGCCTTTCTAGGCCTATTGAAGAACTAGTCTTCAAAAGCACTTCACTAAATGAGATGAATGACCTTACTTACTTCAAACACATGGACAAGATTATTCAACACAATTGGAGGACTTGTAAGGTCGGGATAGGCATGATACAAAAGGCAAGTTGCCTTGGAGAGGGGTTTAGGGGGATTTTCAAGCAAGTTTTTACATTTGGGCTTAGTTGTCATTGATCAAGTTTGAATTTTGGGCTTACAAAAATACATGACAACAGGTTTTTGTGTGCCCATCAAATGTGCAAATCCATGGATTGTGTGGTTTAAGGTTGTCCTTCATTACACTGCCTAAGCACAACTTCATCACTAAATGAGGCACTATAAAGGATTTGTATAGCATATTGCCCTAGCTTCAATACAACCTGAAATTTGGTAATGGTCCCACAAGGAATTTTGAATCAAAAGTGCACCCAAAACAATTGATTTACTTGTTATGGACCATACATCATCCAACCAATTTCAATGCAGCGTGAGGCTAAATGGCATTAAGGTCAGTAGTATCACCTCAACCAATAAAAAGGCTATCCTTGAAAATGTGTCATATTTTTAATTTTTTTTATTGCAAACAAATGTCCCATATTTGACTAGTATATGACTAAAAATTCTTCTCCATCAACTTCTATCATTTTAATTTCCAAACTAAGCAAGATAGCATCTCCCTTTCTATACGATTATATGATTAAAGGAATATCCAACAAAAGTTTTGGTAACTTGGTAGTTGATATTAAGGTCGATATAAAGCATGCACCATATGTTAATCAAAATTCAAATATAAATGCAATTTCATTCAATTCAAAAAAATTGGGAAACTTAATTTAATTTTTCATTAGTGTAGGACCTACATTTTCTCATATAGTTCCTAAATTTATTATTTACACTAAACTAAGAGTAATCAAAAGATTTAGCAACTAGTACTTTTCAAAATCAAAATGAAGTGAACATTATTATTAATGCATTAATAGTTTGTTTGTTTGAGCTTTAGCTTTCTTCCTAATTTGAACTTGATTACACTAACTAAAGCACTAGGCATGTCCAAGCCATCTAATTAATTTGTCCTTCCATTAAACACTGCAGCTCATAAATAGTTATTTATGATAGCTAATAGGAAGGTATAGACATAAAGAAACTTATATACCTATAGCCTAGTCCCAAATAATAGTCGCAACAAAATGAATTCCTATCTCTCACACCAAAGGAATGCAAAACTACTCACACGTTATAGAGCCACTTTTCACTTTATGTCATCAACATGGCTCATAATTCAAAATGGAATTTCATTCCTTAAAACTTGTGTAAAGGCTTCCTTTGCTTTGTGTTACACATCATAAAGAGCATTACCTAGAGCCTTGTTTATAATTCGTTAAAGAGGTGTAATTCTGCTTGAATCCTAAATTATAATATTGAGCTCACTGGAAACCTCTTAAAGAGAGTTTTCGATTGTGGTACATTTCAAGGTGAATGGTTACATAAATGGGCATTCACATTTGAAGTTTTTGGGAGTCATTTCACTACAAAAAGGTGGTTTGTGGGCTACAAAAGAAGATGAAGCATCACTCAATTGAAATGTAAGTGTTTAAGCCTCCATAACACTCATGTAAACAACAAACTTGATAAAGTGGCGTACAACCAAAGAAGATCATTTGTTAGAAAAATATATGAGGACACAACGGTTATGATTCACGGGGCTATCCAAGTGATGAAAGGACCACAATGTGGGAAGCAAAAGCATTTAGGCTTCGATAATGATCACGATGGAATGTGTTAGAAAATGTGAAAAGATAAATAATAAACAGAAATTGGAATGCACACATTATAGATTGTGTGTTAATCATTTTATTATGCACGAGATAATTAAAAAATGGTTGAAAAGGTTACAACCAATCTTTAGTTAAATACATAACTATTAGTAATGTAAAAATAAGCCATAAGTCTTATATTATAATACCCCCTCTTAAAAGTTACACTACAAAAGCAAAAACACACTTACAAAAAATTGAAACGAAGCCACGCATTCTTCAAAAGCTCTCTCTTTGAAAACAATTCATTGACCAATAGAACTCCATCAAGTTTGTCTCGTAACCCTCATAAAGGTGTAGTCCCCAAGTTCCCGATTTCACCTCCCCAAATGCTTGAATTACAAACCTCCCGAATTATTAAACAACCATCCATATTGAGCGACATACATAGTGCTCCATAAAGTTGTCGCATGACCCTCGTAAGGGTATAATTCTCAAGATCCACAATCTCTCAAACGAATTGGACAACCATCCATGCTAAGTTTCGTCTACACTAGATCCCTTCTTGTCTTTAAAGTGTGGGCTTCTTTAAAATGTGTATTATTCGTTAGCGAATTCCTCATCACTTACAACATCCAATGGATATTCAACAATGGTTATATTAGCTTCATTCAATTTGCCTTTCATCTGGATTTTTGTCTAATGAAATTTCCATTCTCAGACAAAATACCTCAAAAAATAACACTTCCCCAAAAAATAGAATTATTTGTAAATTAACATAGCAATATTTTAAAAACTAATTTTTATACTTTTTAAGCAAAAAAGGAAATTGTATTAGGCAAGTATGTGCCTTGGATGACTCGTTGTGACTGAAAATCGCCAAAATGTGCACCCTCGCAAAAAATGGCCCTTGAAAAACTACAAATTTGAAAATGCATGATTGTATTTTCTTTGTTTTGCCCTAGACAAATTCAAAATTTGCATTTTTGTCTTCCTTGTGATTCTAGATTGTGTTTTCTACAAAAATGTGTCATAAATTATGTTTTTCTTTGTTGCATTTTTCTCATCACATTGTCTTGAAAATGTCTTTTTCATGCCCTAATTGTACGAACAACCCTCAAAAATCCTTCAAAAATGGTGACTTCCTATTTTTGTGCCCTAGCACTTTGAAATGCCCTCAAATTTGTCTGAAAACACAACAAAAAATGTCCTCAAATGACATTTTTATCTTTTTAATTTATTGGCCTTATTGTACAATAGTCATGATTATGTGCTTGCAAAAACCTTTTGAGTCTGTCTTGAACTCGTGTTTCTAACACCTCAAACATTTCTCCCACAAGTCTTGTTCTCTCGAATTTTGACTCTTTTTTTGCACCTTTACAATGTTGTCCATTGAATTTGTCCTTGAAGTCTCACACGGCCTTGACATGCCCTCTTCGACTTGTGTTCATCCTCAATTCGTGCCCTATGCTTTGACACCAATGTTAGAAGATGTGAACAAAGAAACAATGAAAAGAAACCAGAAAGCACACATTGTAGATTGTGTCTGTCATTTTATCATGCAAGAGAGAGTGACAAAATGGTTGAGAAGGTTACAACCAATCTTAAGTTGGTACATAACTAATTGTGACTTAATAATAAACTTTAACCCTTATATTCTAATAGAATGGGATAAAATCGGCAAAGCTTGGGAGATAAGGGGTTGGCGGAGAATTGGTGAAGGTTCAAGGGGTTTAGAGTCGAAGTTTGGGAAGATTGAAGATTGATGTCAAACCAAGGCCGAGACCAAGTTCATGTAGAGATTTGTGGAGGCATGTGAATCTAGATTGTAAGGAGAGTGTATGGGGCATGTCTATTTTGGGATTCTTGTAAAGTTGCTCGTAATATAAGTTTGTAATCAGAGTAAAGAGGTGTGATTATGTGTGTAAATGATAGTATTTTCATTAGAAAAGCAATACTACATTAGGTTTGCACCATGGGTTGTGTGTGTGTGTCCATCAAATGTGTAAATACATGGACTGTGTGGTCTAAAGTTGTCCTTAATTGGACACCTAACCATGACTACACCACTAAATGATGCACTATGAAAGATTTGTGCAGCACATTTCCCTAGCTTCAATAGACCCTGAAATCTAGTAATTGTCCCACAAGAAATTCCTAACTCGTAGTACGCCCAAAGCAATTGTTTTATTCGTGTTGGATCATACTTCATCTAACATAGATCAATTGTGTGCTAAATGGCATTAAGGGCCGAAATATCACACCAAGCCATTAAAAGGGCAATCCTTGAAAATTTGTCTCTTTTTTTTATTTTATTTTATGAAAAAAAAAGTATCATATTTGACTAGCATATTACTGAAAAATTCTTCTCCATCGACTTATATCATTCTACTTTCCCAACTAAACAAGACATTTTTTGTTCTATGTATTACGTCTTTAAAGGGAATATCCAACAAATGGATTTTAGTTACTTTGTAGTCGATATTAAGGTGTTCGCCAAAATTCAAATATGAATGTAATTTCATTCAATTAAAAATAATTAGGAAATTTAATTTGATTTTCATGACTGTGGCTCCTGCATTTTCTCATTTAGTTTGTGAAATTATTATAAACAAGCCCCAAGCAATCTAGGCTATAAAAAATTAGAAGATTCAACGGCTTGGTACCTAAAGAAATCAGAATGAAGTGTAAATAATTTAATGAAGACGTCTCTGGCAATTAAAAAAGAGAATAATCCCTTGCTCCTCTCTACTAAGGAATTCATAGTTAGTTTGCTTGAGCTTTAGCTTTCTTCCTAATTCGAACTTGGTTGAAGTAATTGGCGATTATTTTATACACTAGTCATGTCCAAGCCATCCAATTAATTTGCCCTTCCACAAAACACTGCAGCTCATACATGGTTATTTATGATAGCTAATAGGAAGGTATTGGCATAAAGAAACTTATTTCCCTATAGCCCAGTCCTAAACAGTACTCACAACAAAATAAATTCCAATCTCTCACAGCGAAGGAACTCAGAAACTACTCTGATATTACGGAACCACTTATCACTTCATGGCATCACCATAGCTCATATTCCAAAACTCAATTTCATTCCTTAAAACTTGTGTAAAGGCTTCCTCTGCTTTGTGTTGCACATCACGAGGAGCATTATATAGAGCCTTGTCTGCAATTTGCTGGAGAGACGTGCAATACTGCTTGAACCCTTTATTGCCCCATCGTTGACAGGCTTCAAGAAGAAATGGTGGAGTTTTAGCATCAAATTCAAGGCAAGTTGCAAAGCTGTCACAATATACCACTTCAATGGTCCAGAATGCCACAATTATAACAGCATACTCCACATCTGGTTGCATAAGACTTTCAAGGAACCTGTTAGTGTGTTAGCAAATTAATTGAAAGAAAATGCAGTAATTTTAGGCCATTATCAATTAAAAGAAGCAGACGAGTATAGATGTTTTCTATTCAAATCTGAAGTAATAAATTGCAGAAGTTGAACCACGGAGAGAAATTGCAAATAGCAAAAGCATATAGTATATACTACGAAACAAATAAAAAAGCACCTGCAATAGTCTTGGTTTGCCTTTTGAGGACTGCAATTTAGAAGATCCACTTCCCAATTTAGTGCCTCCTTTCTAAACCATGCAATTTCCTGTTCCAAGGCAACAAAGCCGCCTAGTATGATATCTATATCTTTAGTGGAGTTTTTGGTGTCTTCAGCAGCACACTCGCCAGAAAACGCACAAATTCCCTAACAAATATATAATCTTGACTCTGCAATGGGTAATGCCAATAGCTTCATTAAATATTCACCGCTTGATAAAAATGTGGACTATCATATCAAAAGCAATAATGGAAATACAATAGAATCAAGGAAAATGTAAAGTGTCTGTTAGACATATCTTCCATGGAATTTAGTTTTAGATGACTTCAACTGTAGAGAAAACACATTTAAAATTAATACATAAAGATTCCACAACTGGTGGAAAACAATCATATGATCAAAGGAGACTGTGGGAAAAAGGGAACAAGGATATCCTCTCTATGATAGACAGTCTGTTATTAATCTTTGATTCAGCATATCAGTTTAGCTTAATTGTGGATATCATCAGCATTTTTGCCTCCTGGGCAATGGACACTAGTAATCACATTTAAATTTTGTCTCTTATTATTCTAAACATTTGTTTTAATGGAGAAACAAAGGCAGTATGACAGAAAATACAGTTGCAACTAACAATTGTCACTAGAGAGCCAGTTGCAATGAGCAACTATTGCTAGAGTGTAGCCACTCAAAATTTAAACACCAAGGTTTCAGGCTTGGATACCAGGAGAGCAGGATTATAACAGAATGTATGCATAGCAATCAACACGCAATATATCATCTATTGAACTAACATAGGACGAAGCATTCCTTAGCCCCCAGGGGTTAGTTCGAGTGGTTGGGAACGACGACTTAGGTTGCCAAGGTCTCGAGTTCAATCCTTGTCTTACCTGCAGCGTGTGGAGTGAAACATTCACATACTGTACGGTAATTATGGTAGCCATGGGGACACCTTGAGGTAGGGATCGCACTTCCCCATGTGGACCAAGCGGAACACAACGGAGCACTCCGAATGTGGATCGCTCAGCAGACTTTAAAGACCAAATTCCACCACCATGTCCCACTATCAATCAATCATTACATTTTAAAGCACCCAAGGGTTAGCTCAAGTGGATGGGATCAACAACTTAGGTTGCCCGAGTCTTGAGTTTGATCTTTGGTTTATCCGTGACATATGGAGTGGGCATTTGCATGCCTCTAGTGGTTATAAGGGCTTGCCCTGCTAAAAGTGCACCAAAGGGTTGAGCCAGGTCATTGGGTCACCGATTCCACTAGTTAACATTTAAAAAATAAAAAATGAAGAGGACAAAACATCCCTTGTGAGCATCAAGCATTGTGTGTAAATGCAATGTAATATAGTGCACCATTGAAAAAAATAAGTCCAGCAAAAGAAAATTCATGTTTCAGGAAACTAGATCCCTCAAATTTCTTTTGTAAGCATTCTGGATTTGGAATAAGATGGTTTATTTTACTTGTCATTGTTATGTGCTGCTGTCTTTTACTTTCTCATATGTATAATTTGTATGCTTCTTGATATAAAAATAGCCATTTAGTTTATTATATACTTTAACACCAAAGGAACTCAATAGTCACTTCTTTTTTAACTTCTACAATAATTTTGTGAATGACCTGTTGAAATGCTCATTTCAGAGAAGAAATCTGTATCTTCTATGCTTTATGGTATTTTAGGAAAGAAACGAGACAAATTCAGATTTGGATTCAAAAGAGGGATGAAAAGAAAATTCCATGCCCGTGGAATTGGAATTGTCACAAAAAAATTGTATTCATTGCTCGCCCAACCCTAAGCATATGCATTTTCTATTTCTGCACAGAAATTAGGCAGCAACTTTAAGTTGTTGCTAGCCCAATTCTAGGAAGCTTTCTGCAGAGATTTGTAAGTGCATTTTCAAAATACTTAAGAACTTTTCCAAGATTGATTTTTGGCAGTTTTAATATGGGTTCTTTACTTTTCTGAGTTCAGTGATTGGTATTGTAAAATCATACAAATCAGTAGAAATTTTATGTAAGGATTAATAATGCTAAGAAGCACGTGGAAGATCCAGTTTGTGGCTTCTCTTAGCCAGCCAATGCCTTTCACGCAAATATAGTATGCTATATATTCCTATACAATTCTGTTATAATTAATAGTACTTTTTACAAGACATTCAATTAGATTCTAAGCGATGTTGTAATAACCCTCTAGATCTTCATTGGTTCTTTGGATATGCAATTATTTTTAAAACCTTTTTAGAACTCTTTCTGGAACTACTTGGATTGTTTAACAACATTGTGTTATGTGTGTAGCCAAATGTTGAGACATCTCTTATCTTCCTCGCAACCATTTTTACTCGGGCAATCAGGAAGAATATCGCAATTCATCTGGATAGAGAAGCTTCAAGTTGTTGGAATACATAAACAAGGAAGAAATAAAGAGAAGACGGATTGCACACTTTGGAGTTTGTGTGTCCCTCATTTTATTATGCAAAATATAGTTACAATGCGGTTGACATAGTTACAACCGTCTTTCAGTTAAAGTGTAACTGATAACTAATTAAGCAAAGCCTTATATTCTAATACCCCCTCTTAAGGCTTACCCTACACAAAGCAAAAACAAACATTCTAACAAAACTAGAACCAAACAAAACTAAGTAATCTTCAGAGCCTTTACCTGTAATGTCCCCAAATGGACATTTTTACCCGCAAAATGGATTTTAGGCAAAACCCCAATCCAAAGAACAAGTTCTATATAATTTATTAAATATTTCAATGCAGATACGAATTTTATATGAAAATGGTGACTAGCCTAGGGTATGCAAATCATTCCAAACTGAACCAAAATAACTCTTTTTATCATCAAACTAAATCAACTATTTTTATAAAGACAAATACTCCAGAAAAGTACCAAATTTGATCCCCAATGAAGGTTGGATTATTTTATTAAAATCTGCAAACAACTGTCCTCAAACACAGCTAAAAGTACAAAACCCTTGAGCCAAAAATTATCCAAGATGGCTGATTTGACCTATAAAAAAATGACAAAGATGTTGGTGATGAGATCCGGGACAGCCGTGCCTAGAATGTATCAAACTCTATCAACCAAGGTGTAGATAGCCCTACATATGGCTGCAAACGGAGGTAAAAATCTGCAACAAGCTTCCACCTTCAAACATTTGTACAAATTTGCACTTTTACAACCTTCTATACCACTTTGGAAAATACTTAAAAACCACTAGCTCTGTGATCTACAATGGAAACCCTTATGTGGAGAATCCTCTCAACTAGGAGAAGAGTTTTAACTTTTCGTCCTTCTACTAGATCTCTTAGAGGGTTTTCGTCCGTAGAAGATTATTGATGCAAGCTCAAAGCTTAACATACAAATCAGATTTTATAAAATAAACAAGGATGATCTCTACAAGCAAGTCCACTTGCTTTTATAGAAGTAATGGGCCAAATGGCCACCCTCAACTCCCAATCATATTTTTCCTCCTTCATTTAATGTTTTTCCCACTTTATTCCATCTCCTAAGGAGGTCACATTTTCCATAGGATAAATAAACATTATCAAATGCTTTTTTTCCCTTTCTAATTTTATTTTATCATTAAGTCTATAATAACTTACTATAAGTGCCTTTATAATATTTTCTTCTTTTTTTCTTTTATATGCACTTTATAATAACTTATTATGACTTAAGTTCCCCTTGTGTTCATCCCTTAGCCGTCGGGGAGACAAAATGGGCTAGGGGTCTTCGACATGGATTATCTTAGGAAGTGGGACATTTCAATCCTCCCTTCCCAAAATTGTTTGCCCTCAAGCAATTCCAAACTCGTTTGTCCAAGTGCCATGCACAAGAGACAAAACATGCTGAAGTGCTCCAAAATTCGAGCTCTTGTACCTGTTAAGTGAGATAAATCTTGCCACCATCTACCATTCTTATGATGATCATATACACAAATTTGTATCAAAGGTAGCACATACTTTAAATTGCAGATTTCATCCTCTAATTCCTCATTTTTCTCAAGAGGAAAACAAATCTGAATATGCTGCAAAAGATATGACATTATCTCACTCATTCCATACCTTGTGATGTCACCACGATCTACAATGGGCTGAATTCCTTCATGAGTCAACTGCTGCGATGACATGCTCCTTTCTTTTCCATCCTCATCCTGTGCAATCTGCCCTTCCATGCTCTTGGCTGCCACAACTTGAGGAACACCATTCCTCATACCGTGCACAACTTCTTTTGGATCAGCATTCTTTTCTTCTTCATTATCTAAAACTACCTCAATGTAATGGATAGATCCCTTACCTTTGCAACGATGGTTGGGTGTCCATGGGTCCTTACAATCAAAGCATAATTTTTTTCTCCTTAACTCATTCCTTGTTTCTATTTCGGAGTTGTTTCTTTCCCATTCCTTTGCCTTACCTTGTTGCCCACTAACTGTTGCCCCTTGCTTATCATGTTGAGCTTTTATTGGTTCTTCAAATGAGTTCTTTTGCTGCCCCAAACACCTTTGTAATTCAAGTATCGACATATGATGGTCTCTCTTGGGCTTGCTACCAATCTTCATCCTGCAATAATCTGGAAATGGCATATTATCTCTGAAACCCTTGCTCAAAGATTGGTATTTCCTCCAACAAGAATCCTCATCCATCACCTCTGTTGGCTGCCCTACATGTGACGCTTCAGAATCTTTCAAGAAAGAGGGCTCATGAAGACTAAAAGACTTGTTAGATGAATGGGGAGATCGCTGCCCTGAATTACTACTCTCACATTTTCCTTATTATCCCCAGATCTACTTTGATTCAAATTCTGAGTGAGCTGGCTCAAATAAAGGTTAGTGGTTTCTTGTTGTTTCACCATGTTGATGAACATTTTCTTCATAAAACCCACATTGAGATTTTCTGATCTGCCATATTTTGACCTTCTTTTCGCTACCCAACAGGCTGGAGGAAAGCCGGCTTTGATACCACTGTAATGTCCCCAAATGGACAAATTTTACCCCCAAATGGATTTTAGGCAAAACCCCAATCCAAAGAACAAGCTCTATATAATTTATTAAATATTTCAATGCAGATCTGAATTTTATATGAAAATGGCGACTAGCCTAGGGTATGCGAATCATTCCAAACTGAACCAAAATAACTCTTTTTTATCATCAAACTAGATCATTTATTTTTATAAAGACATACTCAAGAAAAATACTAGATTTGATCGCAAATGAAGGCTGGATTATTTTATTAAAATCTACGTAGACAATTGTCCTCGAGACACAACCTGAAAAGTACTGAACCCTTGAGCCAAAAATTATGCAAGTTGGCTGATTCGACCTCTAAAAATATGACAAAGAAGTTGGTGATGAGATCCGGAACAATCGTGCCCTAGAGTGTATCAAACTCTATCAACCAGGGAGTAGATAACCCTAGATATGGCTGCAAATGGAGGTAAAAATCTGCAACAAGCTTCCACCTTCAAACCCTTGTACAAATTTGCACTTTTACACCCTTCTATACCATTGGAAAATACTGGAAAAACACCACTAACTTCATGATCTGCAATGGAAACCCCTGTGTGGAAAATCCTCTCAACTAAGAGAAGGCTTTTCCTCTTTCTACTAGATCTCTTAGAGGGTTTTCGTCCTCACGAGTGAATCTCTAAGTGTTTTTGTCTTTAAAAGATTATTGATGCAAGCTCAAAGCTTAACATACAAATCATATTTTATAAAATAGACAAGGATGATCTCTACAAGCAAGTCCACTTGCTTTTATAAATAATGGGCCAAATGGCCACCCTCAACTCCCAATCAAATTTTCCCTCCTTCATTTAATGTTTTTCCCATTTTATTCCATCTCCTAAGTTGGTCGCATTTTCCATAGGATAAATAAACATTATCAAATGCCTTTTTCCCTTTCTAATTTTATTTTATCATTAATAACTTACTATAAGTGCCTTTATAATATTTTCTTCTTTTTTTTCTTTTATATGCACTTTATAATAACTTATTATGACTTAAGTTCCCCTTGTGTTCATCCCTTAGCCGTCGGGGAGACAAAATGGGCTAGGGGTCTTCGACATGGATTATCTTAAGAAATGGGACATTTCACTTTCACTTTGAAATCGGTGTTTTAACTAGGTAGGGCTCCATCAAGTTGCCTCGTGACCTTCGTAAAGGTGTAGCTCTCGAGTTGAATTCCCGAGTTCTCGGATTCAAAACTCCCGAACTCCCAAATCACAAATCTCTTGAATTATTGGACAACCGTCCATATTAAGCCATCCACAAGCTCCAGTAAGCTGTCACATGACCCTTGTGAGGTCAAGATCCACAGTCTCCCGAACTATTAAGCAACCATCCATACCGAGCTTCATCTACCCTGTATCCTTTCCTGCCTTCAAAGTTTAGAGCATCTTTATATTACATATTTGCCATTGTCCTCACTACCTTCTACATTAGGTGGGTTTTCAATCATGGCTATATTGGTTGCATTTGATATACCTTTACCCTTGAGCACATCATTGGCTCGAACACAACAATCCCATGTTGTGTGACCTCTTTTCTTCTGATAATGACATTCAATCTCCCAATTATCTTTATCTGACATTCTACGAGAGTTTTTGGTTCTGGAAAAAAATGTAGTTTCTTGTTGAGAATAACCTTCTCGCATCTTCTCGGTTGTTCATTTTTCTTCAGCTAGAAGAGCTACAATCATATCATCTAGAAATTGAGATTGAATTTGACTGAGGGTTAAAACTACATTGTTGTTTTTTGAAGACAAATTGTTTAATAGGATAGCTTTAGCATCCTCATCCTCTATCACAACTTTGACTTCGTAGTTGTCAATCGGGGACCTCAAATTATTGGTGTGGCTTGACATAAAGACTCCATCCATTTTGAACCTATATAACTGAAGCTTTAGGGAAATTTTGGCATTACCTGCTTTTGCTCTAAATAATTTATTTAGAGCATCCCTAATTTCCTTGGATGATTTGTCTAGGTCTACATGATGAAGTTCATAATCGAATAGAGCAAGGCCAATAAAAGCTTTCACTGTATCATCTCAACTCTGCCAATCTAACAATTTAGATGGATCAGTGGCCACTTTCTCTTTCCCATTTACTATGCCCCACAAATTTTTATTCATAAGTTGCATTTGTATTTTCACTTTCCATGTATGAAAATTTAGCCCAAAATATTTTTCTATCGGAATTTCCATTTAATACAATAAAATAAATACGATTGTGTATTTACCAAAATAAGTAAAAGAAAAAAATACCAGTTCCTAGTGTGCCCTTTGCTGCAACAGTGATGTGCACTGTATCGTGCCCTAGATCAAGATTTTTGGATTCTACTTCGAAAATTATTATTTTTCCTTTGATTTTGTATTCTCCCGAGTTTATGCCCTTGCTTCGACTGTATTTTTCCCTTTTTCAAGCATCTGAACTACAATATTAATGGCGGAAAAATGGATTTGGATTGATTCACAAATTGTGTTTGCATCTTTATTTTGTCCTGAAATTCGTGGACTGTATTTTCGTGACTATATTAATGTTGCGATGTTTTGCCTTTAACAAACGCATGTTCGCTTACTTTGACCCTCGTTTCTTCATTTGTGCCCTTGATTTCACTTCGATTTTTCCCTCGTATGTGTCCTTCATGGTTAGAAAATGCCCTCAAAAATCAAAACAAAAATCTTTTGAAAATTTTGAAAAACTTTTGATTTCCTTCAATTCAAACTTCGTGCCCTAATGGGACTGATCTTCTTCCCTTCTTTCTTTCCTCACTTGTCTCGCTTTGATACCAATGTTGGAATACGTGAACAAGGAAGAAATAAAGAGAAGGCGGATTGCACACTTTGGAGTTTGTGTGTCCGTCATTTTATCATGCAAAAGATAGTTACAATGCAGTTGACATAGTTCTGACCATCTTTCAGTTAAAGTGTAACTGATAACTAAGTAAGTAAAGCTTTATATTCAAATACAAGTATCAATGATGCCAGAAATGTTCTTTAAGCAAAGATGATCACTTTTGCAAGGAGAGGATCTTGAAGCCTATTTCAGCATTGATGTTTGTTTGTGAGGAGAAGAAAAGAAAATCATTCATATCTCTCTTTTATCTTCTATGATACTTGAAACTTCTAAATCCTCGTCATAGTTATGATACTCAGCCCAAGTGGCCAAGAAACCTGAGCTTTACTTAACTCTTGGCGAAAACAAGCAAAGTTCAACACTGTTCACTTATTCCAAGTTTCAAACTAATTATAAAATTGACATCAAAACCAGTCATGATATTTCATAATTATGCTCGTGTATGTGGTTTAAGTCGCCATTTAATCAAACTCTTTGCCCTGGTTTTTTTAGTGTTAACTTACTTTTCAGTTTGCCAAGCTGCTCCAAAATTGAAGTTGTATGACTATGAACCATAAGGCCTTTGAGATTGATTTTTAAAAGAGGAAAGGTACCACAGATGATATGAACACTCTCGTATCATCACAAAAACTTTACGGTTAAATCATGTTATGTGATTGAAATTCATTATGATCCCATTCCCACATTTGAAGTTTCAATTTAAGCTTGTGCATCAAATATCATTAACATATAACTAGGCTAGTAATTGAGGTAAAAAAATTGGAGGACGATCGCTCAGCATGCCATCTGAGATAGGTCAATCTCCCTTGTCTCTTCTTTTTGCACTTGTTATTTTTGTATCTATGGCAAGTGAATGGATTGTCTCCTCAATCCTTCCTACACACAAGATTTTATCAAAACCGTCGGAAAGCAACATACCATTTCCAACATAAAAAAATCTGGATGCATTTGAAAGCAATAAATGGGAAAACAATCCTCTGTCAAATTGAATTACATTAAGTGATAATATCGTCAAGCTTTCAAAAGACCTTTGAATTGTAATTTTTGACTTAATAACTATTGGCGAGAAAAATTGTCAGGTGGGCAAACTTGTGGATTTCTTGCCAACGCTCTGGGAATCTAAGTCCCTCTACTTAACCGGTGCAGTTGTCGTATATGCATGCGCGAGTAAAGGTAGATTTTCCTAGTGGCCTTGTGGTCGGGGATCCAACAGGGCACTCCACTGACCCTACGGCAAAGCTAATAATCTCTTGCTAGGGAAGACTTTGTCTAAAGAGGGAAAGGGGAGTGAGAAAAGAGGTAGGAGAACTAATGTTGCAGGTAGAAAATCAGATTCCTGCACACACTAGTTAGAAATTTCATCACATGCACTAAAATTAGGAAGAAACAATACTGCAAAACAGAACAAGACTAATTAGAATTTAATGAACACAAAGTATCAGTAAACCCCTTAGTCAAAAAAGGCTCGAAACTCCTTGTATTGATGCTCAAGCAGAAATTGTACATAGTATGAGAATGGAAGACATTGAGAATAGGGGAAAAGTGGCTAACTCTTTTCACTCACAAGTGAGCAAAATCTCTCTCATGAACTTACAAGAATACAACCAGCTAGAAGAATTTCAGAATTAGAACCCCTTGGAATGAGGAGCTCATTACAATTTATAGTGCTTTGGAATTCTCTTCGCCTACCCCCATTGACCCTTCATATGTCATGAGACTTTTCATATTCTTAGGAGAACATTAAGTCCCCTTTTATAACTTAAGGGTGACTTTAGAACATTGAGAGAGGAAGTTGGGGGATGAGAGGAAAGAGAGCGAGAGAGAAAAGGAAGGAGTAAGGATGATGTCGATGATGATAGATTCTGCCTCTGATAAAGCCCGTTGATCCTTCCAGATGACTCGATGAAACGCTCCAATGTGATGAACTCTGAATCTCCGAACTCTTGCACACACTGAAGAACTTCCTTTGGATGATGTGTGAACACCATGTTTAAATACACTGTCGCATGACTCATTCGGTGACCGTGGGCATCACTCATGGAGATCCACTCTGAACAAATCTTGTCCTAACTCCCTTCAATGTTGTCGCACTGCTCGGCTGATTCGGACATGATCCTAATGAAGCATCTTATGAATGATCTGACGGTGTCGATTGCAAATTCCACCTCTCGCATACCAACTAAAGCATGAAATGAGTGTCGAAAGACACTGTTGACATCCTCATTGTCACCTACTCTGCATAGTATGATGATAGAGATTGCACTTTTTTCTCTCTTACTCGAAAGCGAAAGGTTGCGTCAGATTCCCCTTACTGTCCATTTATGCTTCATGATTTCTTCAAAAAAACTTGCTATTTTTAGTAAGTATGAAAAATCAGCTGCCTCGAACCTCAACTGGATGTTGCAACTCAAATTTCCCTATCTCCTTGCATTCCTCTCACCTTCTGGATCAATTTTCTATTTTTGGCAGGTGCTCGTGGGACCACTTACTATTTTTAGTAAGTGTCAATTTTGGACCAAGACGACCATTTCAGCGATCTCTCCTTGCAATACATCTTCTGTGTTTAATGCCTCTTTCGCAGTTTCTTTAATTGACGACTTTCCCGAAATGGCAGTCCTCCATGTAGAAGACCTACTATTTTTGGAAAGTGAACCTTTGGTAGTCGGATTACTGTGCAAAAAGCGATGTTTTCTGATATGGGTTTTTTCCCAATATCGCCCCTCTGAAATCTTGGACCTATCCGCTCAATAGTTTGGGAGATTTTAAAGTTTTAAAATTTTGACCTGGCAGTGCTTCTAGACACGGCAGCCATTAATGGACCTTGAAAATTGCAGGTCTGGTTTTCTCCTCCGTTTGCAAAAAAAAAAAAAAAAAAAAAAAAATTGATATGGGTTTTTTCTTCTTATGCTTCAGGTGAAATCTTGTTTCAATCCAACAACCGATTTGACAGGAAATCCAACTTTTTCTTCGTCGGGCCGGAAAGATCTCTTATTGTGAATGTTTTGTGTAGCACAAGGAGGGATTGAAGGTGTGTTTCTGATGGTTTTTGAGAGAGAAAGTAACAAAAAAAACGGTGTGTTGTTTCATGCACTTTGGTTTGCAAGATTTCTACGAATCTCCGTTTCACGACAATGGAGATTTTCACTGTTTCTTCTCTTTGTTCTTCAGCTTCTTCTTCCTTGTTTGCTCAAAACCTCCTTCTGAGACTTGTATGTTTTCATGGAGTGGAGGAAAACACTTGTTGTGATAGATCAGTTCGAGGTTCAGCAATGGTGGAGTGGTGGTAGGAAGTTGCAGAGGAGTTTGGAGAAAGAATTGTGCACGGGAGAGTTAGATGTTAGAAGTGGGAAGAAAGCGGCAGGTGGGGATTTAAAAAATATTCAAAAATTATGCACAGAGAGGGCTGGGCGCATTTTTGTGTCCTGACGTCCCTCACCTCAAAGGGACGTGAGGGACATCAATTTCCACGGTGAGCAAGGCGCGACACGTGGTGGTGATCCGACAGCAGGGAATGAAGGCTCCACTAGCTCCCAGGGCTGAAAAACTGGTCTTGAAGAGGTCACATGGGTGACCAAGAGTCTCCTTGGGGGTTGGGTGCATTTTTCCAAGTCTAATGTCCACGACCTTTAAGGGATGTGAGGGACATCAACTTCACTGGCGCTCCTAGTGATGACACATGGCAACAATCAGACGGTTGAGGCTTTGAGCTCCCACAAGCACTAGGGGCTGAACTGAGCGATCTGGAGGTCGCATGAGGATTCAGAGGTCATATGGGGGTTGGGCGCATTTTTGCATGGTTGATGTCCCTGACCTTGAGGGACACAAAATCCCGCCAGGCTCCTAGAGCTGACACGTGTCCTCCCAAAATTTGACTAATAACCGAACTCACTCCAAGAGGACAACTTGAAATGATGATAACTTGAGCTCCCGATGGACTTTTTGATGAAACTTTATATGATCCTGCTGAAATGACCTTTTGAATCCAATGGTGGGGGTCTCATGTCTTAATTCTTCCATTTGATCCACAAAGAAATTTTTGATTTGGTACTCCACCTGTGCATAAGAAAACTGCGCTTACTGAGACCCAATGCACCAAAGTGTTGTGAAAAAACTAATTTCACCATATTGTAGGGCTTGGAATTCCCTTTCCGAAGATGTTTTGTTTTTCTCCTAACTCCACCGGAGCTCCCGGAATTGCCTTTGGAAGTTCAGCGGTTGTTTTGGCACATGCCTGCATAGGCTGTGAACCCTAATTTTGGTGAAACTGCCCCAACTTCTTCGAGTCCTTCCAGAATCTTCCTAAATCACTTCCATGATGTCCCAAGGCCTTTGAATCACCTCCACGTCCATTTTGGCTTTTCTGCTCTGCTCCATGGGGTTGCTCCAGTCTTAGGAAAGCTAGTGATAGCCCTTCCCACTACTGAAGCTTACAACTTTTAATGAACTCCTAAAATCACCTAGGGGGAATGAATGGACTTTCCTAAATCACCTAGGGGATGAGATAACATTAATCGGGAGGTCACTTGGGTATTGGACCAGACCAGGGTGCCTTGGAATGGTAAGACTTGAAAAAATTAACACAAGGGTATAGTTGTCATGCTCGAAATTGTTAATTTCCTTGTTGCACATTTGCATGACAACAATAACCTTCTTTAAGAATTTTGTAAGATTGGGATTGAAAAAAAAACTCGGGAAGGATACAAAATCAGTATATGCCCCGAGGCTACTCATGGTGGTGGTGTTTGCTAGCAATGAAGGATAGGGATAGAGTTTTCCAGGTGAGATCTTGGGAATACATCTGCACTACAAGAATGACAATGGGTAGAATCAGAGAAGCATAGCCACCTGTGCTAGAATGTATGTCAACTTGACTCTGTGTAGATCTCTTCATTAAAGTGTCAAGAAAATAGTTGATGACTTAAAACAGTGAAGTAGATTAAATAGTAAAGCATCCCCTTCACATGCAGGAACTCCCGTCAATATAGGCACTTGGTTAGGAATCGCATAGCTGCAGGCAGGGAAACCAACTATGGAAGAAGATGATAGCTATTTGAAAACAGAAATATCAAGGTAAACCAAAATAAAGGCCGATAAAAAAGAGCAAAGCAGGTAACGAATGATGAGAAAATGGTAAAAGAAATTTAACGCGAATAAGAAGAGATTTATCCAGAAATGCAAGCTGAATCGAGCCATGGACTCAAAAGGAGAGAGGATGCAAAGTTACAAGATTATGCCTATGCAAAGGAATTGGACAATATTTTAGAAGAGACGGGAAGATAGACAGGACAGAAGATGGCTCTCCAAAATAGCAGAACAAGGAGGCAGATGATGAAGAAATCCCAAACTTTCAATGATTTTAATCTCCTATAGGAGTTAATGGGGTTCAACAACAAAAAATTAAGAAAATAACCTACAAAGGGAATAGCAAGGATCAGATAATGTAATATCTGGAGAACAGAATAATACTCAACAAGAACAAAATTAGGAAACACCCATACAAGAGTTAAAAGTTGAACTTGAAGGTTACTCTCAAATGTTACTCTTCAAGCACAGTTTGCTTCCAAGGCTCTTCCAGGACAAGGGAATTGTAGCCTCGGAGGTAGGAATGGGAATTGTAATGGCAGAAAACCGTATGATATTGCCATGGTCAGCATTAAGATGAAAACATGCTTTATATACATCAGGTCCTGCTTTGATCGCCAAGAATGCTTGATAACCATTCACCATGAGAGCCAGCTCAAGAACACGCCAGAGATTCGTCCAACTTGCCGTGGAGCCTGAGGCAGCAAGCACCACTAGTGCCACAGCTTCTCTTTCTATCTCTGTGGTTTTCTCTGCTCTTTGGCACTGTACTGACCTCATTCAGTGATCATTGTAATTGTTTTTGCAGGGTACCCTAGCAAATCTTATGCTAGTTTTTTGCTTTTTGTTTTTGTTTCTTTTTTAATTTTGACACAACCTTGAATGGCCGTTTGAAGATATAGCCTGAGGGCTGTTGCTATATAATCCTTATTTAGCCAAAAATTCTGAGAAGAGGCGGGATTTAGCACTAAAGATGAAACAAATTCAAAGACAAAAGATATGGGAATTGGATAAAAGGTACTATTCATCAACAAATAAATATTTCAAAGGGAGGCCACATTTGAGGTGGTGGCAGGGATTCAATGCCAAACTGAGGACCTTGTAGGAATAGGAAATCCACCAAACTAAACATGAAATTTAGTATCAAGGATGTAATGGTACTGAACACCACGAATAAAATAAGGCAGATCCAATAGATAAAAACCGAATACAGTTTTGGTACAGTAGAAATTCAGATGTCAGAATATTGGGAAGACAGCCAAAGTATTGCAGCAGGAGATATTCATATATATGTATGTATGTAGGAGTATGTATGTATGAATGCAAATATATATGCATATGCATATGTACATGTATATGATATATCTATATATACACATATATACACACATAATTAACAAAGTAAAAATTCAGGTGTTGAATATTGGGAAGGAAGTCAAGCGTATTGCAGCAGGAGATGTGCATATATGCATGTACGTAGGAGTATGTATGTATGTATGTATGAATTTACATATGTGAATATGTGTGTGTGTGCACGAATATGCATGTACACATATATGTATACATACTTATCTATGTGTGTACATGCATTTGTATATGCACATGCATATATATGTATAATGTATGTATACATATATCATACTTTCAAAGAGACGGAAGCAGTCGGACGGGTTTCGGTGACAGAGGCGACAATTTTAGTCCTTGGGTATGGGTTAGATGGAGACGGAAAAAAAGTCAAATAATAATATTTATATATTTAAATTTTTAAAACTAAAAAATTATAATACATCATATTCTGATTTCATAAACAGTGAATAGGGTTCATTTTAGTTTTAACATTTTAGGATTTTGTTGACTTTTGAGTTTTTATTTTAACTTCTAAATTTTACTTTTTATTAAGTTTTATTATTCAATTTCACCTTAAAGCTTTAACTTCTAATATTTCTTTTTCAAATTTCAAAGTAAGGGACGGGTTTTTATAGGAGACACTCACAAAGACGTAGGAGACTTCAAACTAAGTCTCCAAGACTTAGGAGGCATCTTTGAGACGCATACCACAATTGCTATGATACATAAACATATATGTCTGTACATTGTATACATATGTATATATAATATATACATACACATACATATATACATATGCATGCATACATACATACACACACACACATATATACTCTATCACAGAATTTTCCGATTTCCAAAATAAAAATTCAAAATTTGGCAGTTTTCAATAAAATCAAAGAAATTCATTCCAAAACGCCATGAAATTCGTGTATTCAAAGTATATTCAGTATTTTTGTAGAACCCCTTAAAAACATCACCAATTTAGGGCATAACATTTCTAAATAATATTTCAAAGTAAGGGACGGGTTTTTATAGGAGACACCCACAAAGACGTAGGAGACTTCAAACTAAGTCTCCAAGACTTAGGAGGCATCTTCGAGACGCGTACCACAATTGCTATGATACATAAACATATATGTATGTACATTGTATACATATGTACATATAATATATACATACACATACATATATACATATGCATGCATACATACATACACACACACACACATATATACTCTATCACCGAATTTTCCAATTTCCAAAATAAAAATTCAAAATTTGGCGGTCTTGATAAAATCAAAGAAATTCGTTCCAAAATGCCATGAAATTCGTGTATCCAAAGTATTTTTAGGTATTTTTATAGAACCACTAAAAATCATCACCAAATTACGGAATAAAATTTCTAAATAATATTTATTGATGTCGGCCGCACTTCAGGGCTTGTCTTTTCTATTTAATATGCTTCATCTAGGTTATTCTACACGAAACAAATCCAAACGGTAACTGAAGCAAAGGGAAGCGTGAAGATTTAAGGCTTTCTCGACTGCAAACGAGCTTTGACATGAAGCAGGTGAAGCTTGCGTAGTAACAGACCTGTGTGGAATTGCGTGAAGCTTGTGTGAGGATTTTTCAAAGTCGTAGAAGCAATTCGAGTCAAGACTGTGTGAAAAGTTGTGTCGCCGTTAGGTCTAGAAAGCTTTAGACTTGTGAAACATGACTGAAAGCATAAATAATATTAGGTCTTTAAACTTTTATCGAATCTTTATAGACTTAAAGCATAAAAAATAGGCTATTAGGTAGTATTTCTATATGGCGGTGGTGGATGACTTTTTCGGCGACAGAGACACCAATTTTAGTCCTTCGGTATGGGTTACTTGGAGACGGAAAAAAGTCCAATAATGATATTTACATATTTACATTTCTGAAAACTAAAAAATTATAATACATCGTATTCTAATTTCATAAACATTGAATAGGGTTCATTTTAGTTTTAACATTTTAGGTTTTTGTTTTGACTTTCGAGTTTCTATTTTAACTTCTAAATTTTACTTTCTATTAAGTTTTTATTATTCAACTTCGCCTTAAAGCTTTAACTTCTAATATTTCTTTTTCACATTTCAAAGTAAGGGACGGGTTTTTATAGAGACGCCCATAAAAGACATAGGAGACTTCAAACTAAGTCTCCAAGACTTACGAGGCATCTTCGAGACATGTCCCACAATTTCTATGATATATAAGCATATATGTATGTACATTGTATACATACATGTATATAATATATACATACACACACACGCACATATACTCTATCACAAAATTTGCCGATTTCCAAACTAAAAATCAAAATTTGGCGGTTTTCAATAAAATCAAAGAAATTCGTTCAAAAACACCATGAAATTTGTGTATTTAAAGTATTTTCGAATTTTTGTAGAACCCTTGAAAAACATCACCAATTTAGGGCATAAAATTTCTAAATAATATTTATCGATGTCGGCCACGGTTTAGGGCTTGTGTTTGCTATTTTATGTGTTGCGTCTAGGTTATTCCTCATGAAACAAATCCATACGATAATTAAAGCAAAAGGAAGCATGAAGATTTAAGACTTTCTCATTGCAAACGAGCTTTGACATGAAGCGGTGAAGCTTGCATAAAAATAGACCTGTGTGGAGCTGCATAAAGCTTGTATGAGGATTTTTCAAAGTCGTAGAAGCAATTCAGAGTCAAGATTGTGTGAAAACTTGCGTCGCCGCTAGGTCTAGAAAGCTTTCGACTTATGAAACATGATTTGAAAGCATAAATAATATTAGGTCTTTAAACTTTTATCAAATCTTTATAGAGTAAAGCATAAATAATATTAGGTCTTTAAACTTTTATCAAATCTTTATAGAAGTGAAAGCATAAATAATATTCTGATTTCATAAACATTGAATAGGGTTCGTTTTAGTTTTAACATTTTAGGATTTTGTTGACTTTTGAGTTTTTAATTTAACTTCTAAATTTTACTTTTTATTAAGTTTTTATTATTCAACTTCATCTTAAAGCTTTAACTTCTAATATTTCTTTTTCAAATTTCAAAGGGACGGGTTTTTATAGGAGATGCCTGAAAGACGTAGGAGACTTCAAACTAAGTCTCCAAGACTTAGGAGGCATCTTGAAGACGTGTCCCACAATTGCTATGATACATAAATATATATGTATGTACATTGTATACATATGTATATATAATATATACATACACATACATATTTACATATGCATGCATGCATACATACACACACACATGCATATATACTCTATCAAAGAATTTGCCGATTTCCAAAATAAAATTCAAAATTTGGTGGTTTTCAATAAAATCAAAGAAATTCGTTCAAAAATGCCATGAAATTCTTGTATTCAAAGTATTTTCAGTATTTTTGTAGAACCCTGAAAAACATCACCAATTTAGGGCATAACATTTCTAAATAACATTTATTAATGTCGGCCACGGTTTAGGGCTTGTGTTTGCTATTTAATATGCTTCGTCTAGGTTATTCTTCATGATACAAATCCATACGGTAACCAAAGCAACGGGAAGCATGAAGATTTAAAACTTTCTTGATCGCAAACGAGCTTTGACATGACGCAGTGAAGCTTGCGTAGAAACAAACTGTGTGGAATTGCGTGAAGCTTGTGTGAGGATTTTTCAAAGCCATAGAAGCGATTCGAGTCAAGACTATGTGAAAAGTTGTGTCACCGCTAGGTCTAAAAGCTTTAGACTTGTGAAACATGACTGAAAGCATAAATAATATTAGGTCTTTAAACTTTTATCGAATATTTATAGACTTAACGCATAAAAAATAGGCTATTAGGTAGTATTTCTATATGGTGATGGATGACTTTTTCATGACAGAGAGACACCAATTTTAGTCCTTCGGTATGGGTTACTTGGAGACGGAAAAAAGTCCAATAATGATATTTATATATTTAAATTTCTGAAACTAAAAATTATAATACATCGTATTCTAATTTCATAAACATTGAATAGGGTTCATTTTAGTTTTAACATTTTAGGTTTTTGTTTTGACTTTTTGAGTTTTTATTTTGACTTTTTGATTTTTTATTTTAACTTCTAAATTTTAATTTTTATTAAGTTTTTATTATTCAACTTCACCTTAAAGCTTTAACTTCTAATATTTCTTTTTCACATTTCAAAGTAAGGGACGGGTTTTTTATAGGAGACGCCCATAAAAGACGTAGGAGACTTCAAACTAAGTCTCCAAGACTTACGAGGCATCTTCGAGACATGTCCCACAATTTCTATGATATATAAGCATATATGTGGTGTGTACATTGTATACATCCATGTATATAATATATACATACACACACACGCACATATACTCTATCACAAAATTTGCCGATTTCCAAACTAAAAAATCAAAATTTGGCGGTTTTCAATAAAATCAAAGAAATTCGTTCAAAAACACCATGAAATTCGTGTATTTAAAGTATTTTCGAATTTTTGTAGAACCCTGAAAAACATCACCAATTTAGGGCATAAAATTTCTAAATAATATTTATCGATGTCGGCCACGGTTTAGGGCTTGTGTTTGCTATTTTATGTGCATCTAGGTTATTCCTCATGAAACAAATCCATACGATAATTAAAGCAAAAGGAAGCATGAAGATTTAAGACTTTCTCATTATGCAAACGAGCTTTGACATGAAGTGAAGTGAAGCTTGCATAAAAATAGACTGTGTGGAGCTGCATAAAGCTTGTATGAGGATTTTTCAAAGTCGTAGAAGCGAATTCGAGTCAAGATTGTGTGAAAACTTGCGTCGCCGCTAGGTCTAAAAAGCTTTCGACTTATGAAACATGACCGAAAGCATAAATAATATTAGGTCTTTAAACTTTTATTGAATCTTTATAGACTTAAAGCATAAAAAATAGGTTGTTAGGTAGTATTTCTATATGGCGGTGGATGACTTTTGTCTTTATTCTTTTAAATTTTAATTTTTAACTACAAGCTTTGATAAAGTTAAAATTGGTTTAAATTTAGTTTTTTTATTATTTTTAATAAATTAAAATATATCTAAAGTTAAGACTTTTTTTTTTAAATTAACCCGACATAGGTTTGTTGGTGAAATAATTTGTCGAAGGACAAATTAGTGGTTTTCGCCAACACTCGGGCTAGGCCCCTCCTTGGGTATGGGAGGCTCCCATTTATTGAATGCAAGGACTAAATGAAACTGTGGGTGGCCGTTAGGCCGGGATCACACAGAGTACTCCACTAAACTTGTGGCAAAGTGCTTGTATAGTGTACAAGAGAGAATTTATTTGGAGAGAGGTGAAGGGAGGTAGGAAAATAGAGAGAGAGGGTTAAGATTGTGAGTAGGCACTTGCAGATTCTCACCAACATTAACCAGAGTAGGTCCACATTCAATAGTAAGAAGAACAACAATGTAAGCAATAACAAGACTAACAAATCAGAGACACAAAGTTCTATGGATTCATTAATCAAAGACATAAAGTTCTTTCTTGGTTGTACAAGATTACAATGCTTGCAAAGTTGGGAAGTAGAGGGTGCAGAAAAACATAGACAAGGAGATAGAAGAATGTAGCTTATTGCTTGCAGTAGTAGGGAAACAAAAGCCAACCCTTTGGAATGGAGAGGCCATCCCAATTTATAGCTTTTCAATGATGTCTCTTCATCTCCCCACCATGTGACTTTTCATCCTCCCACCACTTGTGACCTTTCACATTCCTAGGAATGAAATTAAGTCTTTTTCTTATTTTTGAAAAGGAACTTTTACAATGCAAAATTAGAAGTCACTTAAGTGAATAGGACAAAAATCCAAAAAGTACATTCCCAATGAAGAAATAAAATGTAAGAGAGAGGAGAGAGAGAGTGATAAATCCAGAGACAAAGAAGCTTTTGTTGATGAAGAGCTTGCTCTCGATGAACTCCTTCGTTGTTGAGATGAATGCTACAACTGGTGGAATCTTCCTTGGCTACTTTTCTTATCAGGGCATTTGATCCTCCTGTCATGCTCCTCATGACCATTGCCTCAATGTCTTGGCTCTCGATAGAGCTCTTGATGTTTCAACACCCTCATAAGCTTCATGATGCTCTTGTGTTCACTGTTGTCCAAGTGGCAATCTTTTACACACACTAGTTCATTCTGACCTATTCCTTGCCATGGTGTGATTCACATGATGTCCCTCCTCTTGGAAAGAGAATTGAACACAAGGTCGAGTTGGAATGTGGAGATCATCACCTTCCTCCTCGTGACTCCTTGAACTTCAAAATTCACCTTTGTGACAAAGATATCTCCTTCTTGGATGGAATCAACCTCTTAGAAACCCAAGCACCTTCTTGTCCACTCGTTCCTCATTGAAAAGGTCTTCTTCTACAAATGAGGAAAGAAGAAACTCCACATTCACCATCATACTCATCAAACACATCCCCATGCCAAATCTTGGGAAGATGATTGAGAATTGGGGCTCACCTTTACAAACCTTGTTTGATATCACTTTCCTTTCATGGTCTGCATCACTTATCATCCCAAGTTTGATTGGTGGCAAGCCAAGATGTCTATGACCCTTATCATTGCCAAGTAGAGAAATTGCTCCCATACTCAACTGAAAGTGCATACTTGTGAAATTCTAGGTCCGTCAAGTCACCATGATGTCCCACAATTGGCCAATCACTCTTGGATGTTCCTTCATCTGGATGGGGCAACTCAAAGCATTCTTGTTTTTGACCATATCCCGATACTTACTATTTTTAGTAAGTCTTAATTTAGGAAGTCTATTTTTAGTAAGTTGCTCAATTTGACACTTTTGAGTGTTCTTGATGTGGAAGGAGTGATGGCAACTCAGAAAATGAACTGTTTGCAACACTTACTATTTATAGACTATGAAGCTTGGTAAGACTTACTATTTTTAGAAATGGGTCTTCCGGTGTTGGAATGAGAACAAGAGTGGTCTCAAAAGTTTTGTTATTTCACAAGGATGCTTTGCTCCAATTTTTAGAGGATTTCAATCGCCAAAACTCTGTAGATCTAAAAAATGAGTTTTTATAAATGGAAACTTCATCTGGATCATTAAAAATTCTTTGGACCACCAATGGGTGCAAGATCGGGATCATCGAAGGGTGTTTTTGAAGAGCTGCTATTAAAATTTCATGGGAAACGGACAAGGGGTTTGCGAGATACGAACAACTTTCCATTTTTAGTATATGAGGTCTCAGGCACATTCCAACAACATAACAACAAGGAGAGTGAGCTTGGGAGGAAAAATGACATTTTAAAAACAACAAAAAATGGCTAAGTATGGATTTTAAACATTTCACTCACTCTTTTGCACTTTAACTCGCATCTAACTTAGCTAGGCTCAACCGGGGTCAGACGAGGGTTGAAGTGGAGTTGCACCCTAAAAAATAGGGGACAAATGAAGCAAGGGGACATGAGGTGCATCAAAATGCGCTTTACATCAAGTCATGACAAGTGTCGCAAGGGGTTTCACGGGAGAAAGATGAAGGGGGCTGAAAACAAGCTCTCGAGGCTCAACTGTGGTTCTGCATGTGTTTGGGGCTAACTGAGAGAGGTGGAGCGCACTTTTTGTCCCTCTTATCCCCTTGCACCATGGGACAAGGGACAAAGGACACTCACCTTGAAAATGCATCAAGGGTGTTATTGTCATGAGGAGGGGGACTGATTTTAACTTGAAGCTCAAGTTTGCACTTCTAACACTCCAAGTTATGATTTTTAAGTGACAAAAACAACTCCATCATAGGGGCACACTTTTGTGTCCCTCTTGTCCCCTTGCACCTTGGGATAAGGGACAAGGGACACTCACCTTGAAAAATGCGCCAAGGGGGTCCACAACATGAGGAAGGGGTCTAATCTTGCGTTGTGCTTACCTAATAACCCAAGTCACAAGTCTTAAGTGACGAAAGAAGCACGTGCGTATTGTGTCCCTCTTGTCCCCTTGCACCCGAGGGACGAGGGACAAACAGGTCAAAAGTGCACTCAAGCCTTTAAGTTATGTTGATGTCATCATCCCAATGCAAAATTAGAACACAGACCTTGCCTTTTTTGCCCCGGGAGTAAAATTTGGAGTTCAAAGGTGAAACCTTATATGATTTTGACTCCAAAGCAATGTTTTAAAAATCGGAACCGGACTCGGAACCGGTCGAGGGTTGGACCGAATCGGACCGGTTCAAACTCTATGAACCGGTTTACTAAAAATTACATTTTTAAAGAAAACAATATATTTGAAAGATTAGAAACCATGATTCCAACAATTACACACAAAATATGCAAAGTTTGCTCATGTATATACTATATAACAGGTAAGAAAGGTGTTTATAGCAAAATGGCACGAACTCCAAGTAAGAAAGGTGTTATAAGCAGAAATTTTGAATAAAAAATTGAATTTTTATACTCAGTGTTGTATGCATGTATCTTTACATGACTCAGCCGGTTCAGGATGAAATCTGAACCGGTTCGACCAGTTTGGTACTAAATCGGCCGGTTCCTTACAAAACCGGTCGAACGGTCTGGTTTTTTAACCGGTTCATGTCTAAATATGTTGAACTGGTCCGAATCGGCGATTCCGGTTCCGTAAAAACACTTTGCTACAAAGCATCCACTGAGTTCATTCCAACCACTTTCAAGACTTGATTCAGCTTGCAACTTGAGTTATGGCACCAGTCACCCTTTCGGCACAAAGGAGCAGCAGCAGTGACCCGGACTACCACGGAGGGTGGTGAGGTCAAGGATCAAAATTAATGCATCCACCATGTAATGGACTCCAAGAGCTTTCCATTGACTATTTTATGAGCTTCCAACTCCTCCCGAACTCCCAAAATCTTCAAAACAAGGTGACTTTCTCTCATTGAAGCCTTCATTCCCTGTGCCTAAAATGACCCGATTTTGCTTGAATTGTTCCCGACATCACTTGCCTCCACAAATTTTCCCTAAACTGCCTTGGATCACTTCATTGCTCTTTTACACAACTCCCAGATGGGTTGATCCTTTCCAGTCAGCTTCCAGAGGATGTCCTCATGCTGCAATATGGCTAAAAATAGCCAATTTAGTGCTTCGGAGAGCACTATTCCACCTTAGAGCTTAGTCTCACCATGAAATCAACTTGGATCCATTCCCTGCACATGAAACACACTTGAAAACCATGTTAGCATGTTCCTCTCAACCAAAATGAGGATGGCACAGACTCGGAGGGGCTGCGTGAGCTGATAGGTTGGCTAGAGGAAGGGTTCACAATGACCAGGAAAGAGGTTTTCAAATGGTGGGCTTGGTTTTCATGACCAAAAATTTCAATTTTGCATGCTAGACATTTAGCATGACAATAAGGTTGAAGGCTTTTACAAGCAATTTAATTAGATTTTTAAAATATTTAATTTGAAATATTGTATTAGATTTAAATAGGTTTTAAAATTTGAAATATTTTATACTTTGAACATATTAACGAATTTTATCAATTACCGAACTTGTTTCCAATTTTCTCCTCGCTGAACACAAAAACAAACACAAACACGAACTTGGTGACATAGCATATATATACACACATATATATATCAACTTTAACCTTCATTTTGACCAATGTTTATGGAGTTGTCTCATTACCCTTGCGTGATGAAGAGGAATAAACAAAATACAATACTGTGTGTGTATCATCAACAATAGCTACAATGAGAAAATGCACAAGTGCGTGTTTGCCAATAACTCCCAAAAGAGTTATCCTAAGCAAAGAATACTATGAATCCCCCTTTAGCTTATAATTCACTGTTACAATTCACAGTTGTATGAAAATTTGGAAAAAATCCAAGAAATAAGAACAGCAAAATTACAACAGCTAAAAGGTATAATAGCACAGAAATAACTAAAGAGCAAAGAGCTCGAAAAAAACAAGTGGTTTCTAAAATGTAATCACCAGAAAAATCCTTGGGATGAGAAAATTATGGCCCTCAAAAGTTCATAAAACAAGGAGTGGTGGCTCTTTGGCTAGGCAAGTTTATAGGAAGGGACTCATGTAGACTTATATTTATAGGCTTTTTCCCATCATCACCTAGCCCAAAAAACCAGGATCATTAAAAGTCCCCAGGGCCCTAAGGATTTCTGATCCGTAAACTTCTACTTTGGAACTCTACGACTCACCCAATTATACTATTCTACTTTCAACTTTGGAAAATGACAGATTTGCTTGAAAATTAGAGCTTAGTGACTGATTATCTAGTGTTATAGAAAGGAAATTGCAGAGAATAGGAAAGAATTCAAACTCCAACACGAACAATTTTATCCTGGAAACCTCCAATGGAGGAAAACCAGTCGGGAAGGGCAACTGCTCTTTCTTCCCACTTTTATTGGTCAATTATAGACAATTACAGATTACAAGTAATAGAAAATGGAGACATCAATGTAAACCTCTCCCTTCTTGTGCTTGCTTGCTCTATTTCTACACCTTACTCCTACAATTCCACTCCAACACTGAAGATCTTGCTCACTTGCTCTCTTAAGACTTTGCTCTTTGCTCTTTGATCTCTTTGGATCTCTGAATGATCAATTCTCTTACTCCTCATATTTATAGCCTTCTCCCATGTCCTCCTGTGCACTAGAGAATGGGAAAGGTCAGGGAGGGAAGAGACACAATCAGGCGCTTCAAATTCACGTCCATTCGTGCTCCATTCTTCTTTTACATTGAAGTGTCGGGACCATTGCCCGAGTAGACCGGTGGTTTCAGGGACCATGCCTTGAGCAAATCGGCGGTTTCGGGACCGCCGCCTTGGCTAGGCGGCGGTTCTGCACCGCCGCTCCGCATGAGCAACAATTCTGTCCAGAACCTCTGTTTACCTTATTTTCTTCAGTTTCTTTGTTTCTCCTTCCTGGTGCTGATGGAACTGATGAAGTGGTGTGTTTTTCTAGATCCCTATGGATCAATTTCGGATGATGGACACTTTCAAAGAAGAAAAAGAACATTTAACCATCCTTTTTAAAATGAATGGCTACGAAGATAAGCTATTTGCCGAGGCTTTTCCAAATGCGAGGAAGGTTCCAAGACAAGGATCTAGTGCTTCTTAGGGTTGGCCTCAAGCATTCCTTATATTGAAGGGATCTCAAATAAGACTAACAAAATATTGAAAAGAAAGAATTTTGAAGTCCCCTTTTCTCCCTTGCATCACTCTTAGAATAGCTTTGAAATAAGTTTGATCATGCAAGCGAATATCGGTATCTATCTCATTCAGTTTTTATGGTTGGCCATATATAGGAGAAATAGGTAGAATCAAAAAGAATTATGTAGATCTCCACCTCAACCATGTTAATCCACATTATTTGAGCATCATGTTCTCTGAAACACCGTGTTCACATTAAAGAGGCCAAAGGCATTACATGTGAAAATCACTTCACAAGGTGTCATCTTAGGTAAGCGATGGAAATTGGGTAAACACCCCAACAATTTAAACAGAAATGAGGGCCTTTGCCTTGGAGTTTTTTTAACCTCAAATTTCAGATTGGTCAATTGGCTAATGTACCTTGATGATGTGGTTATTTCCAACTCAATGAGCATTCATTATTTTCACTCTTGACTGGTGAGTGGCAAATAAATAATATTTTTTAATCTTGTGTGAAATCATTTTGTATGGTACCAATTTAGTTTGGGACCTGAAACACACTGCTTTGTCATTTGTTCTTAATATATTATTTTCACTCTTGAATTGGGCTAGCATGACCTGATTGAGCAGTAATTAAGGAAGAAATTTCTATGTTTAGGATAGGTCCTATTGGCCGGATGAGATGTCCACCAGTAGAGCACCAATTGAGAGTCTGGTGTCTTAGCAGCAATAATGGGAATGCCTCCAAGGTATGGGAACTTGGCTCCTTGAGGCAGGCCTCCAGAAAAAGATGACTCTTATCCTAACTACTCTATGCTATCAGTGCTCTACTCTGACCCACCAACTGCAGAAGAAAAGGGGGAGAAAACATGAAAAATAAACATGGTGATGCACCAAGAAGGGGATCACCCTCCCTATATGAGTTAACAAGAGAGGACAAAACACATATCCAAAAGGACAGATATGAGCCACAATAGACCAGCATCTAAATCTAACTCTCACTCTCAACCTGAATCAGACACAGTGAATTAAAATCTTGCAAATGCCACACACAATAAACCAGAAGCATAACAGAGAGGTAAGGAACAATAACACAAAAACAAAGGGCAGATATGAACCACAATCATAGATGTATTAAGATTTGAAATATACAGTCTTTTGTAAACACAATTCAAGACATTTATGCATTCACAAAGCTAAAAACCAGAGGTCAAAGGCACTCAGAAGCTCAACACTCAAAAGAGCAGAGTAACTTTGCATTCAAGGAATAACCATTTACAATTAGATTTGATTGCTACTTATAGCCAAAGAAGAGAGAAGGGGAAGGGGAAGAAAGAGAGAAGAGGAGGATTATATATCCTTCTCTCATGTCTATCCTCTTCACAAAGATCATGGACCTCTAAAAGATGCTCAACTGAAAATATCTGCCCAAAACCACCTCCAGGCATATTTTGGGATCTCTGCTAGCACAATGATAGTCCACAACCATTGAATCATGGCTGGGAATGGCTTGAAACAAACCTTATCCACAAAACTTGCATGAGTTTCAAGCAAATCCGATTTTTCAATGATTTGATGCCTTCATTTGTTGGAAGCAAGCAGATATTTTGTTTTCAAGGTGATCTCTTAGAAAGCATCAATGCATGCCCATGAGATCAAAAGATCAGTGAAGATGGAGCTGCCATTTGCTCAAAGATCATGATTTCACCCTTGGGCCCACTGCAAAAACTTATCCTATTGATTCACAACTTGTTTAACTTCTTCATTTGCATTTGAGTGGGGCTAGGAGGGGAATATCATCTTAAAAAAATCTTCACAAAAGAATAGAACAACTTAGAAGCCTCTATGAGTGATTTTGGAGAACCATTCGATTTGATTATGTAAGCAGTAGATACCCGAAGAAACTGTCATGCACTATTCACAAATCCCTCAACCATTTTCTCAAAACCAAGACCAATGTGTAGCTCTTTGAATTGCCTTTCCAAAGGTACCAGTCATTTGTCATTTGGAAATCTCTGTTAAAAGTTATCAGTGAAAAACCAAAGCTCTGTTTGTGTGCCTTCATCTCTGTTGTGACGTCCCGAGCTTCATTTTCCACTAAGCGAAACCGTCAAATTAGCATGGTGAACAGACACTAGTGAATTTCAATCCTCGCCGATATCCGCCATGTGTTGTTTATGCCACTTGTCAACCATCGATGTCTCAGCATTCGGCAGGGAGAGGAAACAGAGGAACAAACCTTGAGATAGTGCAGGGCACCGATTGCTGCCACGTGCCCCCAATCGACACTTTGCAAAGTTTGGAGGTGAGAGACCAAGGCTTGAGATAGTCTCATATTCCTATTGTCTCCACGTGTCGCTCATCCATCAAAGGCGAGTCTGCAATCTCCCAAAACACTTAAAGCGTAGATGAGTGTGCCATTTGTTCACAATCGGTGTTATGTAGAGTTTGGAGAAAAGGCTTCGGAGGAACAAATCTCGAGATAGTGCAGAGCACCGATGTCTGCCAAGTGTCCTCCATCAGCACTCTACAAATTGTTTAGGCATGAAACAAAGGTTCAAGAGAGTCACGTGCGCCGATGACTGCCACTTGTCAACTATCCATCTCAAGAGCTGAAAACAATGAAAAATGGTTAAATTCAAAACCCTGCAGAACATAATGAAGCTGATTAACGCCAAGTGTGGAGGATCCATTAGGGGAGAAGGAAAAGCAAAGAAGTTTAAAAGTTGTCAAGCGTCTAACAGCCATTGCTTAGAGATTTCATAGGAATTTGTTGGCACCAAAGGCATTTTTAAATTCAAATAAACAAAGCAACAGGAGCCTGAACTTAACCAAATTTGCAAGCTGCGAAAACAGAGGATAAAGGGGAGAATAAAAGCAATTTTAATCTAATTTAACACTCCAGATTCTCTGTGACAATCTAAGACTTGCAATAGGGTTGAATTTGGCAATAGGTCCTTCCATCCTCATGTACTTGTATGTAGTTATCTATATGAGAAGCTCCACGTTTTCTACCTTCTCATCAATTCATCCTGACCATGTGTCACAAATGTGAACCAAAACGACCATTTCCTTCTCTCCCACACATTTTTTCCCATAAGCTTTTTTTTAAGCATTAAAGACTTTGGAAGCTTAAAGTCATTAATACAAACCATTTTTTCTGATTTTTTTAGTGGTTTTATGAAAACAGTTAAAATTTTAATTTTAAAAAAAAGGATCAAAGTTTTGCCTTTCTAAGCATTCTTACGCCTCCATATGACCAAGTTGGCTAGTTGTATATTCAAACTTTAATTCATTACCTACTTCCGTTTTGTTTTTTCTTTATCACAATGAGCTCAAACCAAATGAATTTCGTCAGAATATGAGATGTTGTTTCAGAGGATACTCTTCAACAAGATGATTTGAAACTGCATCTGACCTCTATGGCAAATGAAATGGGAAGATGGAGCAAAGCCACTTAGCTCTTTTGGTGAAAATATTGGAGTAATTGGCATCCAAAAATCTCCCAGTGGTTGCTAATGGTGGACAGAGGAGCTGCCAAGCTGGGGACAAGCTCAGTGGATGTTGTCAAGCAAGAAGGCAAGACATTGCCTAGTTTCTTTCTCTTTTAAGTAATTTATGAATTTCATTCTACAGATATGGGAACATCAACTGTCTTGTTTAAATAAGGTTTTCATGGACTAGTTGGCTAAATTTAGTTTAAATGATGATAGTAGCTATATGGTATATGTTAGTTGTCAACAGTGTAAGCCATAGATGGTTTTCTGCTCGATGGGACTTCTCATTGCCAACAGTATAAGTCATTGATGGTCATGTTTGTCATATTTTGAAGGGCATCAAATCATTTTTGAAACATCAGTAAACCAGTAATTTCCATAGTTACCAGGAAACGAAGATGGGTATGGGTACTGGAGGACGGTACTGGTACAGCCTTCTTTTTTTTTTTTAAAAACAGTAAAATATTAGATATATAATTTGGAAAATACTTTTAAAATTTAAAATGCATTGAAAGAATATTTTATAACTTTAGAGTTTAAGATTAGTGTTACTATGAGACTAATAGACTTTAGTATTAGTAACTTATTCATTTAAATAAGACTAATAGACTTTAGTATTAGTAACTTACTAATTTAAATAAAAGTTAAAACAGATATTATCATATTAATATATAAAATAAAGACAATTGAAATTATTATTAGTTTATTACTTTAGTTTTTAAAATTTAATAACTTAACACCTATTTAAAATTTTAAAAAAATTAAATAATCAAATTTAAATTGTTTTAAAAAAATTATATATATCATGATTAGATTAAATTTAGAAAAATAAATAATAAAAAATAAAGCTAAAACTAAAAGTCTTAAACTGAACTTTGTAATTACTAGGAGACAGTACGGTACTAGTACGTGGAGATGGGGACAAGTACGCCATTTTTCAAAAAAATAGGAGATGGGTACTTGGAGACAGTATACAAATTTGAAATATATATATATATATAAATTTTAGAGAAACAATAATTTACAACCTAATATAGCCTAAGAAAAACATTACTTACTTTTTAAAGTAAAGATATTAGATGTCGACAAATGACAAGAATTATTATATTAATATTTATCTTTGATATTTCATCTTATCTAGGGTTAATATGTTTTGGAAAAAAAACATTGAAACACAAGCCTCTAAGACAAGTACCATTGAGTCCCAGTCTCTGAGACAAGTGTCGGTCTCTGAGACGTGTCTTTGGTGCTGGGAGATGAATCTCCATGCAACATTGCTAAATTTGAATAAATTAAAACAAGAAATTTAAAAAAACTAAAAACAAGACTTGTCGTTCTAACGATGCATTTCACTGTCGAATGATTATGAAATGATGCATTTTTCATTGTCATTCGAAAGTGAAAATCCCGTTTTTAAACGACCCTCTAAATTTTATTAAAAAGGCCTTCCATGAAATCACAAATTTCGCATCCTCACAAACTTCTGCAAGCACGAATTCTGGCCACCTCTCAACTTTTGCAAGCATGAATTCCTCTACAAATTGACCTCTGCTAGTTGTTGGCATTTAGGATTTTTAATTATTTAAGTGTTGTTTCTAGGGGATGTGGATTAGAGCTTACAAAGACGTTGAAGGGAAGTTGAACGTCTCCAGGCACAGGAGATGTTTTTGTGCCTGTCTCCCGTACTAGAGATATGTTTGCATCTTCAAGACGCATCCCAGGTAGCAGGAGACACATCTCCGTGCATTTGTGCTAATTTCTTTTGAGGACAGGGCCTTTGTTTAATGAAATAGACTTTGGCTATCAAAAACAAGAAATGTATACTAGTAATTTTCAAAGCTGTAATTCAGCCAATCCTTAAGATAGCTTTAGTGCACAACTACAATGGCGCCTAGTTATTACTCGTGAATGGATTTCTGAGAGTATCTTTCAACAAGTTAAGTAGGCACTATGCACGTGCACACATCTGCAAGGTTGACTCAAACACTTTGTAGAATATTGTACCCATGGTATTAGTGGATTGACAAGGTTCTATTTGCTCCTAAGCTAGGTCATAAGGTTGAAACATATGGGATACAAACTTCATCCCACATGGGGGTCACATAATCCTAGGAAGCATGATGGCTAGGTTGGGACCTAAAAAACAGCATTTACCTTTTACCTCTATATCTGTAATATTTTATACAAGATATGCATGTACTAACAAGGTTCTATAGGCTCACAATAATAATGTTGTAGATGAGTAGATGCATCTTCCAAGCTATAAGCTAGTGACTGCCTATGGATTTATGCGAAGCTTCTAAGAGAATCAAGGATATATTCAGTCGCAATTTCGTGTCTAAAGGCATTTGATTTGCAAATACAGAATATCATGAATTCAGAATCAAAATGCTCCTCTATCAGACTCGGTATCCTTCTCCAATGGCAACAAAACTTCCCCTTCACTGCTTCCACATGTTGCTGATCGAATTTTTCGACATCCCAACTCTTCACCTTCTACATCAGATTCATTGGTTGTCTCTACCTCAGTCATCTCTCCCTGTTCTTTCTCTTTTGTATGCTGGAGTCCAAAGTTTCCATTATTGGGAGAAATGATGAGGAATTACTTAGCCTTAAGTTATTATCTTCATAATGTGTAACGAAAGGTTTATGTCAATTGTCAACCATATAGTGTCTTAGTTGCTGGGATAAGAATTCATGGCAATATCGGAAGATTTGTTTGTTAGTTGTTAGCTCATTTTAGCTAGTTTGTTAGTTCCTGAACAAAGTAAATGTAAGCCTATTTAAAGGCCTCTTGTTAACTAAAACTCAGTTGGAACATGGGTATTTTCCATATTAGATTTGCAGATAAATTCTCTTGTTGAAATTCTGCATCTGTTAACATATTTATCCATGATTATACCTTCCCATGTATTCCATGTTTTGTATTCACATATGTTTGTGCACTTCTTAGGCTGATTACGGAATTTAAATGGCATATTTTTCAAAGATTTTAACTTTGTTAGGGAAGAATTAAGAAAATTTCAGGCTTTTACCAATTTTTGGAGTTGTCTTCCGGAGGCTACAGTTGCTGGATTTTGCTTTAGACTGCTTTGAAATGTATTTGGCCTGATGCGCTACAACTCAGCACATATCATTATGAGAAGAACATCAATGCTTCTTTTGCTCTTGTTTCTTGGGGTTAAGATTCCATGGATAGAGCCATTTGGATTGTGTTTGACATCAGTGGCCATTCCCTTGGGTTTGTCAATCTTCTAATGATAGCTCAATGAATCGAGTTTTGGCATTAGTTAGAAGCTGTTTTGTAGAGATTTCAATATGATTGAAATGCTCACGGATAAAGAAGGTACCCTACCCATGCGATGGTATGCCAGGGAGCATGAAACCTGATGTTCTCTTAAAAACCAATAGGACTTATCTGACCCTACCTTTCAGCGGCTATTTGACTTTACAAGACAATAGTTTACATGGTCTACCTTACATCAGAGCTTTGACAAAGCGTTGAAGAGACAGGATAAAGCCTTCTTCCTGTCCCATAAAGACTTGCTTGAAGTTGTTTTCCGACTATGTCCTTCATCTTTTTCAAATTGTTTGGGGCTCTAATATACCCAAATCACCTTGTACTCATTTTTTCATGAAAACTTCCATACTTCCTACAATACACAAGCAACCTTAATCTTATAGCTCGAGTTTGGAAGTTTTCCCCTCAACCATCTCATAGAGGAAATTGGATTGAATGGTGGAATGATGCGGTCCCATGCAAGCTTAGCCCCTTTACTTTGGCTCTCTATGATGTCCCTCTTATCTTGGAAGAGCTTCACTTGCAGATGGTTGATGACAAAGCCCTAGGTTTGGACAGATTTCCTTGTGAAACTTGGCATTTGTTGACCCAGATTGGCATCAAGATTTTTAAGAAGCTTTATCTCATCAATCTTTGGGAAAAATTATCAATCAACACAACATCGAATTCATTCCTACTGGCTGCAGCAAGATCCATAACTAATTGCTCATTGGCTTCCCATATCTCTATTGAATGTTTCATTTATATCATTGTGAAAATCCTTGCATGGTTTATCAAATACATGTACAAACAAACATGGTTTATCAAATGGATATACATTTTTGACAATATTATAGTTGTTTGGTAGGTATGGAATGGGCTAGCGCATCCTCTTCCTCAACATAAACTTTGGAAAATCTTATATTAGAAATATGTGGCCCTTCAGTCTTGTTATAGTTAAACCACTTGCATTTGGAACATTCTCACTATACTTAAAGCTCTCAGATTTGGAACATTCTCACTACAGTTAAAGCTCTCGGCTTGGGAAGTCACTTTTCTCAGTTCAAACTATTTTTATAGAAGTCTTTGCTTGCTTAGCCATCAATGGCCACAAGTCTGAGCGATTGGGCTTTCCCATCAGGAAAGGTCTGTCCTTTAGCCCCCACCACTCTATGTGTTAGTTGTAGATGCATTTATAGATTTAGTGGCACACAAAGCTTCTCAAAACCTTCTCAAAGACATTAAACTCCCGGATAGACAAAGCCAACTTCTTAATGGTCATTTTGCGTATGATTCAATTTTAACTCTTGCAAAAAGTGATGCTTCATTTTATGAAGTTGTCTTTCCATGATACATTCTGCAAAATACAGGGTTCACATTCTGCAAAATACAGGGTTCTAATATCCAATGGAGGAAAACTCAATGTTACATGAAATGCATGATGCTTGTGCTCGATTCGTTTCAAAAATCTGATAGGACATGGACTAAACCAGAAATGTTCAAATTTCTTGGTATTCCTGCCTTGAGGGCTTCCCTTCACCCCTCTGACAATATGTCCTGTGAAGAGTGGAATAGAAAATTGCCATCCAGATTGCCAAACCTATGTCACTGGCAACTAGGTCTCAAATCTACACTAAAGTGCTTGCTACAACACATGTATTATTCATCTTGCTGGGGTCCCTCAAAAGACGCATTTGACAGATTAGCTCTCCTCCTTTATGACTTCACAGAGTTGCTTGGGACATCCGTTTTACACCTGAAGAAAAGGGAGGCATGGGCATCATTGATGTCCAACAACAAGGAACAACTTCGTGTCCCAAATACTTTTACCCACAAAAGTTCCCATAGCCTACGATGGTCCCCCATCCTCACCCATCTAGGTATGCCTCTTGCATCAAAGCCCTCAGGCTTTTCAAAGAGAATTTGTACAGTCAGAGACCTAATATCGTCCAAAGATTGGATCCCATGGCCGTTGTTACAATGAAAGTTTCAACTCATCAACTCTGACCTCCCCTCTATCCTGAAAATATAAGGGCTCATGTCTGATGTTATGCTTCACAAGCTTGGCCTTCAACCCCCATTAAAATAATAATAGGTTTGGTGTTGGAATTGTGATATTCCTTTTAAGAACTACAATCGTGGCACTCTTTACAATCTTCTTGGCGCCTTGCCTTAGGACTTTGACAAGCTTAGCTAGAGATGAACTTCAAGTTATCGCCTAGAACTTGGCTTCGCAGGCTTGACCATATCTGGGCTCCCAAACTTGAACCCAAAAGAGCTCACTTTCTCTCGTGCCTCGTCTATCAAAGGCTTCCTTTAGAATAACACCTTCAACGCATTGGCATTGCCAATCCTAAATCGTCCGTTTGTGCCTAGCTTAAGATTTTTCAACGTCTTTTTGGACTTTCCCTCGCACGCAAGACCCCTGGATTTGGATTCACAGTTTATTTTCTCCTTTTCATCCAGAGGCCACCCCTGTGAGGGTTGCTCTATTCAGGAATTTTGCACATCGGCTCACTTCTACAGTGCAATTTTTTGGAAATTGAATTCTTGTTTCATGGAAATCAAGAAATTGGGCGTTGTTTAACAATGATCCCATTGCAAGACTTTTCTCATCGCAAGAGAAGATTAATTTGAAATATGTTGTCTTATTACAGCTCTAAATGCAGGCACAAAATGTGGCTTTAGAGTTTCAAACACCTTCCCGATTCGCTCAACCGCTGGGAAGAGCGCCTTGCACCATGAGCCGTGTACATTTATTGATCTCTGTTCTGTGGGTTTCAGGCTTAAGATTTTTGGGGTCTTGGTCCTTTGGTCGGCACAATATTAATATTATGTTTATTTGTTTTTGGCAAACCTAAATTACCAAATTCATCATTGTACACACAGTAAAAAAATGAATTCATACAGCTGGTTTTCGCAATAAATAAAACTGTAAAAACAATGGCAAAAAAATCAAAGACAGAAAAAACTCACAAGCCAGCGTTTGAAGCAGTTGAGGTCGATAGAAGCATTTTTTATGCTTTGAATGAAAGGATGGAAGGTTGCTTCGCCATAGAATTGCGCGTGCTGTTTCAACCATTCTGCGGTGATTGAAGAAGAAGCGGCCATTATACCCATGACTGCTTAATATGTAGGAGGGTTTAAGTGGGAGTTATCGAGCAATAAACAAAAAGGTTGCACTCACCTTCTATTAAATTCATGGGAAATCCATCACTCCATAACTTCAACTGAAATCCATCACTTCATAACCTAGCAATTGCCATGAATTAGCAAGGAACGGTGGGAAGGATAAACATTTTTAAAGTCGTAAGAGAGAAGGAATAAAAACATTGTGCGATTGTGTGCAAGTCCATAAAAGATGAGATGGGAAAATGTGGGAATTCTCTAAGTTCTGAAAATCTAGAGGAAGTTATTTAGAAGAAACCTTGGTCTCCTCACATTTTCTTGAATTATCGTGTTTAGCATTTTTTATGCGTGCATATCGTTCATATGTAAATGTAGGAGAGATGTGTAATTGTGACAATAAGTGAATTCTTGACATCGTTACAAATTTTAATCCTTATGTTAGTTGTTGTCAAGGTCTATTGTTGCCTTATTTAGTGTCATATCTTGTGATTTGTGAATTGTTATCGTCCATGTCATTTTTAGTAGAATTTGTCGATGATTTCTATGTGTTACAGGGGGTATTGGCAAATATGTGGGGTTGATGATTCTATACCATGGAGGGCCAAAGATTTTTTTTTGAATAGATAGCTACAAAATGACAAGTCATAGGGTTTTGATTCTAGAGTGTAGATAATGTGAACAACTTGGTTGAGGGCTCCACCGACTAGACATATTTGCATCCATAGATTGGAGGTTGGCATAGCTTCTTGTCTTTTGCACAAAAACAAATTGGTTTTTGTTCGAGTGTCATTGAAGTTTCAATGAGCCTTGATTTGTATTTTGTTTCGCTTTATTTATTGCAATAAGAACATGTAACGACTACAACATCTATTTGTTGCGGTGTTACTAAATTGTTCGATGCTGAAATGGATGTTTAAAGCCTTTAAATATTTTATGTTCTTCTAGATACATATTTAAGTATGTTGTTGAAATTATAAGATTTTAGTCCTTGATTGTCAATTCTACATTTTTATGTTGGTTGATTAATGTTTGAATTGCAATTCTTATGTGTTAAACCCTTATTGTCGAAAATTGTTCAATGTTATAAATGCGTCAAATGTTTACCACAACGTCAATCAATGATTGTCCACATACATCGGTATATCATTAACGGGGGGAGATTCCTAAGTTGCCTACAAATATAATAGAGCAACCCCCAAAATCTTTGTTGTTATGTTGAGAGAAGGCCTCGCACAATGTGAACTTAATATTAGCTAGCATTTTTGGGCCTATAAAGCTCATTTCATTTATGACTATGTATTCAATGTGCCACATATTTTCTTAGAAGATTGTTAAACCTTTTCCCTCAAGGGAATTCATTTCCTATATAGTGTTAGGTTGTGGAGCCTGTTTTCATGTGTGAAAGTGTTGAAGATTCTACACTAAGAAAACTGTACACTTTTCATGTATCCTCGTCGGGGTTCGAGGGCGTAGCCCCCGAAAAAAAAAAAATTAGGCGTAAATTTTTTTGGCCTCGAAAAAATGCACCCAACATATCGGAAACGTGCTCTTCTCATATGGGCGATATTTTTGACCCATAGGTTTATGGGACGGGTTTTGCCCATGGTTTTGATACCCACGGTTTTGTAAAACTGCTTAAGTAGTTGTCTATTTATATGGTTTTATGCATATGATAGAGGTATGAAGAACATTGCAGATGTGCTTTGAATTCGGCTGTGAATTCTATAGAGTTTGTTGAGCATAGCTCCAAACGGATCTGGTATTGTATTGAGAGAGCGGTGGCTTGTAATAAAATCTGAGCAAGTGATTCTTGGTGGACGTAGCCCAAATTGGGTGAACCACGTTAAATATTGTCTCTTTGTGTTGTGTTATTTTATTCTGTAATTTTATTTGAGATCTGTAATAATTTCTGCATATTAGTTTCTACTATTGCGATTCTGTGAGGGATTATTCCACATATTTTATCCCTTATTTCCTAACAATTGGTATCAGAGCCTAGTTTGGTTTGTTGAAGTGTTGAATCATAGGGAAATTTTTAGCTTAAGTGGGAGCTATGGCAGATGATGGAAGATCTAGGGTTGATAAATTCAACGGGCAAAATTTCAGTCTTTGGAAGATGTAGATGGAAGATTACCTTTATCAAAAGGATCTTTATACTCCGTTGTCTGAGAAGGTGAACAAACCCTCGAGTATGACAGATGCGGAATGGGATTTGCTGGATAGGAAGGCACTTGGGACAATCCAATTGTGTCTTGCATCTTCGGTATTATTTAATGTTTCAAAGGAAAAGACTACAAAAGATCTAATGGATGCATTAGGGAAGTTGTATGAAAAACCCTTTGCCTCTAACAAGATATTTTTAATGAAAAAGTTGTTTAATATGAAGATGTCTGAGAATAGTTCAGTAGCAAATCATTTAAATGATTTCAATACAGTTGTGAATATGCTAGCTTGATTATAATAGAATTTGATGAAGAAGTTAGGGCTTTATTAATTATGTGCTCTTTACCTGAGAGTTGGAATAGCCTGGTAATGGCGGTAAGTAACTCGGTTCCAACTAACTCAAAGTTGAAGTTTGAGGATGTTGTAGGGGTGATTCTAAGCGAGGAAATGCAAAGAAAAAGCTCTAGGGAATCTTCTACTTTAGGGAATGCTTTGACAATGGAAACTAGAGGGAGACAGAATAGAGGAAATCGTGGAAAATCAAAAGATCGGGCAAGGTCAAAATCCAAGAGCAAGATTGTATGTTGGAATTGTGGAAAGTTTGGGCATGCAAAGAAGGATTGTTGGGAGCTTCGGGATAAGAAGAAACAACAGGAAGAAAACAAGGAGGCAAATGTGGCAACGGGTAATGTATGTCGATGCTTTGATTCTTTCTTTGCACAATATTATTGAATATTGGGTTTTAGATTTAGGGCTTCTTTCCATGCTTCTCCACATAGGCATTATTTTGTTGATAATGTTCGAAGGAGATTTTGGGCATGTTTTTCTTGGTGATGATGAGCCTTGCGGCATAGTAGTTGGAAAAGGTTACATGCCAGAGTTAAGATGCGTACGAATGGGAATACTTGGCTATTGAAGGATGTCGGACATGTGCCTACATTAAGACAAAATTTGATATTGGCGGGCGGTTGGGAAGTGATGGTTGTATTGTGATATTTACAACTAACTCTTGGAAGGTTACCAAGGGTGCTCTTGTGGTGGCAAGAGGTAAGAAGGTTGGAACCTTGTATTTAACCACTAATAGTACTAATGATTGTAATCTTGTGGCTTCAAATGTAGATACAACATTATGGCACTATAGGCTCAGTCATATGAGCCATAAGGGCATGAACATCATAAAGAAGAATTTTCTTGGATATACAAGAACAGGTTTGGATTTCTATGAGAACTACATATATGGGAAACAAAAGCGAGTAAGGTTTCTCAAGGTTGGACCTACGAAGAAAGAGAGTAAGTTAGAGATGGTACATTCTGATATATGGGGGCCGGCTCAGGTATCATCTCTTGGGGGTTCAAGTTATTATGTTACTTTTATTGATGATGCAACAAGGAGAGTTTGGGTTTATCGTATTAAAAACAAATCTGATATATTTGACACTTTTGTTAAATGGAAAACCTTGGTAGAGAATGAAACAGTCTTAAGCTAAAATGTCTCAAGTCGGATAATGGAGGGGAGTATTGCAGCAATGAATTTAATGATTATTGTTCTAAGAATGGAATCTGTAGGCAAAAGACGATTCTAGGAACTCCGCAGCAGAATGGGGTATCGGAAAGGATGAATAGAACAATAATGGAACATGCTAGGAGCATGAGGTTATATGCAGGATTGCCTCTTTCTTTTTGGGTAGAAGCGGTGAGCATAGTTGTGTACTTGATAAATAGAGGACCCTCAAGTGCCTTGGATGGAGGCATACCTGAGGAGACATGGTATGGTAAGAAAGTTGATTATTCATTTCTTATAGTCTTTGGATGTGAGGTGTTTGTTCATATAGACAAGGATGATAGGACCAAGCTAGAGGCTAAATCAGAAAAATGTACTTTCATTGGTTATGGTGGTGATGACTTTGGATTTAAATGTTGGAGTATTAAGGACAAGAAAATCATTCGATCTAGGGATGTGGTCTTTAATGAGAAAGTCATGTATAAGCAATAATGCGCAGGAAAATAGGAAGAATCCAAGAAAGAATATGTAGCGGTAGAGGATCTTCCGGATGGAAAAGTGACACATGAATCAGTTCAAGAACCTCCTCAACATGAACCCCAAACTCCTATATTGAGGAGGTCTTCTAGGGTAAGAAGAGAACTTGAACGTTTTTCTCCTTCTCTTAATTATTTATTACTCACTGATAGTGGAGAACCGGAGAGCTTTTATGAAGCAATGCAGGTAGATGCCAGGAAGAAGTGGGAGCAAGCCATGGATGAGGAGCATCAGGCTCTCATGGAGAACCAGACATGGGATTTGGTAAAGCTACCCGAAGGAAAAGAGCATTACAGAACAAGTGGGTGTTTAGAGTCAAAGAGGAAGAAGGAGGCAAGAAAAGATACAAAGCCCGGTTGGTGGTCAAGGGGTTTGCATAAAAAAGGTATAGATTTTGATGAGATTTTTTCTCCCGTAGTAAAAATGACTTCTATTAGAACTGTTATAGGAATAGTTGCGTGCGAAAGACTTACACTTAGAACAACTTGATGTAAAGACTGCATTTCTCCATGGTGATTTGGAGGAGGAACTATATATGCAGCAACTAGAGGGCTATGAGGTCAAAGGTAAAGAGGAGATGGTGTGCAAACTGAAGAAGAGCTTGTATGGCTTGAAACAAGCTCCACGTCAATGGTATAAGAAATTTGATAGCTTCATGATGGAGCAAGGTTATATTAGATGTCATTCTGACCATTGCGTGTATACAAAGAAATTTGAGGATGGCAGTTATATTATCCTTTGTCTGTATGTGGATGACATGTTGGTTGCAGGTAAAAACATGCAAGAAATAAAAGTACTCAAGAAGCAACTAAGTGAATCCTTTACTATGAAGGATTTGGGGGCAGCCAAACAAATCCTTGGTATGAGGATATCTCGGGATAGGAAGGAACGGAAGATGACTTTATCTCAGGAAGAGTACATTAAGAAAGTCTTGGAGAGGTTTAATATGCAGGATGCTAAACCGGTTGGGACTCCTTTGGCAGGCCATTTCAAGTTATCAAAGGAGCAGTGTCCCAAGACAGAGCAGGAGAGAAACCAAATGTCCAAGGTACCTTACTCATTAGTAGTTGGCAGTTTGATGTATGCCATGGTGTGCACTAGGCCTGATATTGCCATGCAATGGGAGCGGTGAGTATATTTATGAGTGATCCAGTAGAGATCACGGCGGCATAAAAGTGGATCCTTCGGTATTTGCGAGGGACCATGGGGGCGATTTTGTGCTACAAGGATCAAACACCATTTTGTGTGGTTATGTAGATTCGATATGGCTGGAGATGTAGATAGCGGGAGGAGCACAACGAGTTATGTTTACACTGTAGGTGGAAATGTGCGATGAAGTTGGATTTCACGACTACGAGAGTTGGTGGCTTTGTCAACCACGGAGGTGAGTATGTTGCGCCACGGAGGGAAGTAAGGAAATGATTTGGTTACAACAATTACTTGAGGAGTTGGGGCATAAGCAAGAGGAAGGAAAGTTGCATGGTGATAGTCGAGTGCTATACACCTAGCCAAGAACTCGCTTTCCACTCTAGACACAAAGCATATACAGCTTAAGGTACCATTTCATCGGGATAGCTTTGGAGGAAGAGAAGTTGAAGTTGGAGAAGATTCATACCACCAAAATCCTGCGAGACATGATGACCAAGGTGGTCACAAGGGAAAAAAGCGAAGTTGTGTTTAGCTTTGGTTGGTCTTCACGAAAACTAGTGAAGGGTTGAGAAGCTTTCTCGAGAGGAAAACTAGTCTCCAGTGGGAGATTGTTAGGTTGTGGAGCTTGTTTTCATGTGTGAAAGTGTTGAAGACTGTACACAAAGAGTACTGTACACTTTTCATGTATCCTCGCCGAGGTTCGGGGGCGGCCCCGGTAGTAGGGTTCGAGGCGTAGCCCCGATAGTAGGGGTTCGGGGCACAGCCTGAAAAAAAAAAATTTAGGTGTAAATTTTTTTTGGCCTCGAAAAAATGCACCTGACATATCAGGAAACGTGCTCTTCTCATATGGGCGAGATTTTTGACCCATAGGTTTATGGGACAAGTTTTGCCCATGGTTTTGATACCCACGGTTTTGTAAAACTGCTTAAGCAGTTGTCTATTTATATGGTTTTATGCATATGATAGAGGTATGAAGAACATTGCAGATGTGCTTTGAATTCGGCTGTGAATTCTGTAGAGTTTGTTGAGCATAGCTCCAAATAGATCTGGGTATTGTATTGAGAGAGCGGTGGCTTGTAATAAAATCTGAGCAAGTGATTCTTAGTGGACGTAGCCCAAATTGGGTGAACCACGTTAAATATTGTCTCTTTGTGTTGTGTTATTTTATTCTACAATTTTATTTGAGATCTGTAATAATTTTTGCATATTAGTTTCTACTATTGCGATTTTGTGAGGGATTATTCCGCATATTTTATCCCTTATTTCCTAACATATAGGAATTCATTTCCTATATAGTAATTCAAAGTATAGAATATATAGTTGATGCATTTAAGTTGAATATAGCAACTCCAATCAAATCAAGGAGAAGATGGGAAGACTTTCTTCTACTTGGGAGTGCTCAAAATGTGTTTTTGATGCAACTAATCAAGTAATATTTTCTTGTACCAATTGTAATTTGAATAATCATCTTTAGCGGCAGGAGGTGTCCTTATTTGAAAGCATGCTTATGATAATTTTGTAGGCTAATTTTTGTTCAACAAATAAAAGCATTGATTGTGGTTGGTTTGAGCAAGTATCATGTTCAATTTGAGTTTTGGTGTCGATAAACTCTATGAATTGTGAAGTATTATGTAAGTTGTTTGTCAAGCCATGTTACAACCAATCGTTGACAATATCGAAGTCCCAATGACCTAGCATGTCAAATGCATTAATTTTTGTGGACCTTGATGGGTGCATCGAGAAAGTAGTTCCCATTCTTTTAGTTGCATTTCCATTTGGGATTCTCCTTGTATGACATTATCGTTATTATCTATTTTAGAAATGCATCCAGGATCTATACGAGTTCTTCCAATATACCATGCATGGTAGGATTTTTTTATTTGTTCCCAATTATCGTAATGTGTTCTTTACTTACGCCAATGTTTATTTGTATATAGCGAAAAGGTTTGTAAAGCAATTGTTTCAAACCATAAAAGTGTTTGTATGAAGGTGGATCACGACGATATGCTATAATAATGTAGAAAGACACAAATAATTGTTGGAGACTTACATTTTCCCCACATACATGATTTTATTTTACGAACAAAAGATTGTGTTCTAACAACTTCAATAAGGGGTAATGTTTCAAAAAGAGATGGGTGTTTCATATAAGCATCGATGAAGTAAGGTATTTGGGAACCCTCCTTTGTGTTTAGAAACACATGATCTAATACATTTTTACTAATAGAATGGGTAACAAATGTGTGGCTACATACAAACATAGGAAATTTTTGAAGCATGTGGCATGTCCCTTGTGCACAAATGTCACAATCAACAATTCTTTTGTAAAGAATTTGATGTATGCAATCTTCACATGATTCTCAATTTCAACAACATTAGATATCCTTGTCAACATATATCGATATTTCTCTTATTTTTAGCCTTCAATGCATATTTTACTATATAATTCAACACAAAATGATGTGACACAACAAGCTTACAGTCAAGCTTTACATGTCATTTAGAAAGTATTTTTAGAGTTGTGTATGTTTATGTGCACATCATTATGTGCATGCGCATATGGTTTTAGCCCGTCGGTATTGGTGGGCATGGTCAATGTGTCATTTAATGGACATGGGGATTTATATCTACACTATAAAGTGCATCCCTTCCTTTGTAATCATGTTGCCTCACTACATTTGTTGTGGCACTAAACACGGTAATATGGGTGATATTGTATTTAAAGAACAATAACAATTTACTAACATTACATTTACCATAATAATTACATACGTAATTATTATTTACACACATACACATGTGGAACACTAACCATAGTTTTCCTAACATTCCCCCTTAGTGTACTGCACATAATCCGGTGATTTTCACAGGATGATCACAAACCTAAAGGATGGTTTTACAAATGGTTGACCACAAATCGAGAATGGTGGTTTTACATTTGGAGTACCACAAACCAAAAGGTGATGGTTTTGCAAATGGTTTACCAACAACCAAGAATGGTGGTTTTGTAATTGGTTTACCACAAACCACAAATGAAGGTTTTCAAGTGGTTTACCTACAACCACATCATGATGTGCCAAGTACTATTATCAACCCTCATCAATATCTCACTACAGGGAATAACATAGGAAAATCTACTCACATATTACAAATTGAAAACTGAAAAATGGAACATTGGATCATGTTCCCCCTCAATGTGAAATTTCCACTTATTCAAACATGAACATTGCACAACTGGAACACACCACACACAACTAGAAGTAAACACACAACTGAAACAAAATGTGCCACCAAACTTTAATGCAGACCTTGTCATTAACGATTGGCAAGAGGTTGTTGATTGACCTCTAACCTTCGTTTTCCTCCATCCTCCAAAGTCAAGTTGTTTAGTACAAGAAGTCTTCAAAGCCATTGTCCTCATTTACTTGTTCTTCCTCATTCTCTGATTCTTCTTCAGTAATTATATTGGCCTCATTTTCCTTGAGTTTTCCACTAAGTATATCTTGAGCTCGAACTCTACAAAATGAATATGTATGTCCCTTTTTCTTATAGTAGAAGCATTCCATTTCTTCTTTATTTTTAGAGAAATTTTTGTATTTCCTTTTTACATACATTGTAGTTTCCTCTTCTACCTCTTCTTTGGTTCTTTTTTCTTCAACTAGAAGAGTTGATATCATATCTTCCAATGATTGTGAAGGAATATGTCCAAGAGTAAAAACCACATTGTTATATTTGGAAGGTAAGTTATTCAACAATATAGCTTTTGCATCCTCGTCATCAACTGTAGCTTTAACTTCGCTAATTGTCTAGTGAGAGATCTAAAATCATTGATATGACTAGACATGGTAGCCCCATCATTCATTTTAAATCTAAACAATTGGAGTTTTAAATAAAATTTAGCATTAACGCCTTTGCTCCAAATAACTTGTTTAAATTTTCCCACATTTCATGAGATGGTTTTTCTAGATCAACATAATGTAACTCAGAATCTGAAAGATCCAAGCCAATAATGGATTTGGATTTATCATCCCTATTTTGCCAATCTGCTAATTTAATTTGATATGATGGAGTAGGTTCTTGACCATTCACAATTCTCCATAAATTTTTATTCATTAATTGCATTTGGATTTTGACTTTCCAGGCATGGAATTTTAAACCATTGAGTTTATTTAAGGCTGACATATCCATTGAAAAATAGAAATACTTACTTAGAAAGCTGAAAATAAACTCATTGTCTTGTTTACCATAGTGATCATTGGTGATAAGAGAGGATCGTTTGGTGATTGAAGTAGAATTGTAGACAATTTTTATAATCATTGGTGATTGCGTAATCATTGGCGATTCATCAAAAATATTCAATGACGTGAATTTTGAGCCAACTGTCACATAAAACCATATATGAATGTGTATAGGGAGACAATATGTATGTTGACGAGACTGTTTTGGGTCGTTTCTCGATTACAAAGCTCTATTATAGTCTTTTTCCAACCATGGTAGAAAACGCATCCTCCTTTCTTCTCAAGGTTGGGCACTCAATCAAAAGCGAAAAAAATGGCGTGAAAATCGGATGAATAAATCCTTTTCTTGTACCTTCTTTGATACTAGATGAAGAGTATGCGTGATTTTGTTGAGATAACAGAGAGAATTGTTAACATAGATGATTTTCAATATTTAAATCTCAAACTTCATATTACAAGCACCCATATAAATAGGAAATACCTCCCCTATAATTTAGGAGGAGGCTACAACAACTTACTAACCTACGTGAGTTGTTTCTAACTCACTCAACAAAATACATAATTGTTATTTGTTGTTTTATATAACAACAATAACAATTTACTAACCTATTTTACTAACATTACATTTACCATAATAATTACATACGTAATTATTATTTACACACATACATGTGTGGAGCACTAACCATAGTTTTCCTATCAGGATATGGGTAGAAAATATATTTTACCATTTCTACCTATTGATTTTAAAAATGAGAGACATTGGTGAGTTTATAATTATGACGTATAGAGATATATGCAAGACAAGTTTAGTACTCTTACTTATAGACACAAAATCATGCACTTTAGACATTATTTAGTCTCGGTCTCATACTACTATTTAGAAGGTTTTTGAGTGAAGAAAGTACTAATTAACCCCTATCTTTTGGCCATCTTACTTTATTTTCTTTCGTCATTCCCGACCTCTTGTACCTATATGCCCAGTCAGATTTTGTCATTTCACATTATTTTATCTTTGACTGGGGCACCTATAGGCACCTTGGTCCCACCAGGGGCACCCCGATTCTTTTTTAACTTTCCCACCACTTTTTGGGCACTTTTTAGCCATTTTAACTTCTTATCTTTTTAGTGGTTGGCCATTTCGGGTTAATTATGAAATTAGATCAAAAGAACCCTATAAATATAAAGTTATGAGACCATAATGAGGGACCAAGCACTAGTCACTAGCTATCATCCACCTAGGGTTGCATTCATCTAAAGCATTTGGAAATCATTTGCATTGATTTAGCTCTATCACAAAGGATAAGGTTGGTTCATCTCGCATCACACTAGCATAGGAGGGAATTCTATTATATTCCATCCACCATTCTACTACGCTTTACATCTAGTTATTGCTCTGTAGACACCTAAATTCGTATCCATAACCTTGATTTCTCGCGCACATATTTATTTAATTCATCCCCTTTATCTAATTAAATGCCCATCCAATTCCCATTAATTAATCAAGCCACATTAATTAATTAATTAATCATTTAATATCTTACATGCCCATTTATCCCATCCATATTAATCTTTATTAAAATTAATTAATTAATTCCTATTAATTAATTAATACCCATTATCTTGCCCTAATGGACCTTTCTATTTAGGATGTTTTTATCCTAAATCCATCCCCTTGCTTTTTCTAATCTTTTCTCCCATCTATTTTTATGCCCTAACTACCCATAATTTATCCCTAAGCAATCTAATCCCGCCTACATGCTTTAAAGCATTCAACCAACTCTTAAAAGCCAAAATCACAAAATCTTGCCCATTGGGAAAACTTTCCCGTAATCGGCGCGACCTAGCCCAGATCATGAATCGACCTATAAAGCTAGTCTTTTCTTACCAAAATCATCGATACATGCGAACATCTAAAATCCTTGTGACCTATGAACTTTCTCTCTCACATGAACATTCCCGCAATAAAAGCAGATCTCCCGAACATCATTTCAACATGCTTACATCACTCATGATCATCTTTCATGAGACTTATCGGCATCTCTCTGTGTTGCTTTATTGAGATTTTTATCAAATTATCTTTGTATTGCTTATGTCTAATCTTTTACAGGTTCATATCAACTTCAACAACACTCACAAATTCTCCAAGTAACCTTCTCTTCTAGTTTATTTGCTTGCAGGTTGCCTTTCTCATCCACTCATCCTTGACCTTATCTAGTTATGCTACATTCTTCGTCGACCATGTCAGATCATCGTCGACCCGTCCTTCTGCAACTGTGATTTCAACCTCCAAATCTCCTTTCTGTGTTTGCTTTTATCATGTTCCTGACCCAGCTTACCGAGATCATCATTCTACCTATTCATGTCTCAAATTTATCCTACCCGCACTCGTTCGCCGTTGACCTAGGCCCAATTTGTTAATCTAACCTCTCTTGTCATTATTTTTGCTACTTTTTGGAGCTCCCTATCTATGGTTCTCTTCTACATGTGATATACAAGCCTCTATTGCATCTTGATTTGCATTCAGACTCTTGCAGTTTACATATTCAACTTATAATCCAAATCCACCCTCTTGGGTTGCGCTTGACTTTGCTATGCACGGCCTAGGTCGTCATTGACCTAGACCAGGTAACCTTTATTTTACAATTATTTCAATCAAATCAGCTCTTAAATCAATCTTAGTCATTTTTCTATATTCAGTAATACTAGTGTTTCTGCATGATATCTTCATTACATTATTTACTTTGCTTTTTCCAAACAAACGGGGGTTGACATATGTGAAAGGAAGATAATCACTTTTTGGAATCAAATTGTCGACAACCCTCGCATATATCTATTTAATCCATCTTCATTTCAGTTTTGTAGGTCTATCGAGTTATAGCGAGAATCAACCATTTTGCGCCTGTATCCATCATATCACATCTGAGGTAACATAAACCCTCCAACATTTCTTAGTTGCTAATTACTTTTATCACTAGTTCATGCATTGATCGATGAAGAAGTTTATTGTACAACATGCTCGCTACTTCACAAATTACAACTCGCACAAGAAACACCTAGGGCACATGATTCACACACACACACCAGAACTACATTTGGGTCCGAAATGTAGTGTAACGCTCAGTTAGTAAGTCCACTATTGTGGCAGATGAGGTCAGTCTGACCCATTCATTTGCATTCTTCTTTTTTACGGTTTGATACTTCTTGTGGTTTGTTTATAGGTCTTCTATTCATCTTGGATTATTAATGACACTGGCGTAGTGCAACGAACCTGATGTGATAGAAAGCGAAGGTTTTAGATCACTTATAGGACCTATAAAACTGGATTTCGGACCTTTTACACGAGACCACGCAGTACCCATTTTGCAAACCAGAGTGCCCGCAAGTGCCCTAGTCCCTCTCCAGGCGCTCCAGTCCAGCTAGATAGCTCAGATCCATCCTTTTGGGTCCTCTGCATAGTCATTCCTACTTCCTGTTTCTCCAGTCACTTCTGACGACATAGTCCCACAAGTTCATCAAATCGCTAAGTCACTTCCATACTTCTCTTGCATATTAGGGTTTCTATTTACATTAGCTTAGTTGCTTGGGTCATTTTCCATAGTTTTTATTACATTTATTTATTGTATTTACATGTTGTTCTAGATTAGATTAACTACTATTATTCCACATTTTAGTTAATCATTTTGGTGAACTTTGACTGATCTCCACACTTATAGGATCTTCATTCATTTCTTATCATTTTAGGGATTACTTCACATTTATTTCATTTTATGCCATTACTCGTAGCGGTCATTTTGGATCCCTCCAATATTGTGAGCTCCCTTCATCTAAGCATCGTACTTCTAGGTTAATGGCTGATACAACTACATCTATGGTTGATAACCCTCTAGATCATTCCCATTGCGTCCCTCTCCACGAGATAAAAACAACTGATAGTGAGAAGTCATATGATGAAGATACCAATGTTGACCAAGATCAACTTAACGCTATTACTGACTTTCACCAAGCGTTGCATGAAAACCCTACTCATCTCCCTCATGTCTTGCATGCTCTAATCTCCGCTAAGAGAGCTCGTGATGCTTCAACTTCTGTAGCTATTTCTTCTGATCCCATGGTCTCTACTTCGCCTACCTATGTTTGTGCTCCCATAACTACAACCATCGCTCCCACCATTCACCATGGTACTCCTCATCTACACCTCAATTCTTCTTCAAATTCTCTAGATTTGACCTCTTTATATCAAGACTTGCAAACCCAAATTTGTCAACTTCAACTAGCTACCTCACACACAACACCATCTTTAGACTCTATAGTATTGTTGCATACTCCTTTCATGCCTACCATATCAACCTATCCATTGCCACCTAATTTCATCTCTCCTAAGCTACCTATCTTTAAAGGCCATGGGGACCCATAAGAGCATCTCCGAGCATTTCATGTAGCATTCCTTGACTATGCGGATGATCACACTATACTAGCTAATATTTTCCCTCGTAGTTTGCAAGACTATGCGATGCGTTGGTTTTATGACCTACCTATACATTCGGTAGATTCTTTCACGCATCTGGTGATGCATTTCTCTATCAACATTGGCTCTAAGATCTCCTACGCTCAACTTTCATAGCTCAATTAAGGGTCTTGCGAATACTTCTTTGATTATGTCTTGTGATAAAAAAAAACAATTTAGCTAAGTTGTCTAACATACTTATAGATTCCGAGCTTCAGGACTTATTCATTCAAATTCTCTTGCCACCTCTTTAGGAGAGTGTTCTCTTTGAGACCTCTCCTTCGTTTGATCAACTTTTTCAAACTCTCAAGCTTCATGAGACTAAACTCCTGGCAATAGGAAAACTTAAGTATCAAGAGAAAACATCATCATCCACACGTTTTTAGGGTAAGCCAACATTTAAACCTACCACAACTAAACCCACAGATGGAAAAACTACTATAAACACAATATCTACTCATAAGGAGCTTCAATTGCAACCATACTCGACGTCCTTTTACTAAGATTAGTATACCTTTAGGTGTTCTGCTACCATAACTAATCGATAGTAATCTTATTACGTTACCATCTCCTCTTCAAATAGATCCATCTTAGCCAAAAGGTCACAATTTTGATGAACACTCTTATTGTGATTATCATCAATGCATCGAACACACCACTGATCATTGTTTTAGACTATGACATCTCATTCGGATTTACTTGACAATGGTCAAATTGAGCTTTCGAAATCCACAACATCTACACCTATTAATGAAAATCATAAACTCGAGATCTTTAATAGCCCATTACTAAAACATAACACAAAAATGACCGATTCATTTGCTAATTATGTCTCGCACACAATGTCTCCTATTGCATCAAGAGCTCTGGATTTCTTAGTTGTAAACACTGATGTTTTTCCAACTATCATTTATTTCTCCAATGTCGATCATTGTGTACATTTCACATCTCATCATTTACATATCAATGCATCTATTGGCTCGACCTCCATTAATAACACTAAGGTTGACCCATCATGGCCCATTAGTGCATGTTCTATTTCACTTCTTAAGGCTATTGATTATCCTCCATCACAAATTGAGTACCCTTTCAACAAACCTTTTGGTGTTGTCAAATTACATGTTACGGTTGGTCCTCTTACTTTGTTTGTGCCTTTCCTCATTGGAAACACAATTGATGGATGTGACATGATTCTCGGTCTCAATTGGATTTTTTGCTATCAATCTATTATTTCTATGAATCATTTGTGACTCAAATTTATTTACAACCAACAAGTCATTTCTATTGACGGCGTCCCTCCATCTATTCCATGGTCGTCATCTTCTCGCACAATAGCTAACACATCATCTACTTCTTCTCGCACATCACATTCTTTGTTTCTCAAAGCACAATCTACTCATAGCTCACCTAATCGAGCATCGTATACATGACTACATCATTCCACTATCCCTACACATATGTATAGGCCCATTCCTAGGATAGTTACCGCATCTCAACATAGGTCACTACGCGCTTTATTCCATGTTGGTCTTCATCATCTTCGCATTCAACATCACGTAGATCTCCATCACTGACACATTTTGTGATGCCATGACCTTCATCATACATTCATCCATCACATGCACATATACTTCACTCACCAACACAATGTCTGTCTATTATACCACCACTGTTAGAGCATAGTCATACGTTTTCACCATCACATGTGTCAGATGGAGGACATTCATCCTTCACGGTCATTGGTTAGCCTACACATTCATGTACACTTGGGGGCATCGCATCTAATACATCCCCCACTCATATTAGCATTTATCATCTTTACATTCCCATACATCCATCTTCTCACATACACATACTCATTCATACTTTAGTGTCATCATTACCCGATGACACACTCTTGTGCTTCAGTTCACACTTGACTATTGAGGGATTACTACACATGAACCCCACACACTGCACTATAGGCATTACACATTGCATTTCATCACACATCTCGCATCCTACATCATACATTCTACAACATTTTGATCATTGCATAGTTATACATCATACATCATACTAGTCTTTATTATACACTTTTATTATCTACGCCACTCACATTACACCCTCTGCATCTTACATAACATGCATTTAGGTTATCCACACATATTGTATTACATTCTACACAATGCATAGTTATGCATCATACATGTCATTTGGTTGTCACTTATTATCACACATAATACATTGTCTTTTACACGCTACACTCACTACCTTATGACACATTTTAGTTCCTTGGTCCATAATAGATTGCCAAGGGTTTACAAATCAAATGGACCTTATGTTACTTACACATTCATCATTCACCCTTCCATAATACAACATTACTAGGATAGTGGCATATGCTATAGGCTAAATGGTCACCTATTCTATCATCTTGCAGTGGTATACGCTTTAGGCTACATCACCACTCCCTCTACTCATCTTGTAGTGATATACACTTTAGGCTACATCATCACTCTTTCGATCATCTTGTTGTGATATACGCTTCGGCTATAAGGTTCACGCACATTAGGCCACATTTTACCAATACACATACAAACTCATCATAACGTGTTAGACACAACACACACTTCAATCACTTCCTGATGACGCACTCTCATTTATGGTTCATTCTTAACTTCCGAGGGGGAAAACCAAATGAACCTCACTGCATAAATTTCCATTCACTCGGGGCACGTGGCTCCTATCACTCTGCTTTGCATTCCATTCCATCCATCCACAACATACTGCATATTATGGTTTTTTTACTCTTACTTACTTTTGTTTATTCATGGTCTCTTTATTACACATGCTAGTTAGATTACTTGTATATCATTTATCTATATCATCCACACAAGCATTTATGTCTTTTTCTAGTTGTGATTACGCATACATGTATCTTACACATAACATGCATGCTCATCTTCTACCCTTCCTACATTGGTCGCTGGGGGCATCCACATTCGTCACTCACATGTGTTATTTTTTCATTTTGTACTTAACACTTTACATTCCTTGCTTATACACGTTTTTGAAATACTGGTTATCTTTCTAACATGCTAATGAGTGCTTCATGTGTAACATTTGTTATGCAAGGATATTTGCTCCCATACTTGTTTTTATGTTGTATGTTATTATTTTGTTCTTGTATGCGGGTCTTGCCCTATGTTTGGTGTGCACACTTGTTTGTTTGTATGTGGCCATTATGGCCTTACATGTCTTGTGACATCATGAGTGGTGTCCCATGTTTATAACCCACTTTGGCGGTCTACTTTGTCTTCTTGTGTGTTTACATTACTATATTGTTTGGTAGCTTACACATTGCTTTCTACATGCATGCTTGTTTGTACTAACACTTGTCTTTGGCTAACCTCTTGTTTGTGTGTGCCTTGGTTTCTACCAAGCGCATTCCTTTCCCCCTTGTAGGGAAGAGTTACAGAGTTCATACGATTGGTCCTCTTTTGGGGCCGCATTCTCCTATCAGTGACGTCGCATGTGCCCCCAAAGAGGGGGAATCATTTGGGGTTTTACATACTACATAATGCTTCTACATTGGTTCGATTCGATGTACTTCGCCCTTAGCATTATGGGTTACATACAACGAGTGGGTTCAGACCAGTCTATGAACCTTGTACATAGCGGCTTTTACTGGACATGGTTGTCCTTAGCATTACGAGGAGTAGTTAATGGTTGGAGGATACAATGGAATTCCTTCCTATACTTCTTCGTCCAGTAGAGTTGAATTGCCCAAAAACCAGGATGTACAGAGATCTCTTCACACACATTCAGGGAAGCAAGTGCTAAATGTTGGAGGACACAACAGAAATTCCTCCCTACACTTCTTGGCTTATGGCTTCTGGATCGCCCAAAAAACCCCAACAGTATAGAATATCCTTCTACACTCTCTTTCTCAACATGGATCAGGTGCACATGTTCCATTTACACTTTTCCTTTACATATTTTACATTCACATGCATTTTACACTTATATACATACATCTTTTACATTACACTTTTACACATACATACATATATATTTGACTACTTGATCATTTTCTCCGTATAGGTTTGGTCGTATGAGAAATAAGAAATCAAATGGGGGCAACAACAATGTCAATCGTGTGCATGTATACTTTGCTTAATGCTAAATCAAATGAAGCAAGAACTACCACCTAAAATAGTTCTACAATTTAGCTAAAACAAAGCATAAACACCATCATGATAAGAATTAAACAAGGGTTAGATGTTAGCATTCATCAATACAAACTTTGAAACTAACAATGCTAAATATCTAAACTCCTCTATTCTCTAACAACAAATAAATGAATGGACCTAAGTAAGCTCCATGGCTATCAAAATAGTTGTCCTTAATGCTCCAAGAACCTAGGAATGGGGGCTAATCAAAGTTGGGCTACAAGACCCTTTTGACACCTCCCATATGACCCAAGCACTTTAAGAAAGAGGCTTAACTCTTCAAGATGATGAACTCTCAAAAGGGCAAGGTGCAAGCTCTTAGTCTCTTTGCTATATGCTTTGCATTTACTCTCTTAGAAAGTTTAGGTGTAAGTAAAAAGGTAGGTGGAGGGCTCTTTATATAGCCCAAAGGATAAAGGATTCAACACATTCTCATGAATGTGGGATAAAGGTAAAACATGATTAGGAATGGATAAGGTTGCTTTATTAAAGGTAACCTTACTTTAGAAGGGTTTAATACATGTTTAGCAAGTCATGGGAGTTGGGGGTATTTTAATTAATCAAAGGTGATTAATTAATAGGTAGGTGTAAGCTTATAGAAGCCAATTAGAGGAATATTAGTGTGATTTAGGCTATTAGAAGGGGATTAAATCAATTAAATATTGATTTATTGGTTAAATGGAAGGGAAAGCTAATTAATTAATAATAATTAATTAGTCTAGGTAGAAGGGGTGATTTATTAACGGAAGGTCGTTAATTAGGGTATTTGTTGGATAGGCAACTTAATTAATTAGCTTAGTGTAATTAATTAATGATGATATGAGGGAAAATGAGTGCCTTTGACGATATGTCGTTGATTTGCGAGAAAGGGGATAATTAGCACAATTTAAGTATTTAAATTGCTTGGGCATAATTATAGGTGTCTACATTTGCCCCTCTTTGGGGTGGCGTAAGTGATGCCACTTCAAAGATAGTAGACAGAAAAGATTTTGAAGAGATAGAAGAAAAATTAGTAGGAGGGAGAGATGCCCCCTCGAGTGTCGATGGGGTGATGAAGGAAGCCGATCGACGATCGAAAAATATGAGAAGTAGGCAGAAGAATGGGGACGAGGCAGGATGCCCAGGGAGAGGGAGAATTAGGGGTGAAAGGGAAGTGGTGTAGAAGAAATATGGATGAGGGGAGAGAAGAGCTTAACCTCTGCCGCTTATTTGTTTGGAACAAATTGGATGTCATCATATAGCCATAGGAACTACATCATCGGTCCTTATGAAAAATATAAGCATACGACAAAGGTAGAATGACATGAAAAGCCATACTATGAACAATTGTCCATTGCTGAAAATACCAACTCCACGCAACATCTGATAATGCGAATGCAATACGAGAAGGAAACAAGCTCATATAACGGGGAAAACAAGTACGAACGCACATATCTAACCCAACAACGGTCAAGACAGGTTGTACAAATGTTTTGTTATCGGTCTTAGAAGAGATCCACAAGTTCGTGATTGGCAACAAGGGTTAAAAATGATGCCCCAAGCAAGGATACATGCGAGGAAATGAAAATGGACACGGGGTCCATGAAAAGCATTTGTGCGCAATAAAACAGACACCAGGCAACCAAAAGTGCCCCAGAGTACAGACGAAGCAAGTAGCTAGCTTTTGTGAATGGTTGTGAATCCAGTGATCCGCGAGTCGTATTAATCGGGGAAGATGTGAGACAAACCAACAGGATATGGAGAAAATACCATGCGCAAGACACAAGTTTCAGCCGTAAGAAGCAAGTTACCATTTTGTAGGGTGTTTTACTTTTTAGGAATTTTTTGAAAAATTTTGCCTTGTTTTTAGATTTTTTTGATATATATATATATTGTTTTTGTTGTTTTCTCGAAACAATGTTCTATTGTTTTTGTGTTTTTCTCGAAACAATGTTCTATTGTTTTTATGTTGTTGGAAACAATTTTCTATTGTTTTTGTGTTTGGTGAAACAATTTTCTATTGTTTTTGTGTTTTTGTTTTTGTGTTTTCTCAAAACAATGTTCTATTGTTTTTGTGTTTTCTGAAACAATTTTCTATTGTTTTTGTGTTTGGTGAAACAATTTTCTATTGTTTTTATGTTTTCTCAAACAATTTTCTATTGTTTTTGTGTTTGGTGAAACAATTTTCTATTGTTTTTGTGTTTTCTCAAAACAATGTTCTATTGTTTTTGTGTTTTGTGAAACAATTTTCTATTGTTTTTGTGTTTTCTCAAACAATTTTCTATTGTTTTTGTGTTTTGTGAAACAATTTTCTATTGTTTTTGTGTTTTGTGAAACAATTTTCTATTGTTTTTGTGTTTTCAACAGTTTTCCAAAGCTATGTGCAGGTAACCAAGAAAGCATGGATGCCCCCAGCGTTAGGTGGGGAATATACAAGGGCAGAAGCCATGCGCTTATGAACAAGAAGGTGAATTCGTTGAGTTGCCCCCAGTGTAAGATGGGAAATAATGAAAGACCACGTCCCTTACAGACGAATAGAAGAAGGGAAAGCCGGATCAAGGCTGGACTAGATGGTGTGCACAAGGAAACTCGAAGGTAGAACCAGGTCCAGGACAAAGACAACTACCCTTCTGATACAGAATGCTTGTGAACAACGAATCCTCCCGAGGCACCGGAAACCGGTTTTCACCCAAGGACTTGTCCAAAGTGCCACAATTGCGTGGTTTTCACTAGTGGACGACCTGTTTTCTCTTCTTTTTTTTTATATATATATTTTTTATTTTATTTTTATGACTTTCTTGTGCCATGTTTAGGCATAAAACTTCTTAAGATGCATGGAATTCATGGGCTCCCGGAGCTCATCGCCATTGGGGTGAGCCAACTTGTATGCCCCTGTGCCATACTTGGCAACTATGACATAGGGTCCTAACCAGTGTGGTTCGAACTTCCCTTTCTTTTCTCGCTCTGCTCTAGTGTTGAACTGGTTCTCCTTCATAACTAAATCACCCACCTCAAACTGGCGAGGGATGATTCTCTTGTTGTAGTTGCGGGAGATTCTGTGTTGATATACTTTCAGGTGATTAAGAGCGCGAATGCGCCTCTCATCCAGGAGCTCTAACTCAGCCAATCTTGCCACTCGGTAATCTTCATCCTTATTCAAATAGTCCCGAAGAGAAATTCGCAGGGATGGGATTTCAATCTCTAAAGGGATGATAGATTCTATCCCGAACACGAGGGAATATGGCGTCGCACCCGTAGGAGTGCGAATTGATGTTCGGTAGGCCCAGAGGGCTGGGTGGATTTGTAGGTGCCAGTTTCGACCAGTTTTGCTAACCATCTTCTCCATTATCCTTACCAAAGTCTTGTTTGTTGCCTCGACTTGTCCATTACCACGAGGGTAATATGGCGTGGACCATTTCAATCGATTTGGAACCGTTGGCAAAGACCTTTCACGATTTGTTCTTAAATGACTTCCCATTATACGTGACAATAGGTGCGGGGATACCATATCGGCAAATAATGTGATTCATGATGAATTTAGAAATCATGCTCTGTGACATAGGTTAAAGGGACAGCCTCCACCCATTTTGTGAAGTATTCTGTAGCTGTGATGATATGTGTATGACCATCAGATGAGGTAGGAGTAAGCTTCCCTATTAGATCAAGTCCCCACTTGGAGAATGGCCACGGGGTAGTGATTGGTTGCAATGGTTGCGATGGAGCATGGATGAAATTTCCATACTTTTGGCATAGCACACATTTTCTAACATAATTACAACAATCAGTTTCCATGGTGGGCCAATAGTAACCTACTCTTAACAGTTTCTTAGCCAAGACCATTCCGTTTGTATGTGCTCCGCATACTCCTTCGTGTACTTCTTTAATTACCTGGATTGACTCGGCACATCCAGACAACATAACAGATTCCCATCGTAGCCACGACGATAAAGTGTACCTCCTAACAGGGTGTAACAGGCTATCTGGCGAATTAGGCTCTGCTTTTCAGAGCGGGAGATTTCGGGAGGGAATGTATTGTCCTTAAGATAGGTGAAAATGGGTTCATACCATGGTGAATGGGGACCAACAACCTCACAAGCCAAGCAAGATTCTGGCATGTCATACGCGGGCTGGCGTAGATTTTCTACGAAGAATGGCATATCATTGTTCCCTAGCGGAATACGAAAGCATAGATCCCACCGTTGCCATAGCATCTGCCGATCTATTCTGCGCTCTTGGGATTTGCTCAAAGGTAATGCGCACAAAATACTCCTTCAGAGTTTCCACCAACTTCTTATAAGGTATGAGCTTGTCATCCTTAACTTTATACTCATCATTAACCTGTTTGATGATTAGTTGTGAATCACCTACAACCTTCACATGTTGAATATTCCACTTGATGGCTAGCTTCATCCTGCAATGAGTGCTTCATATTCCATGATGTTGTTTGTGCGAGGAAGGCCGGGCGGAAAGCTTTGTGGTATAGGATCACCTGAAGGAGTAATAAGGACCACTCCTGCACCTGAACCATGAAACGTAAAAGATCCATCAAAATGTATCTGCCATACGATAGATTCTTCAATGTAGAGCAAAGATGCATCGGCGAGATCCGGACTCAAAGGTTACATGCTTTGCAAAGGTGCTTCCGCTAGGCTGGTCGGCAAGTACTTGTCCTTTAATTGATTTTGATGCACAAATTCTATATCAAACTCACTTTGAGTAGAATGATCCAATTAGCCATTCTACATGTGAGGGCAGGTTTGGACAACAAATACTTGAGTGGGTCGACCTTGGATATGAGCTTGGTCTTAGTATTTAGCGAGGTAATGGCGAAGTTTATGAAAGGTAAAAACAACAGCCAAGCAAGCCTTCTCAATCTGAGGATAATTACATTCATAGGCGATGAGGGTGCGACTCAGATAGTACACTGCTTTCTCTTTATGGCTAAGGTCATATTGGGCGAGCAGTGCACCAATAGCATATTGCGTAGCGGAAATATAGAGCAAAAGTGGTTCTCCCGGAGTGGGAGGCATGAGGACAGGTGGATTAGCCAGGTACTGTTTAAGCAAAGCAAAGGCTTGTTGTTGCTCAGGTCCCCAAATGAAAGTGATGTCCTTCTTAAGCAAATGAGTGAATGAGTGACATTTATCTGCAAGCTGGGAGATAAAGCGGCGAATGGCTTGAATTTTCCCTTGCAAGCTACGCAGTTGCTTGATATTCTCAGGTGGAGGCATTTCTGTGATGGCAGATACTTTAGCAGGGTCTACCTCAATACCTCGTCTTGACACGATGAAGCCTAATAGTTTCCCAGATAGCACACCAAAGACACACTTCTTTGGATTTAGCCTGACTTTGTATTCACGTAGGCGTTCAATACGCCGCAAAAAATGATAGGATGTTCCTCTCTTGTTTTGGACTTTCCCAGGATGTCGTCTACATAGTCTTCCATGATGTCATGAATCATATCGTGAAATATTACTGTCATGGCCCGCTGATAAGTTGCTCCCGCATTCTTAAGGCCGAATGGCATCACCTGATAACAGAAGGTGCCCCAAGGAGTTATGAAAGCTGTTTTGTGTTGGTCTTCCTCAGCGATCTTAATTTGATTATAACCCGAAAAGCCATCCATAAGTGATAGCATTTCATACCCTGCGGTTGAGTCAACAATCATGTCAATGTTGGGCAACGGAAAGTCATCTTTAGGGCAAGCTTTATTGATGTCCCTAAAATCTATGCAGATTCGGATACCGATAGGTTTCTTATGGATAGGAACAATGTTCGATATCCATTCAGAATAATCAATTGGCTTGATGAATCCTGCTGCAAGCAACCTTTCCAACTCTTCTTTAACTAACAAGGCCACTCTTGGGTGCATCTTTCGAAGCTTTTGTTTGATAGGCTTAGCGTCTGCGTGCACAACCAAGTTATGCACGACCAAAGTTGGATCTAAGCCGGGCATGTCTTTGTAAGACCATGCGAACACATCAATAAACTCTCGCGATGGCATAGTGAGCGTCTTTTGTTCTCTGGTGAGAGTGATGCTCCCAATTTTACTATCTTGGGATCTTCTTGATGCCAATATTAACATCAATGGTTTCTTCAACTAACAATTTTGATAAATCCTCCATACGCGTGGGATCGGGAGGTAGGTTGAGATCTTCATCCAAGGATGTCTCTACGAGATTTTCATCCTTGGCGTGGTCACTTTGTTTGTCCTTTGATTTTCTTATTTGTTTGTCAGCCAATGCCTCAAAGAGGTTTTCCTTTGTGTGACTTGGACTTTGATTTTTGCGAGGCTTTTCTTTAGAACTCTTGCCCTCGCTTTTCTTTAAATTTTGCTTGACCACGAAGTTCAGCCTCCTCGCCAAAGTAGGCGCAGGTGTCTAAGTCGATAAAGAAACCCTTCTTGTGATCTCCAATCGGAATTGTATCCCTTATGCCCATGAACTCTGCAATAGCCTCGTCATTCTCGAATAAATCTAGTGGCACGTGACGTTGTTGGTCCCATTCAACAAGGGAGGGGTATACAAGGTCAAGGGTTGGTTCATTGGGGGTGATGGTTAGGACAACATTATTCATGAAAAGGTTCGTGGAGGCCAGATCCTCATATTGGCTACAACAGGAATCCGTATCGCTGTCTAGATAATCGGAGCTATCCTCATGCTCAGAACAAGTCGCATCTTGATCGTTGGGGTGTGCTCCATAAGGGCGAATCCCAATGCCATATCTTTCTGTTTTGAAATGTGGAAGAGGGACTGGTTCTCTTTGTCCTTGTTCATTCCTCCCACATCCTAGGCCTTTGTAGCCCATGGAGTACATCATTCTGCTAGATTTTTCATATTCTGGGGTTTGATAACAAGATGGCTGAGTGTCCTCAGGGACCCAAGTAGTAGGTGGATCAAGTAATTTTCCTCGGCTATGAAGCCTCCGGGTAGGAGCGACCCGATAGTATGTTCCTCTCTAGGTCTCTTGAAGCGGTAGTTGGGTCGACCTCTAGTCTTGGGCGACAAGGAGAGGTCAGAAACCAAGAGCGCTTGTTGTACATTATACTCCCCACAGCCATAGTCCAGAATTTTCATCTCCCATGAATTAAATGGAGATGTTGAAGTAGATGCCCCATGAGTGCAAGAACGAAGAGAATTTGAATCTACTCGAGATTCCATGGCCTCAGAATGAAGAGGGACAGCTATATCTGTGGAGGGACATGCATATGTACCCTTTCGTGTAAAGCTATTAAGAGCTCTACAATGAGCAAAGGGCTCTGAGTCTCCTGGTATTGTTATTGTATGTCCCTCATGCTTCAGCTTGATGCATTGATGAAATGTTGATGGCACTGCTTGCATGGCATGGATCCATGGTCGGCCTAGAAGCATATTATATGGAAGTTCCAAGTCTAAGACGTGAAACTTTGTCTGATGGCAAGTGGGGCCCACCTCCATTGGCAGCGTAATGGTGCCTGCTGACTCTCTTTCCGCGTTGTCGTATGCGGTGATAGTGATGATATGGGACTCAAGATCTACCTCTGTATGTCCCAATTGTTTGACCAACTTAAGCGTGCAAATATTCAATCCTGATCCATTGTCCCACACACCGTTTGATTTTCCTGCGGGTGTGACAACTACCTCAATGTATAAGGGAAGATTATGTGTAGGATTCTCGGTAGGGACCTCCCTATGGTTGAAAGTGAGATGCTCACTGGGTGCGATATTTGCCACCGCGGCTTGAAGGTATGCGGGATCAACTTCTAAAGGCACTCCCGGCCCACGAAGAGTTTGATACAAAATTTCCTTATGCACATTGGATATCTTGAGAAGATCTAAGATCGAGATCTTAGCGAGTGTCTTCTCAAGTTGTTCTAAAAGTTATATTTACCGGTTTGCGGGGTCAACGAGAGAGGGTTACGGAATCACGAGGCGGGCACGCCTTATTCTGCAACGCCAGATCCTTTCCCTTGATTCGGATGGTATTGACACGGTCGATGGGGAGCGAATACATCCGATAAGTGAATCGTAATGATTGTTATCTCTCTTGGTATACAAGTAATTCGTGGCTTTATAGGTTTGGGATGACTCTCCCGATCCGGTTTTCCTTTCCGACTTATCATGTTTGGGAATGGTTCCTTATAAATCCCCATTTTCTTGTTAGGTGTTTGCATGTGGCTAGGGTTATCCACCTCTATCTCCCGTTGTCATGAGGTCTTGAATATAGTGGCGAAGTCGCAAACATTTGTCTGTTTTATGACCTTTAACGCGATGCATTTCGCAGTATTCATGCTCCTTATACCATGAAGGTTTAGGAGCGTTGTCATCGAATGGTTGTGTTGTAGGATAGGTCATCATGTGGGCCGCATCCAACTGTTTTAGTATGACAGACAACGGCTCATTGAGGGAGGTGAATGTTCTTCGCTTTGGTGGTGGTTGAATTGGGCCCTTGGTCAGTTTAAAAGGTTGACTGGTTTGGACCGTTTGAACACGTTTGGAATCAGTGATTCCGTCTCCCACCACGTTTTTGTTTTTGTTAAAGATCTTTGGCTTTTCAGCGGGTTTGACACTTTGGTTGTCTTTAGATTGGGTTTTGAGGGTGCCTTTGGCAATGAGGGCCTTTTCTATTTGAATCCCTTTCTCGATAACCTCCTCAAAGGTGCGGACACAATGCATTTGGAGGTGGAAAGCTATATCCGGGTTGAGATTAGGGACGAAAATCTTGTGACTAGCTTTGCTTCTCGGGAAAGCGCGAGGAAGCGACTAGCTATCCCTCTCCATCGTTGGAGGAAGGCTGGCGAAGGTCTCATTTGGGCGTTGTTTTGTCTTTGCATGAAGTCTGCCATGGTGACGTCACTCTCATGTTATATGAGAAATGACGCACGAATCTTTCCTTGCCATTACGGCCGGTGAAAATTGATCCTCGTGGCAAGCGCGTAAACCATTCTAATGCTTGACCTCAGAGACTCTTAGGAAAAAGTCTGATGAGGTAATTATCACTATAAGACACCTCTTGACATGCCATGTAGAAATCTTTAACATGATCCCTTGGGTCTCCCTTTCCTTTGTATTTGTCGAACTTTGGCATATCAAATTTCTTTGGAAAGGGTTGAAGGGTCATTGTCTTGTCAAAAGGATAGGGGCATAGTTCTTCGTATTGGTATTTCCTAATACTCCCTATATTGCTTTCTTGTATGCTCATGAGTTGTTGCTTTCATAGATTGTACTTCTTGTGCGAGCAATTGTTCTTTAGTGGGAGAAACGGGGATGTGTACATGATGATACCCTGTGTCTTCTTCTCCTTGGTTTTCTCGATGGAGTTCGTGGATCCTAAACTTAGGCTTTGACTTTTGAACATTCTTGTTTGTGTCTTTCTGTACTTGGAAAGTAAGCAAAGCTAGTTGTCGGCTTAAGTTACTGAGTTGTTGTTGGATTGTGACTTGGTTTGTGTCTTCTTCTTCTAAAGGTTCCTCCTCTTCGTATTGTGGAGGTTCTTCCCCTGTCTCATGTTCTATCTTGTTTCTTCGTGGCACTTTGATGAGGGGTATTCTATGCCCTACCACTTTATCATTTTCTACATAAGAAGTGGAAGCATGTCCTTTGTTAAAATATCTTCCATATTGATAAGGGGGTGTTCCTCCTTAGTAGTGTCATTTGTTTGTAGTATTGGTTCCTTCTCAATGGGCAATTTGGCCCCTAATTCCATGACCCGTGCCAAAACTCTATCTTTGTTTCTAAGGAGAAACTCATCTAGTAGAGTGGGGTCAAAATCAAAGTTTGCGTGTGGTGATTCTAATTCATTTCCACTATGATCGACCATCTCTTGTTTCCTTTTACTGCGAGAAAATAGTGGTCTAGATCGTGTCCGATAAATGGGTTTGACCCTTGTGCATTAGAGGTTTCCCAAGCTTGCGCTGTTGTTCCTCATATGTTTGTTTCTTTAACCTAGACGCGCGTCTTAGGAGCCATGTTTTCGTGATAAGTTTCACTAAGGTAAGTTGTAGATTTGTTCAAAATTCATATGAATACCCCTAAGTGAAACACAAGATGTACGTGTTAAGAGTAAATTAACGGTGTGAGAATACCAATGTGATAGAATGATAAAGTCACCAATGAAACAATCGTTTGGTATCAAAACTTAATCAAATGAAGTACCTCTGAATTACGTTTTAAAGTAATTTCTGACGCGGATGATTAACAAGATGTCTCCACTTATGCCAAGTTCAAAGGAATGAACAAAACGTAAGTAAATACATGAAGTTAAATGCGATCTCCCAATCAAGATATACGATGAGCAAGCTCAAGTCGATTAAGACCTATATCTCAAAAAGTGTCAATTACGATTTGCGAATGACACAACAATATCACCAAGATATGTTAACCCACTTTGCGAAAAGTGGAGTATTGATATCGAGGTGTTATTGATATGACACGCACAAATGGTAGTTCCTAACACCTTTTGAAATCGAGGTAATAATAAAAGCTGAACAAAAAAAAGCTCAAAGTATAGCTAGGAATAGTTAAGAATGTGTGCGGTAATGCAGTAATGCTGAATATAGGTATTTATGTCGAGTTTACAAGAAACAAGACGTAAATATCGAAATTGTAATGATACGAGACAAACAAACTAACTCCTCTATGGAAGTCATGATGATGAACCACGCCTAACTTCTGATGACGATCTTGGCGTGGGTATCGAAGATCACAATGGCTGCGAATGGCGTGAAAACGCCTCCACTCACTTTAGGCGTTTAACTAACCTTGACCCGCAAACATGGATGGGTGTAAACGGACATAAAAGTGAGAGAAAGCGATCGAATGGCAACACAAAGGTAATCACACCTCTTTTGATCAACAAAGTGTCAAAAGAATATGAAGGAAATAAATCAAGAAAAAATGACAAAAATGCTAGTCTTACTTGGCGGAGTTTAGCCTTCCCTAAGGCAAGTAAAAACTAGGCGAAAGTAATACGTCACACGTTTCTCAAAAAGAAGGTTCACATGACTCAACACTTTGTTTTAAAGTGGTCAAAGTGGGCTCTGGCCAAAGTATATTCTCTAGGTGGTTCTCTCGTCCTAGGTGTTCTGAAGTTGCCACGAGCGGCGATTTACCCAAAAAGTCGCATTTGCGATTAGTTTGGGAGTATCTCGGCTTTACTTTACCCCCTTGAAACGGTGGCGCAACTAGTGCGTCTCGTGTACTATCATTGGGGTCGCCACAACGGACAACTTGTAACTCTATCTCACAAAGGAATCACTAGTCAAGTAGGTAGTGCGGAGCACTTCCCGTTTCGTCCACAAGGGTTCCCTCTTGCGTGGACTACTTTGGGGTTCTGGAACCACCCCCATTGTTGTAGCTTAAGGCGTTATGCCAAAGGGGTTATGTTCCGATTGAGCGGAGAGGGCGTACCCTTTTCCGAAACTCTGCAATACTGAGTGTTTTGAATATGTTGTTCTTTTTATCTTGTTTAATTAGGTGTGGTTTGCTTGAACACCTTTTGGCAACTTTATATATAAGCATTGTATTAGTAGTTTTTGATTTCGTTTTGATTCCTCCTTTCTTTGTGAAGCGTTTTTAAGTCCTGCACTCAGCGTTAGTAGTTCTCCAAGAAAATCACATTATTTAAAGAGAGGATTAAAAGTTGCTTTTGATTCTCAAGATCATCGAGGATGCGAGAAAGAGCATACACAACAAATAATCCAACTAAAAAGTAAATAAAATCTTTTCAATCAATGAACCATACAAAATTTTTGATAAATGTTCATTCCCTTAAACCAAAAGTGAAAGATGAAGTTTCCAATTTACCAAATGTTATAAAATGAAGACTAAAGTTGCTTTTGATTCTCAAGATCACCCTAAGGTGCAAGAGAAGAGCATACACAAACTTTAGCCCAACTATATAGAAATGGAAAACTTCAAATCAAAGGACCGTTGAAAAATGCTTTGTAAAAGGTTCATTCCCTTAAGCAAAATGAATAATTAAATTTCCAAGTTTAATCCCAATGTTAAAAAGATATAGATCAAAGTTGTTTTTGATTCTCAAGATCACCAAAAGGTGCAAGAGAAGAGCATACACACGCTTTGATCTAAATCGAGTAAGCATGGAAATACAACATTCATCAAAACATTAGACATGTTAGAAAATGACCAGTTTTAAAATAACAGAAAAACCTGCAACTTCTGTAAGTGTAAATCCCGAATTTATGTTTTCATTGCATAGTTAACTTCAATACCTTTCCAACGCAAAAAAAATGGAGTCATTTCGAGGTCGGGAGCAAAAGTTATGGCCTTCGGAAGATGGGTTACGCATATGCTCTTATGCTCATGGGTATGCACTTGACATGCACTTAAAAAATGTCAAAAAAAACGTCCCTTAATATGCAAAATGGGCAAATTTTTCCAACCAAGATTCAATTTTGACAACAACCCATCACATTAATATATGAATAGAAGACTCAACGCTATCAAACATTAACATACATGCTCAAGAATTTAAGATTTTCAAGAAATTGACAAAACTAGCATGTAGAATGATGAAAAAGTAAGCTCTAAAAATGAAAACATGATGAAATCTTGAAATTTTCTCACCAACATTAAATTTTGACAGCAACCCACCACATTAATATGTAAATATAAGACTCAGCACTATCAAACACTAACCTACATGCTCAAGAATTGAAAATTTTCAAGAAATTGACAAAACTAGCATGTAAAATGTTGAAAAAGTAAGCTTAAAAAATGAAAACATGATGAAATCTTGAAATTTTCTCACCAAGATTAAATTTTGACAGCAACCCACCACATTAATATGTAAATAGAAGACTCAGCACTATCAAACACTAACCTACATGCTCAAGAATTTAAAATCTTCAAGAAATTGACAAAACTAGCATGTAGAATGTTGAAAAAGTAAGCTCTAAAAATGAAAACATGGAGAAATCTTGAAATTTTCCTCTCAATTCCAAATTTGACAACACTTCACCTCCTTCATACCTCTGAGGAAGACCCAACACACATGCAAACTCAACAAAACATGTTAAAAAAACAAGTTAGATCAACATGTGTAAAAGAGGGTTAGTAACCAAAAATAAAACTTAACTACAAAAACTTGAAATTAAGTGCAAAGGACAATGGAGTAAAGTCCCACCGGCGTGCCAAATGTGTGCATGTATACTTTGCTTAATGCTAAATCAAATGAAGCAAGAACTACCACCTAAAATAGTTCTACATTTAGCTAAAACAAAGCATAAACACCATCATGATAAGAATTAAACAAGGGTTAGATCTTTAGCATTCATCAATACAAACTTTGAAACTAACAATGCTAAATATCTAAACTCCTCTATTCTCTAACAACAAATAAATGAATGGACCTAAGTAAGCTCCATGGCTATCAAAATAGTTGTCCTTAATGCTCCAGAACCTAGGAATGGGGGCTAATCAAAGTTGGACTCTGAAGACCCTTTTGACACCTCCCATATGACCCAAGCACTTTAAGAAAGAGGCTTAACTCTTGAAGATGATGAACTCTCAAAGGGCAAGGTGCAAGCTCTTAGTCTCTTTGCTATATGCTTTGCATTTACTCTCTTAGAAAGTTTAGGTGTAAGTAAAAGGTAGGTGGAGGGCTCTTTATATAGCCCCGAAGGATAAAGGATTCAACACATTCTCATGAATGTGGGATAAAGGTAAAACATGATTAGGAATGGATAAGGTTGCTTTATTAAAGGTAACCTTACTTTAGAAGGGTTTAATACATGTTTAGCAAGTCATGGGAGTTGGGGGTATTTTAATTAATCAAAGGTGATTAATTAATAGGTAGGTGTAAGCTTATAGAAGCCAATTAGAGGAATATTAGTGTGATTTAGGCTATTAGAAGGGGATTAAATCAATTAAATATTGATTTATTGGTTAAATGGATGGAAAGCTAATTAATTAATAATAATTAATTAGTCTAGGTAGAAGGGTGATTTATTAACGGAAGGTCGTTAATTAGGGTATTTGTTGGATAGCACTTAATTAATTAGCTTAGTGTAATTAATTAATGATGATATGAGGAAAATGAGTTCCTTTGACGATATGTCGTTGATTTGCGAAAAGGGGATAATTAGCACAATTTAAGTATTTAAATTGTGGGCATAATTATAGGTGTCTACATCAACAACAACATTTTGTGGTAGCACACACCATACTAACTATGCAGGTATATCACATAAGAAACTACACACACATTTCCTCCCTAGGTTCACTCTCATCACTTTTTTTGTGTATTTTCATCTATAGTTTCCACGCTCCATCATCTTTTTGTCATTACATGCTTTGTCTAGTCCTTCGGTAGCGTTTTTACATCACTCTACATGGATTATCGTGTACGTATCTCTATTTACTTTATGTTTCAAGCTTTCCACTCACCAACAAAAAGTCGGGAAAATGTAGACATAAAATCATGCACTTTAGACATTATTTAGTCTCGGTCTCATAAAACTATTTAGAAGGTTTTTAAGTGAAGTAAAGACTAATTAACCCCCATCTTTTGGCCATCTTACTTTATTTTCTTTCGTCATTCCCGACTTCTTGCATCCACATGCCCAATCGATTTTGTCATTTCACATTATTTTAGCTTTGATTAGGGTGCTTAGGCTTGAAGTCTTGGGATGCCCATGGGCACCTGGTCCCACTAGGGTGCCACGATCCTTTTTAACTTTCTTTGCCACTTTTTAGTCATTTTAGCTTCTTATCTTTTTGGTGGTTGGCCATTTCGGGGTTAATTATGAAATTAGATCAAGATAACCCTATAAATATAAAGTTATGAGACCATAATGAGGGACCAAACACTAGTCACTACTATCATCCACCTAGGGTTACATTCATCTAAAGCATTTGGAGATCATTTGCATTCATTTAGCTCCATCACAAAGGACAAGGTTGGTTCATCTACATCACACAAACATAGGAGGGGATTCTATTCTATTCCATCCACCATTCTATTACATTTTACATCTAGTTATTGCTTGCTACTTCACAAAGTGTGACTAACACAAGAGCACCTAGGGCACATGATTCACACACACACTAGAACTACATTTGGGTTCGAAATGTAGTGCAATGCTCAATTAGTAAGTCCACTTTATTGTGGTAGACGAGAGTCGATCGACCCATTCGGTTGCATTCTTTTTTAAGGTTTTAATACTTCTTGTGGTCTTTTTGCAAGTCTTCTATTCATCTTGGATTATTAGCGACACTTTGCAGCGGTGCGGTGAACCTGATGCAACTAACAATGAAGGTTTCGAGATCACTTATAAGACTTGCAAACTCAATTTTGGACCTTTTCACGAGACCAAGGCACCCATTATGTAGACTAGAGCACCCGCAGTGTCCCGGTCCCTCTCTAAGCACTCTAGTTCAGCTAGATAGCTTGGATCCATCCTTTTCATGGCCTCTGCATAGTCATTCCTACTTCTTGTTTCTCCAGGTCAATTATTTGACACGGTCCATAAGTTCATCAAATTAGCTAAGTCACTTCCATACTTCTCTTGTATATTAAGGTTTCTATTTTCATTAGCTTAGTTACTAGGGTCATTTTACATAGTTTTTATTACATTTATTTACTTTATTTACATGTTGTTCTATATTAGATTAACTACTATTATTCAACATTTTAGTTCATTTTAGTCAATCATTACGATACAATAGTCTTTTCTTTTGAGAAGTTTTTCTAGTATCTCCTAATGGAATATTGGAAATATTCTATCCATTTAGAAAGATGCAAGATGAAAAATTTCAATAAGATTTTGATTTCTCCACCGATTTCTACTTGAAGAGATTATTATATTGGTGTTAAGTATTACACTACGCAAATTTGGTCATTTAGTGTCTACATCACTCAATGTGAAGAACAATATCGAGACACCCTAGGTGTACAATCATATTTATGCATTTGTTCCTATGTTTTGACCAATATGACTTTGTACAATATAGGCCATAACCAAAATGAATTAATTGTTCTACAATATATGCTTCATGTATATTATGAAGTTCTTAACATAAGACTAAAATTGTCATAGGAAAGGTACCTTCCATGTTTTTTTATAAATAACAAAGCGTAAGTCAATACAATTAGTTTTTCCAATAAATAAAACTATAGAAAACAAGCTATGAGAAAAAATAAAGATAAAGTAAGCTTAGAATCGACATTTGAAGTAGTTGAAATTGATAAAAGCATTTCATAAAATTAGTTTTACTTTTTTCAAAATGTTGTGTTGATCAAGTTTGTACTTCTAAATTATTTGTAGTCCTACTAGGTACAAATCTGATCCATGGTGTTGATTGTTAACTATTGGGATAGTCATGATTCAATACAACCAAGTCAACAACGCTAGTTGTAAATGCCCAATTGGAAAAATGAAAAAGGTCACACATCCCACTAGTCCTATGGGCTTCACTAGAGCATGGTCTCAATTTGTAAGTATCATAGTTTAAATTAGCTTCTAGTAGTAAGTGTTTAAGTTTTATTTTTTTAATTACAATATAAATTAATATTATATTTGCATTTTTCAATACACGAGGACTATGAGAAGCCTAGCGAGTCTTGGCATAAGGATCATATCCATACTTACATATATGTTTCTCTGTAGAAGTAAATGGCCACCAATGGAGTCCAACCATTACATGTATGTTATATAAATTCATTGTAAAATATATTTTAAAATTATTTATCTGTTTTATCAATTATTATGATATTATTAATAATACTTTATTTTTATTTGATGTAGGATACACGCAATATCACCCTTGAGAGTAAGTGGAAAAACACGTTGAGTAGTGAATGAGAGATACATCAATATTGGGGTTACCATTCAACACTTGCTTGAAGTGGAGCTACATGGGATTTAGATGTTGCACAAGGTTCTCACGGTTTTTATGATACTCATTGATGGTGATGTTACTCAAGAGCGTGGAAGGGATAAGCGGCGGGGAAAATTGAATATGAGTACCATGATGTTTGGGGTTGACATTGAATATTACAACTTTATATTGTAGAAATTGACCCTAATATTGTATGGTGTCTCAGTTTTACCCTAAAATATGAGACTACCCCATGTTTAATTTATTTATTTATTTATTTATTTAAATAATGGGTCTTTTTATGATTTTATTGCTAGAAGTCATCTCTATTATGTAAAATATTTCTAGTGAATCATATGAGCCAATTTGAAAAATACCCAGACATCTTTGAAACTCATTTTATCCCTTCGCTAAGTTTTATGCTCAAGGGAAATTTTTTATTTAATTATTTATTAAATAAATAAAGCCCCGTTGAAGTAAATTGTGCTTTAGTTGAATCTGTTGAAGTTTTTCATGCCAGTATTCACACATCTCAATAGGGTTTCCACCAGGATGAATTGAAAGGATTATCTGCAACTTCTGCAACATTTTTCACTTTTATTTATTTCTTTTGCGTTTTTCTTTTGTTTTCTCCATGATTTTGTCATTAAATTCCCCTTGGTTCATTCATTGTTTTGTTTAGTTTGTTTAATTGCCTGGAGCATCTGGAGATCATTTACGGCCTCAGCACCGGAAGGAATCAACCTCAGAAGGCAAACTTCTGACCAAAAAAGATGAAGTCATGCACAAAAAGCCTTTCCTAGGAAAGTCACACTTTTTGGAATGAATGGGTCTAAGCTGCAATGGGATTTTTGGTAGTGGTAGATAGGCGGAATTTCTTAAGCGCGCTTGCAGGTAAAAATTCCCATTATATTATTGAAAAAAATCACTTAAAGCACGGGTGGGAATTTCTTGCACGCTGTGCAAGCTAACTTTTTCCACCAAAGAGATTTATTCACCCATGCAAGTCACACTTTTTGGGAGATGATTCAAGTTGCCGATGGGAATTTCAATGATGGCGAGTGGTGCTAGAATTTCTTACCTGCCTTGCAGGGTAAAAATTCCCATTATGAAAGTCAAATAACTTAAGTGGAAGAGGGGATTTTTGGAGTTGTAGTGCAGGGTAGAAATTCCCATCAAATTTGACTTCCTATTTTTAGAAATTACCCTTGCCAAAAAGTGCAACCCACCTTGGCATTAAACAATGTATTTAACGATATTTATTTATGTATTTTTCACCCAATTTTGGCGCCATGTATGGAAGGAAATTCAATGCAAGAAGACAAGCCAAAGAGAACTGAAGGATGCATGCTAAAAATAAATAAAATAAATTTATTAAAAAGCAACCAACAACATGCATAATTGGGCACCCAATTTGGGTGAATAGACATGATTATTTATTAATTAAATTTCCAGAAATAGGAAGGGCAATTATTAAAAATAGTATGTAGAGGGCTATATAAGCATGGGATGCCATAATGAAGAAGCAATTAATTCTTTTTGCTAAGGATTGCAGCCCAGACAGGTTTTGGCACCAAGGGAAGGAGGTTTTTTGCATTAAAGATTGTTTTTCATTGCCAGGAAGCTTCAAAGTTTGGCGCCTAGGGTTGGAATAGCTCGATTTTTGCTATGATAATTGTCGTGTGTGGTATATGTGCTTAGGTGAATTAAATAATATTTTTGTTTTCTTTGTATGCAAGCAAAACCTCAAATTTTAGGGCAAAAGGCTTTATATGCGATTTGTTGATAAAAATCGTATTCATGCCATGGACTCCATCTTTGTCTAAATAAATTACAGGTATTCATAATAGGTGCTCAAATCAATGTCGTGTACATTGAATATATCTTCGAATCAAGAAGTTACCGATATGCACAAATTGGTCAAATTGTAAGGGATTTCGATAGAATTAAAAGAAAAAGAGCTCGACAAAAGATTGTTCCAAATGCATGATGAAGCATGATGAAAGAAAAGGATCAACATAATCATGTATAGCTTCCATATTTTCTGAAGTTAATGATACGGACATAGGCCACCGAACCTATCACCGATTTAATTAATAGAACCGAGATCTCATAATTGTAAATGCTTCGGAAAAAATCATCCTCTTGTTTCTAATGCAGCCCAGTGTAGAAGTCAGTGCATGGAAAATTCCTTCCAAGATCTTGTGCATGTGCTCCCAATATTCTAGTTGAAGCCTTCATTGAATTTACTTGTATTTGCATTCATCCAAAGTGCTTTCCGGAATTTAAAATTGCTCATATGCAATTAAAAATAAAAATGATGAGTTTTTTCCGAATTATTTATGACAATACTAGAGAAGAACTGCAAAATACTCAAGGATAAGAGGGAAGACAAATCAAAGGCAAGCACTGCAGTAAGAAAACCACGCGATCAATTACTTCCGATCCATTTTGGTGAGAATCAAAGACAGAAGAGTCAACCGCATGCAGAATATGGAAAAAGAACAAGACTGGAAGTGTTGCAACTTTCTTTTAATTTATTTTCCTCTTTCTTCTTCTTTCTCTTATTTTCTCTGACAAAGTAATTGAAAGCAATAAACTAAATTATAAAAATTAAGTGATTGGTTTAAAAGTTGTTACTTGAAGAAGTCAATTACTTGGAAATAGGTGGCAGACATGCAAAATAGAGGATTTTATTTTCAGTTATAAATCATGCATGTCATACAAGAAGGAATTCCAGGAGGGAGATTGCCAATTGTTTTCTTTACAACTTTCACATGTGTCAGTTCAGTTATAGTTTCCTATTTGTAATTTCCCCTCCATACACTATAAATAGAGGAAGAACCTATGGGTTAAAGGATCATAATTTGTAATCAACATTCTTGTGTTCCAAACTTTGAGTTGAAACCCTTGATATCTTTTTGCAAGCTAAGGAATAGAGAGGAGGCAAATTTCCGGAGAACTTTGTGTCAACGGTGCATTTTGTTTCTTATTTCTTTCTAGATCTATTCATAAACTTTGTGTTATTCTAGATCTAGATTTGAAACTATCCTTTGCTTTAAATTCTATATTTCAAGATCTATTTGTTTTATCTATGTGCATGTGATCAACTCTGTGAACTATTGATTGGGTTGCACATCTTCTCTCCTTTCTTCCTGTTTTCTATTATTTTCCTCTTCTACAGATATTTCCTTTCTCTTACAAACTTAACTTACTTGCTACTGAATTGTCTAGCTATGGTTCATGAGTTACATAGTTAAAGTAATACCAACAGATAGATACTAGAAAATATAATTGACAAAATCTTGCATGAGAGCCTCACCGGTAAATGAGGGAGATTTATCTCATGATTTAGGTTTTTAGTTGTGCGATGCGTAAAATATAGCCAAGATTGTATGTGGTCAATCATGACTTTATAACTATTTTTGTATCATAATATTATCTTGACTTTCAAGTGATGATTGAGTGGTTTGATTAAAATGTTTAATTTATTATTGTTTCCTTGAATTTTTTCCGTTTGTATTAAATTTTTTATATTATCAATTTACTCTAAATATTTTTTTGACTTTAACATAATTTTTATTGTTTATGTATATCGTTAAAATTGACATTAACATAAAATGTAACTAAAGTTGTATAATATAATAATATAATTAAATAAAAGCAAGACCGATAATATACTCGTAAATAATGATGAAATTATGTCACAATTGTAGACTAATAAAATTTGCAATCTAAGTCATAGTTAGTGTTGCAATTTAAGTTAGATGTAGCATCACCATTTAAGTCACTAGTGTCGAAATCTAAGTTTCGCAACTAGTGTCGTAATTTAAGTTGAATGTAGTGTTGTAATGTAAGTCAAGATAATAGTCACAACCGAAATCTAATTTTAAGTCGCGCAGTGTCACTTTTTAAGTCACATAGAATGTCAATGTAAAAATGAATCTAAATATCCTTATTAATTCATGCATTAATTTAAACTAAAGTCATTACTTAATTCATAGATGAAGTTGCATTCTAATTCACCCTAACATCCCATTTAAAGTCACCCCAATGTCATGATGAAGACACAATTAATGATGCATTTTACAACACCCTAACCTCTCGGGTTAAAACATCCCGACATCACCCTAATGTCACTCTAGAGTGACGTTATGATGGGACATTAAGATGTCTTAAACTAGGACATTAAGGTGCATTCAATGAGACATTATAATTTATGTCATTTAAAGTCGTAATTTAAGTCGTCATTAAGTCATTTTCATGACTTTATATTTGAATTTAGGGTACTTAATTACAAGTTTTAGAAAACCATATTTGGAAACTTAGAGGTGACTTAATAGTGACTTCAATTATGACTTATTTAAGTCAAAATGTTTTATTTGGATACCTCTCTTTACTTTATATATAAACCTATAACTATCTTAGGGATATAGTTACTATCCTCTAAAATTGTGATATTTTTGCTCCTTGAGCACCTTTGGTATCTACATCTTATATGTTGGACTAGATTTGATCCCCATTATTAGTTACTCTAGTCATATAAACAGAAAAACAAGAGGAAAACCATGGGGACCCTTCCTCCTAAAAAATCATCGTGATCCAAATATGTATCCTCCATAACTTTCCCATTGTGTTTCCAAAATAAATTTTCCACTACATTTAGCCTTTTCCTTTCCCATTGTTTAGTGATACACCCATAACTACATCCTTATTAATAAGGAATCAGATTTGAGAAAGGAGGTAACACCTCACTATATTAAACATTTCTGTTTTTAGTCGACAACATTTCTACCACAATCTTTTGACACCCCATTTTTACTACCTCCAAATAATCTTCAAGAAATTTTTCCACCATGGTTTCCATCCCCACTTCTTACTTTTCAAAGATGAAAAGGGTATGACATTATTTCTTATTTTGGTTTGGGATATAAAATTATGGGAATCACTTGTAGATACATGCCATGTGTAAGGGCTTTGGATTCTACCAGTCTGTTATCTCCTCTAAATTTTGAATGCTCCCAACATTCTCGTCTTTGCTGAGGAGTTGTTATAGCTAAATTTGTAGCCTCTTATGTAGCCAACTTATAGCCTCTTTTGTAGCCAACATGTTGTGAGGGGATTCTTCCGTTTCCATAGCTTCTTCCGAAATATGTCGGGATCAAGCTAACCTTCCAAGGTCTCCAATAACTATGCACCTTTTAACTATGTTGGTTCTCCCTCTTGTAAGTTTGCTTGTTCAAGAGGTATAGGCTCTATTTTTATATTTTTTTCTTCTTTCTTATTTTAGAAAACTCAAACTCCTTATCAGTTCCTTCTATATTGGTATTAATAGAAGAAACTCCATAAGTATTAACCTTTTTTCCCCTCGAGTAAATATCCTTTTTCATTTCTCCCTTTTGCATAACATTTTTTAGTATTTATTTATTGTTGTCTCGTTTTCCAAACTTGGTTTACGCCCAAAATTCCTTGTTGAACCAATTTGTGAAATGGCTGGGTAGAGAAGGCCATGTGAAATTATGTACACCAGATTCGTTGAAACTTACCGAAATTATCTTTCTTGCCCACATCTTCATATTCAATTGGTTGAACCAATTCTTTCACATTGATATTCAAAATTAAAACTTGAGGAAGACATTTGTAGCATCCACTTAACATTTATACACACAAATGAAGCATCCTTCCCAAAATGTATGGGATCCAATTGATGAAAATCACCTACAACTTCACCAATCTTCTAAAATATCTCCATTTTCCGAACTCTAGAGGTAGAGAATAAAGTATAATCCAACATAACTTCAAGCCTACACCAAAAATATGTTTCATAAAATTAGTTCAAAATGGTTGTACTAAGAACTTTCTCCCTAAAACCAATTATGGGCCAAGACCCAATCTCTATCTTCTTAAGTATGGAATTTTACCATAAACCAAACTTTAACCAAGTGTTTAAGGTTAGCTCGATGAAAACCTTGTTGGGTATTTTGTAGCCTTGATTCTAAAAACCACCCTTTCCAAGGCATCACAAGGAATTTCCCTAAGAGAACTAGGTTGCCCAAATCCCTACATCCCTCATCCACCATTTTGTGAGGGATCACTACTTGTCTAAGATGTAATGTTAAAACACTCATATCCCTATCCATAGATGAACAATGTGAAGCTCTTGGACTCGAACTTTTTGACTAGTATGATATGTTATGGTTTCTTCAAACTTGTAGTCTAGTTGATCTCCCATCAAATATGTCTCATGGTTTGAATTGGAACCCCACTTTACCAGTCTAGATCTTATAACTACCTCATCACCTTTCACATTTCCAAAGTATCACCCTAATTCGTAATTATTTTAGAAGCATAAATCCTAATAATTTTTGACACAAAAGGCGGGGATCATGACAAGGTTTTCCTCTCCAATGGGAGTCCATAAGATCCCATGATTATTTGATCACTAAAACTTCCCACATATATCCATATGAGTCCTCCATTTCCATTTTCTTCTCTGCAAAGAAGCCCTAATAAAATTGGAATCAATCATGCCATTCATCTTTTCTTAAAAATTACAAAGCAAGGTCTTTTTGCACTTCCTCTATATCCATAAGATATGGGATCCCTCGAATCTCCTTGTTTTCCCTCTTCCTTCTTAGATTCGGGAGAAAAATCATCAAACCAATCTACATTCATTACTACAAGTTCGAGAACCATCTATCCACCCCCTATAGGGCCAAAACCCTTCACATGGATGTTCATTCTTACTTTCACCCACCTTTAATTATATAGTCGAGTCCAGGTGAATCATCATATATATTTTCTAAAGTATGGAATATTATCATAAACCAAACTTTAACCAAGCATCTAAGGTTAGCTCGGTGAAACCCTTGTCGGTATTTTGTAGCCTTGATTCTCAAAACCACCATTTTCAAGGCATCCCAAGGAATTTCTCTAAGAGTGATAGGTCACCCAAATCCCTACATTCCTCATCCACCATTTACTAAGGGATTGCTACTTGTCTAAGAGGTAATGTTAAAACACGCGTATCCCCATCCATAGATAAACAATGTGAAAGCTCTTGGACCTCAAACTTTTCACTAGTATGATATGTTATGGTTTCTTCAAACTTGAAGTTTAGTTGATCTCCCATAAAATATGTCTCGTGGTTTGAATTGGAACCCCACTCCACCGATCTAGATCTTGCAACTACCTCATCACCTTTCACATTTCCCAAGTATCACCCCGATTTGTAATTATTTTAAATATATCCTAATAATTTTTAACACAACAAGGGATCATGATAAGGTTTTCCTCACCAATGGGATTCCATAAGATCCCATGATTATTTGATCACCGCATTTTCCCACATATAGTCATATGAATCCTCCATTTCCATTTTTTTCTCCGCAAAGAAAAATCCCTAATAAAATTGGAATCAATCATATCATTCATATTTTCTTAAAAATTACAAAGCAAGGCATTTTGTACTTCCTCTATATCCATAAGATATGGGCTCTATCGAATCTCCTTATTTTCCCTCTTCCTTCTTAGACTCAAGAGAAAACTCTTGAGACTACCTAGATCCATTGCTACCAAAGTTCTAGAACCATCTATCCTCCCCCATAGGGCCAAAACCCTTCATATGGATGTTCATTCTTACTTCCACCCACATTTAATTATATAGATGAGTCCAATGAATCATTATCACAATCGATGTTTTCTCCCGAATTTTTCAAAGGTGAGTTTTTTTATATGATTCCTCTATCAAATATGTCTTCAACTCCTCTTCTTTAGCTTATCCCCATCGATGCACCTCCCCCACTCCTCGAAGGATAAATCCCTTTGTAAAATGATGGTGATAGTGGAACATTAACTATAAATATGAATACTAAGTAGTGAGGATTGATTTGATCCCAACAATTATAGAATAAAACCAAGTTGAGGCAATCAATGACAGGGTTCAAGCTACAAACAATTGTTCAATCCCTAAGACCCCTAAAACACATTCATTGAACCATGCAGGATAAATGACTATTTAAAACAATCTAAAAGGGAAATCAAAGTAAAAATACCTTCTAAAATCACTAATATTTTTGTACATTCACTAATATTTCAATTCATATTCCATGTCAATTTGTAAGACAAAAATACTAGTTATAGGCAAAACCACATGTTTAAATATGTTTCTTAATAATCTTATCTACATTTTAACACAATTTTGTCTTGTTAACCATGAATGTGTTTAACAATAGATTAATCCATGTTTGTGTGTATGATTGTATAGCCATGACCATGTTCATCAATAGGTATATCCACATTATAGTCAATTCACCACCCACAAAATAGAGTTAATAACATAGGTCAATGGATTTCCTAACATGTAGCTAGATCCGGGAAGTGAGGTGCTTCCTCGAAGGTGTCAATCCACGTCTTAATATAAATTAATGTTGATAAATATCATGAAATGGAAATTCCTACTATAGTTATATGATTTAGGTATCTCACATAACACAATAGTCTAAATCTAATCTAAATGACGAATATAAGATTAAATCTAGGAGAATGGTCATTTTCAGGGTCTATAGGTATGATAGAGGGTAGAAAAGAAGGTCTAGGTGAAGTCTTGGGAGGTTTTGGAGAGTTTTGGGTGGAGGAATGAGCTCATTGGTCTAAGGGAAAAAATGCTGAACACACAGACCGATGTCGGTTGGGGGGAACGATGTCGATCACTGGTTATAGCCGGATCGGTTGGGTAACCAATCACGATAGGGGAAATTGAGTTTCAAAGGTAGAAAGGAGGTTGATTTGGGCTCTCTTTGATTACACAGTATTGGGAGGTCTTAGGTAGGGTGTAGGAATTTAGGTGAAGACTCAACAGGGGTAAAAGGGGTGGTTAAAAGGGAAGAGTGGTTCCGGTTGGTAGGGCATCAAGTGAATGGGCTACGAAAGGTATCCGGGAGAGGAAGGAGGTGATTAGAAAAAGATAAAGGATCTAAAACCAAAGCTAATGAAATCAATAACCTAGTTAAGAATACTTATCAGAGATCTAGAGATTGGTAGAAGGTGGTGGTTGGTGGGTGTGCATAGGAGAGATGAGATGAGATCCAGTGCCATGTGAAGCAAAGGTTGAGTGCTTCTCATGTGAAATGGTTCAAGCCTATGAAGTCAGATTGGTTTTTGGTGGAGAGTTTGATGCTCTGGTGCTCAGTTGATCATCGGGTGTCGATTGAATGCCAAAGATGTAAGATCAAATAATGCCAACCAAAAAGAAGAACCTAGGAAAAAGAGTTTAAAATTTATTTAAAGGAACCGATGGTGGTTCCTTGACTCGGTGCCAGCCGAGGAATAACCAACATCGGTTAGGGAGAAATAGTCTTATTTTCTAAAAATAACCTTTTCTCTCCCTTTTTGGCATGAGTCAAGAATGGTTATGGGTTAGGAGTCTTGATTCTCATTAAATCACATGGGAAATTAGTGGGAGAGGTAGTTGGAAATTAATATTAGGTTTAGAAGAAGTCTCAGTTGGTTAGGGGGAGTGATGACTCAGTCTTAGTTATTAAATGGGCTTGGAATGGGTCCAAGGTGAGGTGGAGAGGTGAGGTGGAGGGGTGAGGTAATAATTAATCTAATATAGGTAATTAGATTAATAAAAATATGTGAAAGGGGTCATGGTAAGGGGTATGTAATAAAAGGGGACCTAGAGGGTGTCATCCCAATTTTGGGTGTCTACATTTTCCCCTTTTTGTCACATAGCTTGTACTAATAAGTGATGATGAAAAAAAAGAAGTGGATGCCCCAGATATGGGTGGAGGTTATCCCCCTCAAACTAGGAATTGATGTAGTGGAAGGAAGAATTCGGTGATGGGTTTGATAAGGTGGTAGGTGATGAAAAATGGGGTTATGTGAAGGTATAGGAAATGGTGATGATGATAGGGATCAAAGGTGGAGGAATTAAAATGCACACACATGCTTAGAATGTAACAAGGCACAAGGTTGAAGAGCACACAAACACTAACTCATCAATGGTTGATAGTTTATCCAAACAAGGGTGATGTGGTCTAGGTATCCAAGGTATAGGATGTGATCTTGGAAACACAATGAGGCTAGGTGTAGGAATGGGTATAGGTGTGTTCCAAAACACCAAAAGGTTTGGTCTAGTCGAGATAAATGTCATGAAAATAAGGTGAGGTAAGGTTAGTAGGCTAAACAACATGGGTAGCATTATCACACAATGGTAGAGTGAGTAAGTGAGTTTGATTGTCATATAGGTGAGGTTGGGTTGGTGAAGGTATATAGGTAAGGTCATGGGTAAGGCCTAGGTGAAGGAAAATGTGCCCCTAAGTATCCGTAGGGAGTTGGTGAGGTGGTGAGGCTGTTAGGTGAGCCTATAGGGAGGTTTTAGGGTTGTGTCAAGCTAGAAAAAGGCAAGCAAGAGAGAAAAAATTAGGGAAAATGAAGCATATTGGGTTATATGTAGGGTGATGATGCCGGTTCTAGAGAACCCATGCCGGTAGGGTGACCATGTCGGTCACACCTAGGGAAAGACCCAATCGACATCGGTCACCAAAATGGTGAGATAAAAATGGAATCCCACCCAAAATGTGCTCATTTGAAGCATTGGTTGAGTTGGAAAATGAATAGTGGAGAGGGTTATTTGTGAGGAAGATGAAAATAGTGCCAGGAGAGACTAGAGTTGGCGAGAGATAAGTGGGTGGAGGAGGTGATTTCGTGGCCCCACATGTAGCAACTATCTGATTGGTTGGAGAGATAGGAGCTATTTGACATGGTAGAGAGTAGGGGAAGGATCAGGGGGTGCTCTAGTTCAGGGCTCCAGCCATCCCAACATGGAGGCACATGAGTAGAGGTAGGATTTGGGCTTTAAGCTTGGTTTTGTAGAATTATAGGTACTGGAAATGTAAATTTTTTTTTTTTTTTTTTTTTTGAAAATTTTATTGAAATTGGGGTGAAATCAAGGTATGGGAGGGTGTAATTAGATTAATTAGGGGTGAAAATGAACTTAGGGCCAATTGGAAGTGATTTGGGTGGGTTATTTGGGTGTATTTTTTTTTTTTTTTCAATTGGGGGCATGGGGGTTCGGCCTTGGGGCCGAACTAGTAACCGACATTGATTAGTTATCGGTCGACATCGATTGACTAACAATCGTTTATTCATTGAAGGGGAATCGACATCGGTAGGGGAACCATGTCGATTGTTGTTCGATTAAATAACAAAGTGTAAGAAAATGTTGATTTTAGGCCATCTAAGGGAGTGTGAGGTTGGGTAGGGTGGAAAAGAGAAGTCTTAGGGAAGGGTTTGGGTAAAATATGATGTTATAGGATGATTTTGGGAGGGATGGGGTTGGGTAGGTCAATAGGTGAACTAGTGGGAGGAAGATAGGTAAGATCGGAAAAAGGGGAAAATAGTGGAATGGAGTGGGCTGAGCTAACCTCCGAAGACCCCATGTTTAGTGCTTCCTACATAGCCCTTGCAAAAGGGCCTCGGGCGATGTAGTTCTCCCATAGGATAAGGAAGAATATGATTTTGGTAAGTAGGTTGGGTGAAGGTGAATGGTCTAGGTAAGGCATGGTAAATATTAGGCAAGGTTGAGTTTTGAATAGAAAGTCAAAAGGGAAAATGATTAACTTGTGTGGGTGTTGATGATGCAGGCTAGGAAATAGATGACTATGAGGGACCAACTTCCCCCTTCTAGTATAGATGAGACCCACCATTTTGGATGAGGAGTGGGAGCACATGTGGTAGTTGGGCTAGGCATGGTGAGGAGGTATAGAGAGGATTACATGAGACCACAATATGATGGTAGCCCTCATCGATAGATGGGACCCGACTACTAACACCTTCCATCTACCGATGGGAGAGAGATGATCATCACATTAGAGGATGTATACAGGATTTTATGTGGCTTCTTGATCATTGGGGAGCCACTTTATCAGGTGTCATCTATAGATGTGGTAGATCATATGATTATGGTGTTTGGGATGCCATGGAAGAGATGACATACCATAGTGTGAGTATCAGTTATGGTGTGATGTATGTGGCACATCCTCAAGAGAGACCCATCTTTTAGTGTTGATGATGGTTGGCATCAGTTGTTTCACCCTTCCAGACTCAGAGGGTGGGAGGTTTCCATGGGCCTTGATGGGAGTTCTAGAGGACATGGTTTTTGACATAGGTTTATTTTGCATGGGCACCAACTTACTTGGTTCATTTATATAGGGAGCTTTGGGCTTACGGAGGATACGATGATACGGTCTCTGTTGTACTTATTTATTACACTATTTGGGCATATGAGCACATTGTGTGCCTTCATCCACTAGGTCTACCATGACAGGGTGGGACATGGGTGTATATAGGGAAGGATATAGTATGGTGGTGGATGATTTGATAGGAGAGAAAGGATGAGGGTGGATGGGGTGACTTGGGATATTGCATACTATATCGTGGGTACTAGATAGCTTATCACCTATAGAGATTCTATGGAGGCCATACCTCACTTACCCAGAGTTCATAGGCATGGAGGAGGAGCTGGAGGGTCTACAATTTTGAGATGGATCTAGGGGCAGGGCCGAGGAGCATGAGCTCATACCCATAGATCGGGTCAGATGATAGTTTGGCTTACAACATGATGTGCCCCAACCATTCCCACAATACCATTGAGATGATGTGGAGAGGTCATTACCTCTTCCATAACCAACACCACCAGCAAGAGTGGAGGAGAGGTAGCTGATGAGATGATAGATGATGATTGGGTGCATGGTGGGTATATAGGAGTGGTGGAAAACATAGTTATAGGAAGCACTACACCAGCTAGGCCAGACAACCTTGATTTGGCCACTATTATCAATGAGAGAGATAGGATACGGGGGTAGGTTATAGGACTATAGGCCCATGTTACTACTTTACAGGACATAGGTGGCCACATTATAGACATAGTTAGTAGTAAAAAGGCACGGCATGAGACGGGGACGGGGGGACATGTGGCTGCCCCTCCTTCACCTCTGAGGGTACATGATGGGACACATATATATACATGGTCCACATCATCACATGTACATAGGGACATGGTCCACAACCCTTCATAGTACTTCGAGGGCACATGGACCATGACCACATAGGGACATGGTCCATCATATAGGGACAGGTCCACTACCATAGGGATAGGGTCCATAGCCTCAGGTATAGGGACAAGGTCCACTACCTTAGGGATATGGGTCCACATATAGGTAGTAGAGTGATGCCACCACCACAGGTGATATCGATGGACCATATAAAGAGGTTGTGGCTGAGGCTAGATATTATGAGGATCATATTATAGAGCTTGATCTCCTATTGTCAGATGCTACCTACTATGAGCACAACAGCAAAGTAGATAGTCAAGGTCTCTAACTTAGGATCACGTTCCCATAGTAGTTCAACACATGATCCCATAGTATAGATTAGGGCCACCATACTCATGGGTAGGGCCAGTAGGAGGTGACTAGTGCACATAGAGATAGAGGCTAGGTGAGGGGACAAGAGAGAGTGGAAGAGGCACGAGCCCTCCCAGGATGATGATGATGATGAGATGAGATGATGGAGATTGTTTTTATTTTTGATTTATGACTTATATATACCGGCTATGCATGCCAAGAGGTGAGTTGTATATGAGAGTTTTTTGAGAGACTTATTTATATCTGTGTATACAATGTATTGACACACATGAAATTTCCAGTATATAGATGATGGTATTTATATCTGTTGTGTTTGGTTTCATTTCCATTGTATTGTTATCATGGAAATTAGATGTAGGTATGATTGATAATGTTGTGTTTTGGTTTAATTTCCAATGTATTGATATTATGGAAATTAGATGTGTAGACATGGTGATGATGTATGGTTTGGTTTGGGTTTAATTTCCAATGTATTGATATTATGGAAACTAGATGTAGGCATGGTTGATGATGTTTTTTTGGTTTGGTTTAATTTCCAATGTATTGATATTATGGAAATTAGATGTAGGCATGGTTGATGTTTGGTTTGGTTTAATTTCCAATGTATTGATATTATGGAAACTAGATGTAGGCATGGTTGATGTATTGGTTTGGTTTGGTTTAATTTCCAATGTATTGATGTTATGGAAATTAGATGTAGGCATGGTTGATGATGTTTTTGGTTTGGTTTAATTTCCAATGTATTGATATTATGGAAACTAGATGTAGGCATGGTTGATGATGTTTTGGTTTTTTAATTTCCAATGTATTTAATATATATGGAAATGATATGTAGGCAAAGATTATTTTTTATGAATGATGGGTGAAATTGAATGGTTTAATAATGTATTATGTTATGGAAATAGATGGGCATGGGGAAAATATGATGGCCGAGCTAACATCCTCGAAGACCCCATGCCTTATGAGTGCTACCTACATATAGTAGATGAATGCAAAAGGGGCCTCAGGGCTCATGATATATATTCTCCCATAAGATAGGGAAGAATAAGATGGTGGTAGGTAAGTTGGGTAGGATTGGGTAAGGTAGATTATGTATAAGATAAGAAAATAAGATGGGTAAGATAGGTAAGGTAGGTAATGTTGTGGTAAAGATTAGGTAAGGTAGATTGGTAAGGTAGATTGTGTTGTAAAAGATAAGTTGGGTAAGATTGGGTAAGGTAGATTGTGGTAAGGTAAGTGTATGATGTTATTTGATTTAATTTCTAATGTATGATGGTATTATGGGAACTAGATGATGGGTATAGGTGTGGGTGAGATGAGAATAGAACCAAGATATCCAATGTCGATGGTCTCATCTTGTTGAAGAAGAAACAAGTAGACAGAGGGGAACCAAAAAGAAGTGAAATGCTCCATAGTTGGAAAGGACCATAATGACCATACCAAATAGGCTTATGAACATAAACCCCTTGAGACATTTGCATGATTGATAGGTCTATGGTTGAAAGAAGTTGCATGATCACAAAGTGTCATGATGAGCACCACATCCCTTGAGTAGATAGGAGAAAATAAAAGAGGGTAGGGTGGAGTGGTTTGTTTAGCGTAACCTTGTTGTGGGACAACATGCCCCTTCTGCAAGATACCCAAAACTAGCATAGGCAAGTCCATGACCAAAAGTTTGTATTTTTCTTGATTTTTTTTTTTTTTTTTTTTTTTGCAATTCATAGAATGTTGATGTGGGAAGTCTATATTGGGATGAATAGTAGTGTCTCCTTGAGGTCTTCGTGAAGCTGATCGATGTGGGAAGCTCCAAGATAATTTTTTTTTAACAAATATATTAGTACCATTCTTTTTTGGGTAGACTAAGTACAACATGTGGCTAGATTTTTATAGTTGTCCTTTGAGGGAGAATCTACTTATAACAAAATAGAGAGAGACATAGATGTTCATTTGAGGGAATCATCTATTTGTGAAGTTTGACTCAAGGAGTAGAATTTTTGTTATCCCAAAATTTTTTGCATTATTTTGGACTTGTAGTCATGGACAAGACTATAAAGGAGTATAGGCCTCTTTTATGAAGGAAAAACCATAACACAAAAAGGTTAGCTATGAAAGAGGGGTTTCAAGTGACGAATGACCATGGGATTCCATCCTGAAAAGGATGAAAAGTATCCATGAGAATCATGCCATGAGTAGAGTTGTGGTACTCATATTCAAGATAAGGTTGAATGGTGATGGATAATCACACAATTTTGTTTGAGTTGTTGTCCTTAAAAGAGGTAGGTGGAAGGAGAGGTTCACTCAAGGGATGAGCATATATGAGACATAAAGTGATGTAGTACTTTATTCAACAATAGAATGGTCAAAGATGCAAGGCATTAAGGGGCTTAGGTTTGGGTTTACCCTCAAGAGAAGATAAATGATAAGTTCTTGATCCATAGGTATGGGTGACAATATAAGGTCCAAGCCAATTAGGAGAAAACTTTCCTCGTTTACTTTTCTCCATTTTGGTTACATGTTGATTTTCCTTCAAGACAAGATCATCGATCTTGAATGTTTTTCTTGAATGCATTTTCATAGGCATGCTTAATGCACTTTTGGTAGATTTGGAGGTGGTCTAGAGCATTTAAATGACATTCATCCAGTAGCTCAAGTTGTGCAAATGTTCTTGGTGAAAATCATCATCAGAGAGGATATCTTTAAGAGATATACGAAGAGAGATGGAATTTGGACTTCAAGAGGTAGGATGACCTCTTGTACCATAGTAGACCAAAGAGAAAGGTGTGGCAGTGGTAGAGGTGTGAATGCTAGTATGATAAGCCCATAAGGTGAAAGGAATGTGCGTGTGTCAATCCTTACCAGAGTCATCAACCACTTTCATAAGAATTTTGTTGAGAGTTTTGTTAGAAGATTTAGCTTGACCATTTTCTTGTGGGTAATATGGTGAAGAGAAACTGAGTTGAATACCAAATTTGTCACACAATTGGCATAGGGTTTTGTTTTTGAATTGTTTTCCATTGTCAGTGATGAGGTGATGAGGAACACCAAAGTGAAAAAAATGATATGGTGGTTGATAAATTTGACTATTTTCTCAGGCTTTGGTAGAAATGAGAGGGATGGCTTCCACCCATTTAGTGTAATATTCAGTCACCATGATGATCCATGACAATGATGATGTTGTGAGGAATTAGGGTTAAGCTCCCCAATGAGATCCAAACCCCACTGAGAAAAGGGCCAAAGTCTCCTGGCAACTTATAAGGCGTGACTAGGAGTATGATGAAGGTTAGCATGTTGTGACACTTCACACAATGTTTAACATAGTCACAATAGTCTTGGTTAAGGGTTGGCCAGTAGTAGCCGAGTCAAAGGATACACTTTGCAAACAACGAGGCCACTAAAATGTCCCCCACAAATCCCATCATGAATTTCTTTGATGGTGTATGGGATTTCAAAACTAGTGAGGCATCATAGGAGGATACCATCAAAGCCACATTTGTAGAGAAGACCTCCCATGATGACGTAATGAGAGACACTTTTTAGGAAGGCTCATCATCCATTGTGTGAGATCCAGAGGCAGGATTGAAAGTGAGAGGTAGTCAACGAACTGCTTATACCAAATGTCACATGGGTCAATATCGATGCTACCCACAAAAATTAAGGTCGGGGATAATATAAGAAGGTGACTGCAACCATTGTATTGTGATAAATATTTTTGAGTCAAAGGTGAGGTAGGTATTTGAGAAGAAAGACAAGCCATGGTATCTATGAATTTGTTAGTGGATCATGAGTGGCTTGAATGAGGTAGTGATCAAACGTGGTCAAAAGTAGGTCAACATGATGTTTATACTTTTGAAGCTCATCATTATGAAACTAGTATGAACCATTGATTTGGTTCACAACCAGTTGAGAGTCACCAAATATGTTAATGGATTTAACATCTAGGGCAATGGTAGTTTGAAGACCTAACACAAGAGCTTCATACTCGGCTATGTTATTTGTGTAGTCAAAGTCTAGTTTAAAGGATAGTGGCATAGATCACCATCAAGAGGAATGAGGATGACCCCACCTCCCCCATGGTGACATTTGGATCCATCAAAGAATAATGTCATTTGATAAACAATATCATCAATGGGAGAGGGTGGTGATAGATTCATTAGAAAATCAAAATTTGAGGATTGATTCCCAGGAAGAGGAGCATTTGCAAGTTGATCCACGATGGTTTGTCCTTTGAAATACTTTTGATGAATGAACTCCAACTCCAAGTTCTACAAGAAGCATGAGCCAATGAGTGGTGCATTGGTGTTGGTAAGGTTTTGTACATGTAATGAAGAGGGTTGGTGTTGGTAACAAAAAATTTTGTGATTAAGAAGGTAGTGGTGAAAAGTTTGGTGGCCACAAATACTAGGGCTAAGAAAATATTTTCAGCATGAGTGTACCAAGTTTCATAGTCTAGAAGAGTATGAATTATGTAATAAACCACTTGTTCCTATGTTTTCTCATCACGATGAGCAGCATGGCACCCAAGGAATGGTCAGTAGAAGAAATGTAAAGGTAAAAAGGTTGATCATCTTTAGGTGGAATGAGCACAGGTGGCTGAAGAAGGTAGTTCTTCAATGCTTTGAAGGATTTATGACACTCATCATTCCAATGGAAAGAAACATCCTTTTTAAGGAGGTGGTGAAATGGTTGGCATCGGTTTAAAGTTGAGAGATGAAGCATCGATGGATTACAATTTTCCTTGCAAGCTACGAAGCTTCCAAGGTTAGTAGGTGGAGGCATGTCAAGAATTTCCTTGATCTTAGCGGGATCAACTTCGATACCCATAAAGAGATGATGAAACCAAGGAGCTTACCCAGAGAACTATGAAAAACACTTCTTTGGTTGAAGGTGAACACAATATTGGATAAGGTGGTCAAAGATAACTTTAAGAATGACTAGGTGTTCGCATGACACTTGGACTTACCAAGAAGGTCATCGACATAGTCTTCCAATATGTCATGCATGATGTCATGGAAGATGTAAGTCATAGTGCATTGATAGGTAGCACTAAATTTTTTTCAAGCCAAAGGGCATGACGTGATAGCAGAAGGTCCCCAAGGGGTTATGAAGGTGGTTTTGTGTTGATCTTCCAAGAGTGAGTAATATCTTATTATAACTCAAAACCCATCCATAAGAGATAACATCTCATGGCTGGTTGTAAGATCAACTAGTTGGTCAATGCTTGGTAGAGGAAAGTCATCTTTTGGACAGGCAAGGTTAAGGTCATGAAATTCAATGTAGAGATACGAAGTCCCCCAGTCACTTTCATGACATAGAACAATGTTAGAGACCCATTGTGGATAATCGATAGGTAGGATGAAGGAAACAAGAGAGAAGGCATTGAAGTTCTTATTTCACAAGAAGAGTAATGCGAGGATGCATTTTACGTAGCTTTTGTTTCATGGGTTTGGCATCAGGGTTAGTTATGATATTGTGAAGCATGATATTAGGGTCAATACTTGACATATCACTATAAGACCAAGAAAATGTTGTTATGATCATGAAGAAAAGAGGTGAAAAATATTCTTGTTCCAGGAGTCTAAAGATTGGCCTATCTTTAGAATTTGTGGGTCATCTGAGTGTGAATGTTGATTTCTATGGTAGATTCATTCAACATGGTTTGTGTGTTAGAGGGTAATGACCTTTGAATATAAGAATCCTCCACACCTAAATAGGTCATAATAGAATCATCATCCTAACATTGAATGACATTTATAGAAGGTGTATCATCATCCAACATGTCAGGATAAAGAAGAGGAAGGGAAGAGGGAACCTCACCATCACGTTGATAGGTCGAGGTCCCAAGGAGATGGTGTTCATAAAAAAAAAAAGGTGGGAATGGATTCAAGATCCATAGACTCTATGGGAGAAGGTGGCGTGATAGGTGAGGAAGGTGGGGAAGGCTTTTCATCTTCTACGAGGGTGATTCGGGCCTTCTTAGGAGGAGGTTCCTAGGAAATCCAAGACCACAATGGTCATTTTGTTTCCTAGTGGTGCATGGTATGATGATGTGACAAACTTGTTCATAATGACCAAAGTCAAAAGCCTTTCTAGGTGCAATGGTGAAGAAAAGTAAGTGTGAAGTTATGTTTGGTGAGGTAGGAGAAGTCAGATGAAAAATGTTTGGTTTGGAAGGGAGGTTTAATAGAATAAGAGGAAGTGTCGAGCCCCCATAGGTTAGGTTGGTGTGAAGGTGGGGGGAATATGGTATGACCTCTCCTATACGATGATCATAACACGGGTGTTGGTGTAGTTTTCCATACTCCTGAGGAGTAAGGAATGTGTCAATGTTGGAGGTGGTATTCTCTAAGTGAAAGGCGTTGAAAAATGCCTACCAAGGGGTTTGTGGTTGGTACTTGGGTAGCAGTATAGATGAGCTATTTAATCCTGAGAAGATGGGGCATCAGTAGAGGGTGGAATAAGAGGGTTGGTATGTTGGGCTAGATGAGGAAGGTGAAGTAAAAAAGTGGTAGATGTGGTAGATGCCTTAATTGGGATTAGGACATCATTTGGATGGTAAGTCATATTATAGGTTTTGAAGGGGGAGGGATCTTCTTGAATGGTGTAAGGTTCCCCTTCATATTCAAATTTGAGGCAACAGTGAAGGGTGGAAGGTACACAAGCCATGGCAGAATCTAGGGACAACCTAGAAACATGTTATACTGGAACTCTCCTTCGAGAACATAGAAGAGTTTGGGAATAGTTTGGGGACCCACGTAGATGTGGAGGAAAATGGTGCCAAGGGTAGTGGTCATGACATTGTTAAAATATCAAAGCATGATGGGGTTTGCTAGACATATAATTGGTCATATGCCTATTTGTTCATAGGAATGAGAAGATATGATGTTGATGCTAGCACCCCCATCAATCATAATATGTTTAACATGAATATCATTAATGTAAGTGGAGATGAAAAGAGCGAGATCAGTGATCATTAGGTTGTGAAGGGGAAATATCTGATTTGGAGAAATTAATGGAAGAAATCTAATGAGGGGTAATGAGGGTGGTGATAGGTGAAGTGTCGTTGGGTGGAACCTTGATGGATTGCAGGACCTTAATGAGGGTCTGATGATGAGAATCAAAGGTTTGAATCAAGTCATATAAAGACATCTTCAATGATAAGAACCTTGCATATAATAAATCAATAAATTACAGAAGATAACACAACACAAGATATATGGGGGACCAAGATGCCCTAATATGTAATATATTTAGAATAATACCCTTAAGGTAGGGCAACACCATACAATACTCCTTAAGGAAGGAGTAACTCCACAATCTCCCAAGATGGGAATCCACTTCAAGGGGACACCTCCAATATACCTCTACCAAGTAGAAGACTCAACTCATACATACATGACCTCCTCATAATGATACTCACATCCTTTAAATAGGATGGGTAACACCTAATCCCAATGTAGGCCGACCCATTACCCAATATAATTAATTCCTATGTGAGCCCATATAACTAACTAAGGGGATGTGTGCCACATGTTGACATCTCCATCAACCCATATACATTATATTATCATATCCCATGTGAACCCATACATATAACTAAGGGGATGTGTGCCACATGTTAGAATCTCCATCAACCCATATATATTATATTATCATATCCCAAGGTATATAACATTGCCTCCCTCTTTGACATGTTTCGTCCCCAAAACATAAGAAGAAGCCATATAATGAGTGTGCTTTAAATTATTGCACACTTGTCACCATGCTCGATCATCTAACCACCCATATGAAATCCTAGTGGGTGATGTTACTCCAAACATGATTCCATATTCCATTGTGCTCATCTGATTCCATCTTGGTCCATATGTGTTCCTCCTTGGCATCCATGCATATCCATAATTATTATTCATGTGATTCCATGACATATAATTATTGTTCCATTGATTCCATGTATAGCCAAAATTATTACTCCTCCAATTCCCTGTACATACATGCATATAGATTGTTGCCCTTGTGTGTCCTAGCATGTCTCCATGATTTTTTCCTCTCATGATGATGTGGGTGTCTATATGGTGCAACCTTAGTATGCTCAACCTTATCAATCTTTTCCTCCACTTTCTTTTCCTCTTCCAACTTGTTTGCTATTTCTTTTTTCTCTTGAGTAGAGAAACTATTTTTAATTTTTCATCATGTTCTTCATCATCTCCTTTTGATTCATCCTTATTCCCTTCTTCACCATCTTCAAATTCATCTTCATGATCCCATTTTACATTACTTTTTTCCTTGCTAAGTGTGATATCTTGCAATGTAATTTTCTTTCTCTTGTACCATAATTTCATGAATTTCTTTTGCACATTAATATTAATTGTTCCCAATGTCTCTAACCAAGGATATCCAAGAACAATATCCATACCATCCATATATAAAGCATAAAAATTTGAATGTAAAACATATTTATCCATAGAAAGCTTTAAATCTTCAAAAACTTGAATATGCTTACCATCCATTTGAGATTCCTTGATATGATTTGTTTGCACATGTAAATTTTGAGCTACATCCATATTGATGAAGTTATATTTTCTGCTAGGGTTTATGGAAACAATTACCTTTTTTCTTTGAATGCACCCTTCAAACTGAAATATTAAAGCTTCCTTCCTTGGAGATGCACTATCCTGTGTAGTAGCTTCATCATCAACATTTTCTTCTTCTTCTTCTTCTTATGTTGTTGTTGTTGCTGCTTCTTCTTCTTCTTCTTTAACAAAATTGTGTTTCTTTTTTGTTTCCCATCTACCTAAGAAAATATCCTCCATTTCCTCCCAATCCCAATCCAATAGATCTATATCCAAATAAGAATACTAATGTCGCGATTCCCCACCAAGATGAAGATAAAAACTAACCCATACTAAACATTCTTCAAAATACATTTGTTTAAATTGTATCCACCATTTTTTTGCATCAATTTCCCCATTACCATAGAAAATTGGTATATCCATGATGCATAAAAATTAGGGTTTTACAAACTTACTCCTTTGACAAATATTTAACCTGATGATTTCGTTAATCATTCAACCTCAAATATGAAACCAAAAGAAGTAACCCCTGCTAAAATTTTGAGAGATTTCCGAAAATGTAAGAAATTCAGAAAATTCCTCAAATTACGGCCTATGGAGCAAAATAGTGAAAAAAAAAACTGAAATAACTATGTCAAAATAGATCCACCAATTCTTAAATTTCATTGGTATAACTATTTAAATATATTACCAACAACCCAATTTTTTTTTTTCCTAATTCATCATTATTCAGAAGATATAGACGAAACCTTAGAATTAGGGTTTCAACCCTAAAACGGACACAACTTTTGCAAAACAGCTCCAAAAAATCTGAAATTCGAAGGAAGATCACTTGAACTATGTATCCACTCCCCACAAAAATATCTGAAAAATTCCAATTCTATCTCAAGATATAGATGAATCACCAACATTAGGGTTTCATCCCACAAATTACCGGATCACCGTTTGCTCACGATACCACTTGATAAGAACCTTGCATATAACAAATCAATAAATTGCATAATATAACACAACATAAGATATATGGGGGCCAAGATTCCCTAATATTTAATATATTCAGAATAATACCCTTAAGGTAGGGCAACACCATACAATGCTCCTTAAGGAAGGAGTAACTCCACAATCTCCCAAGATGGGAATCCACTTCGAGGGGGACACCTCCAATATACCTCTACCAAGTAGAATACTCAACTCATACATACATGACCTCCTCATAATGATACTCACATCCTTTAAATAGGATGGGTAATACCTAATCCCAATGTAGGTGGACCCATTACCCAATATGATTAATTCCTATGTGAGCCCATATAACTAAGGGGATGTGTGCCACATGTCGGCATCTCCATCAACCCATATACATTATAATATTATATCCCATGTGAACCCATATATATAACTAAAAGAATGTGTGCCACATGTTAGCATCTCTATCAACCCCTATATATTATATTATCATATCCCAAGGTACATAGCATTCAACGGGGACTGGTGAAGTTGTTTGATCATTGAATGATGTGTAACCCCAGAATAAGTAGGTGATGTCGGCCCAAGGATGGTTATCTTAGGGGAGGTGCAAGTGTAATGGTAGGTGAAGGTGAACTAGAAGGGTTGCCAACCTTTTCCTTTCCTTTTTATTTCGCATGTTGTGACCGAGTGGCTACACGCACCATGTTAATTTCAAATATAGGAGGAGGAAAAGAGGGTTGTTTAGGCTTACCTTTATCCCTAGGTGGATGTGAAGGTAAAGGTTATAGAATGGGTTTGGGACTAGGTTATGTGGTGACGTTCGAAGAAAGAATGGGCTCCTCCTCCAACAGATCATCTTCTTCAAAGAGACCATCAAAATCACAAAACTAAAGGAGAATGGTTTTAAGAGTCTTACAACTCTCGAAATCATGCCCTAGCGAGCAATGATAAAATTAAATTTTTGTGTCATCAAACCCTATTGGTTTAGGTTTGAGAGGATCAGAAACGATTGATAGGTGGAAGTGATATAGTTGATGCCTCTAACAACCATGCAATGATGTTAGAGTAGGATCCTACCAAATGATCACAATGAGAGGTCAAGGTTATCTTAGGTGAAGGAGTAGGTGACCTTCATGAGGGAGGTGAGGTGAGAGATCATGTTGGTGTAACTAATTTTTTTGGTAGGTAGTGAAGGTTTGGGTTTAGGCTGCACCTTCTTGGATAAAGGTGAAGGAATAACGCTCGGGGTGAAGGAGACTCAGAAAGGTGTAGGTATCTGAGTAAGCTAAGGTGAAAGTGTGGGTGTTGGCAAGAGTGAGGGTAAAGGTAGGGAAGAAGGTGTAGGCAGAATGGGAGGTGAAGGCAAGGGTATAGGTTATCACACTTTGGGTTTTCCTTGGTAAAGGGGTAGGTTAACCAAGGTTGAAGGATGTGGGCCCAATATTGACGATAGAGGTGAAGGTGAGTGAGAAGGTGTGGGGGATACCGGTGTGAGCCCTAAGAGGTTGGGTCTTCATTTTAGGTTTCGGAATATATTTTTGATTGGTGGTGAAGAAGTTGACAAGTCTAGCTTCATAGAGGGTGTAACAAACTTAGTACTAGTAAAATCCCTAAGGTGGTAGTAGGTTTTCGAACGGATGGAGACTTTAGTGGAGGGTTGCTTGATGAAGAAGGGGCTAATACCACTAGTTCAGGTGTAATAGCCTTAGTCACTTTGAATATCTTTGGATATATGGTTGAGGTATCGGGGAGGAGGCAGAGATCTGCGTTTCTTGCTTCCTGTCCAAGTGAGTGTATGAGTAATCAAGAAACATGAGACCATGTCGAGTATACAAGGGCTTAGTACCTTGGAGATGGAGATGGATGATATGGGTGAAAAGAAAGTAGATGCATGATATCAAGAAGCTAGATCTGTAAAACTAAACAAGATAAGATTAGAACACAATATGCGGGGGTTGCCCGGACAAAACGGTTCAAGAGGATTTTAACTCCTCAAGGATGTCAACCCCGTGTTAGATAAGATAATAATAGATTGTGAACAACAGTAAAAAATGACAAGCAACTGAAATAACAAGAGTACTTAGCTATGCTTTTTTATAGAGATGAATCGGGCATCAAGATGGTAAAATGACGAATTAAGGCAAAGATTTCTCCTTCAAATGGGTAGAACTCGAGTTAAGCTCTTCCTTCTCTTCTGTAGGCCTAGATCTCTCCAAGTCTTTGATCCTTTCTCTTCTTTTAAAAAAATATTCTCCTTAAAAATCTATATCCTTAAAAATATATATCCTTTTGAAATAATCTCCCTCTCCCTAAATATGGGGGAAAACCCCATATTTATAGTTTAGATATGAGGCTAAACTGCAGGTTAGATGATACCTAGGGTGTAGTAAAGTAACCTGAGTTAGGGATGTGATGTGATCATGTGGGTCCCATATTTTGACTTATTAGGCAAAGTGGGGGACATGATTTGAATGGGGGTGAGATAAAGATTTCATTTTAAAAAAGAGTGTTGGAGATATGCATTATGAATTAAATAATTTGTGAGAGATGGGGGATGATGCCAAAAATTGAATTATCAAATGGGTCCATATGGAGCCCATTGATAATTCAATTTAAGAGAAAGAACTCTTTTAAAAAAAGAGTGTTGGAGATATGCATTATGAATTAAATAATTTGTGAGAGATGGGGGATGATGCCAAAAATTGAATTATCAAATGGGTCCATATGGAGCCCATTGATAATTCAATTTAAGAGAAAGAACTCTTTTTAAAAAAGAGTGTCGGAGATATGCATTATGAATTAAATAATTTGTGAGAGATGGGGGATGATGCCAAAATTGAATTATCAAATGGGTCCATATGGAGCCCATTGATAATTCAATTTAAGAGAAAGAACTCTTTTAAAAAAAAGAGTGTCGAGATATGCATTATGAAATAAATAATTTGTGAGAGATGGGGATGATGCCAAAATTGAATTATCACATGGGTCCATATATGAGTCCATTGATAATTCAATTTAATAGAAAGATCTCTTTTTAAAAAAAAGAGTGTTGGAGATATGCATTATGAATTAAATAATTTGTGAGAGATGGGAGATGATGCCAAAAATTGAATTATCACATGGGTCCATATGGAGTCCATTGATAATCAATCAAATAATGTGAACAAATAGATAGGATTTTATTTAATTTAAGAGAAAGAGATGCGAGAATAGAAAATTAGATGAATGTGAGATGACGAAGGGGTGCTATACCGAAAATAGGTGTCTACATTTGCCCCTTTTGTTGAGTGGTTTGTGATAGTAAGCCATGAGACAAAAACAAAAAGGGTTAGATAAAATATGTGTCCAAGGATGGATGAAGATATGACCAAAGGCAAGATGCCCTAGGCAAAAAAGGATCACAATAAATAAAAAAGATATGGTGATGACTCTAATATCACATCGATAGAGGACAATTATAGTCTCAATGGAGATAGACGACAATGTTCTACAGACCAGTGAGTGGGTAAAGACCACTGCAGTATGGATATAAACCAATATGACCAATGGGTCATAGGAAAATGTCAAAATATGTGCAACTAAATGTGAAATATGTGCGCAATCCTTTGTCTGTGAGGAATCGTGTAAAAAATCATGCATCCACAAAAGGGACGTGGATGAAGATAATGATACCCCAACACAGGGCACGAGAAGGACACAAGGTGAGTTATATGCATTGACAAGTACAAAGATAAAAAGGTACCCCAAAATAAGACATAGATAGATGTTGAAATAAGATATCCCAGGGGGAATACTCATAAATGTGGATATGATGAGCAAACATGATAGAAGGATGAGATAAAATGTCCTAAAAGGATAATAAATATGATGGAAATCATGTTTTATAGGAAAGATGCATAAGTGTTAGCAAATTAGAAGATAAAAGTACTCCTACTTGTTTGATAAGTAGGATAAGAAGTCAAGATACTTTTGTGACAAAACAAAAGTAGAGAAAATATTCAAGGAAGAGAACAAGATTAGATAGGTGATGTCCGTTATGGTATCTTCCAAGACAAAAATTTCAAAAGAAGATGGGAAGAGATTCTTAGAAATGGATATGATGATGTCCCTATGAGAGGACTGACGAAGATAAAAGATGTGATAGGGTTCTCAAAAAGAGAAGAGGTCAATATGGCAAAGAGAAGAACAAGAACGGTAATGAAAGGGATAGATGATGATACATAAATGGAGAAACATTGGCATTGAATGTGAATACCAAATGTAAGGGATGTTGAGAAAGAGAAAAGGGAATAGACAGGAGGATTGGTTGATTATGAGAAGAGCAAGAAAGATTGAATATGAAGGTGACAAGGATATGGAATAGAGGGACGAAGATGGAAGAGGAGAAAATAAAGAGTGAAAGGGGAGGAAGAAGATAACAAAGAAGGATTATAAAGAAGGACAAACAAAGAGAAGACAAGAAAAGAATAGAGCAGAGGATGAAACCATGAAAAAGGAAGAGATTTATTTAAAATGAAAGATGTGATGAAGATTGGAGCAGAGGAAAATAGGGAGGTAATGGAAAATGAAAGAGATGATAGAGCAAAGAAAATTGAAGGAAACAGATCATAGTGAGGAAATCCAAGGCAAATAATATGGAACTGACCGCATGGAAATGCATGTGGATGATGAGATGATAAAGGAAATGGGATAATAAAGAAGAGTCGGGTAAGCTCACGAAGTATATGTTAGCATCCCAAATGCTTTATCCAAGTTCCTCATGTGCCTTGTTTTATCCCTCGCCCCCCTTTTTAGCAGCGCTTTGACCTTTAGTGATGAAACCACCGCCCTGGCAGGGCGGCGGTCCTGTAACCACCTTGATCGGGGCGGTCCTCACCACCACCCCCTGCTCAGCCGCCTTAAGGCGGCGGTCCTTCACACATTTTCCAACACATTCTTTTGATCATGACTTGCATAATTTTCAACTTTTACCAGCTTTTCTCCACCGCCTTGGCTCGTATTAATGTTTTGTGTCCCCTGGAATAGTGTTTCTCCATTGTTTAATGGTAAAAGAGTTCTAGTAGGAATTACCTTTGGGTGAATGTAAAATCTATAAATAGCCAGCTTGTTTTCAAGCAAATGGCCCCTCAACTTCTCATTTTTCATTGTTTAAGTCTGTCAATTTCTTGTTTAGAAGCTCATTTTGTTTTCATGTTTGCATCCATGCTAGTTTTCCTTTGTTGTTGGAAGCCATTCGATCTTCTTGCTTCAGTCTTGTTCATTGTTGTCCATACAAATTAGTCTAGAGAGAGTAGTAGTGTCATTTTAGATTGAATTCATTAGAGTTACAGGTTGTGTTCTTCACAAAAGGTAGATTCTAGAATCTCTCGATACACTTGTGTTGTATTCCCACAATAAATCCCGCTAGGAATTACATACGCCAAGCTCTATCACTTGCGCTATCCCTCTCCTACTCGCATTATATTCGGTCTATATCCAAAGCTGCCATTGTTCAAATACCTTCTTCTGTTGATGCTAGCATATACACACTCTTCTGGATTCACGTGAACACAAAAGAATGAGGAGATCATTCTGAGGGGACAAAGTCATACACTACTAGATTCGCCACTGTTCTGCAAATTCCAGGTTTTATCTGTCAAAGTTCTAGTTAAAATATATCAAATAGAGTAGTGAAATATTTCATTTTAGTTAAATTTCATTCTCGATATTGCCAGGGAAGCTGTGGGGATTGATAGTTTCTGAGAAACTATGATTCATTCCTCACTTCTGAGGTAGGATCGAGAATCTTTCAATTAAGTTAATCAACTATCTAGTTATTTAGGATAAAACTCACAACTACACAGGAAAGTAGCTACACCGGCTACCTTGTTTGTTTTAATTTTGTTATTAGATTAGTTGTCATTTTCTAATATATTAGATTAGTTTCTCTTTCAATTCCATTCAAAATCTTATCAAAAATACAAAAATAGAGGAATATATATATATATATATATTGTAGATATATCTCACATAGTTAGTTTATTTCATTTCAGTTAGGCTTATATTGATCTTGTATGACAATCACGGGACCTAGGGAGCCCAGGGAATACATTTTTGAGCCAATCGTGCCTCAACCAAATATTGTTGCAGCAATAACTGACATAGACCAAAATCTCATAATTCAGGTCTTCCAACAACAACAGACCTACAAGAAATCAGCTCACAGTTAAGGGGATTAAACATAGAAGACGACAAAGCACACACGTTCTGGTCAAATCAGACAAATTATAGATTGCCTTGATAGATATCCATGACTGTAGAAGGACCTGAAAGAGGGAAAACATTCGGTTGTGATCCACTAGTCCCACAACCAGATGCAGGAGACCTCCTCGTTGATATAGACACTAGCTTACGTATCCAAGTTGCTAGAACACCTGTTAGGTACTCCGAGAAAATCATGCAACTTCTAGTTCTAAACGTAGAGGCCGAAAAGGCATACGACTACTGGATACTCGGAATTAGGAATTGATTCTTCACATGACCATAGGAGGTCCACAACAACCACGAACTTACGGTTGTGATCCACAGGTCCCACAACCCAACGGGCCTACAAATCAATCCAACGTTGACGCTGGTTTGCGAAACATTAGTGTTTAGATCCTCTCCACTCCCACCAGACATTATCACACAACTATCATTATTAAACGTAGCAGCTAATCAAGCTAAAGATTTCTGGACTAGACCAGAGAATCATCCATAAAACACCAAAAGATCCACTACATATTTAGCCATTCCATTTTCATGACCTTGTCGGGAGACATATACAAAGCACCCACAGGTTATCTTCCACGTATTCCACAACCCATAGATCGGATCACGGCAGAGCTCGATATTGATTGGAGCCTTCGAGCAGCTATCCTCACCGAATGATCTATCACACCGGTTCAGGTTAGGAGGGCCTTCTTTGCCTTAGATTCATAGATCCCGCCATTGCGTGTTGAAGACATAAGATTACCTAACTAGCTTATCTACATCCCATGTGTATTCCATCCCTACCGGCTTGTCTCGGCATGACCTCGGGAGGTCGGGTGCGAGGAAGAGTCACTTGTAGATTCCCATGCTCACATGTCACTTTTCCATCGTACAAAATTGGTGAACCCAACGTGAAACTTTCTACCTTCTAGGTTCGAGTCTTATTTCTACTTGTTCTTCCAATTAGTATACTTTTCATCTTTTCCACCGCATTAGCCTTCACATCAGCTTTACCAACAAAATTAGTGAAACTTACGTAAAAGGAACAATTGTTTCACTTTCACACTCTTCTTTTAATTTTATCCACCTTCGCTCTTTCCCATTATTCTATGGGTATTCATATACCCCCGAATATGTCAGGATACGATGCATATGGCAGACCTCTCCTAGGTCTTGAAGCATACTACGATCAACTAAATAGACAACCATCACCCTCACTCTCAGCATGGGGTGACAACTATTCAACTAACCGATTTTCAACACAAACTCCACCTCAAAGGACTAGATATAGTTCTTCTTTCCAAATAGAGGAGTTGGATCAGCTCACTCAAACACAACAAACAGAGCCTTCAAGCTCAAACAATATGACGCTCACTGAGAATCTGGTTCATCTCCTCAGGTGTTTCTTAGACCACAAATTAGTAGACAGTCAGATCCATATCTGTTGTTAGATGATGAATACTTAGCACGTTATGCTAGGAGTGAACAACACTCTCAAAATATGTACCCATCTATAGGAGGTTTGCAAACACAACCCGAGGTCTCATTCCAAGAAAACACCCCCATCCCTCCACCTATAGGAAATGCCCTCGGTGAAACTTGGCAGGGCACCGATCAATTCATAGCTGGGTACCATATGCCTATACAACCTCAAGGTATACAACAAACACCACTAAGGAAAAATACCATGTCTTCACCAAACGAGGTCATCTCAGCCTTAGTTGAGAAAGTTAGAGGGTTGGAACTTGCTCAAGCAAGTCAAAATTCACAATTCATGCAGCAGGAGAACTTCCAATCCTCCACATCATCCTAGCCAAGTAGACCTCCTCACAGAATAGCACGTTGGGCATGCCTCCTCAGTATTCACAACAAATGCCAACTAGAACCACATTTTCTAATGCCGCTCCAGTGGAAAATATGATACCTCCCGGTTTAGTACAAAACAATCCATTTCTAAGCAATGCTCCTCCATACTTAAACATGTATTCCAAATCACCACAGGGAGATATGTTCTCTTCTCCTGGCATATTCACTCAACCACAGGGATTCCCTTATGCCCCTACAAATACATATGCTACGCCATATCAACAACCCATTCCACCTCCACCCCCTCAACAAACACCATCAATGGTCAAAACCTATGCAATAGGAACTTATTCAGAATATTTGAAAGAACCTTTGGACTTCACTATACGAAGCATCATGCTTCCAAGACCTCTCCCCGATCTACCCAAGTACAAAGGAGAGGGAGACCCAAATGCACATATTAAGGCCTACGCCACAGCCATTCGAGAACTGCTCCCTTGGGATGGAGTTGTTGCTAAAATATTCCCCAAAACTTTAGAGGGTATCACCCTCGATTGGTATTATAGAATACCTGAAGCCTCAATACATTCATTTAAACAACTCGTTTCAGAGTTCATCAAGGCATTCGACATGAACAAATTGTTGAGAATAGAATCAGGGAATTCTTGCATATTAAACAAGAACACAATGAATCTGTTGCTCATTTCATCCAAAGATGGCATACAATCCTCTATTCTTCAGCAAGCACTCCAAACATGGATCAGATGGAACTATGTGATTTATTCCTTCATTCTCTCAGCAGAGAGATAAAGGAAGAAGTCCAAAAGTTCCCACTAAGAACTTATGATGAAGTACTCGAGAGCACTCTCCGAATAGATCAAGCTGCAATAGATAGCGGTCACAAGACATATGGAACAAATGGGAGGTTAATCATCCCCAACCAAAACACTACGACTTATCCTACTACCACAAATGCCAATCAAGGACCTAAAATCCTTAACAAAAACCGTGGAGTGACAACAGATGGAGTGACTGACCAAACTAAAAAAGCAAACATTGTAAATGTTCCACCACCAGTTAACAACCAACGAAACAACAATTTCACCCCAACAATCAACGCGGTGGATTTTAATCATCCCCAATGACAACAAAAACAACAAAAATAACAACAACAGATCCAGATACAGGGTCCAAGTCAAAACTCAACTGGATATCAAAACCAAAGACAACAAACGCAAAACTTTAATCCTAATAGTCAATAGTTCAATCAGAATTTTGGACCACAACACGTGCCAAACCAACAACCTAGGAGTTATAATCCCAACTCATATTGTGGTTTCCACAAAATTCAAGGCCATGACACTAGGACTTGCCATGATTACAATAAGTTCATGCAACATTTTCCAGAAGAACAAAGACAACTCTTCATAGATATGTTCTTAATAGATTCTTGTGACACCGATGCCAAATACTTTCACAGGGGCAGTTTCCCCTCAAAACGCACCTCTTAAGATCTTCAATGATCCACTTCCAAATCACAATAGCAATAATAAATTAAATCCAAATGGGACGAACAAAGGTGTAATGACAGGAAATAATGATCATGAAGCCTCAACTTCACTAAATCCACCTATCGCACCACAATTAGGAAATCAGCCACGAACCAAGATAGTTGGTCTAGTGGAGTTAGATACTGAGCTGCACGTAGAAGCCATAACAAGAACACGAGAATATTCTTCTCAACCAAATCCAATCTATCCACTAGAACCAGATAACATTCAACAAACATTGGTAAAACCCGTGGGTGCTTATGATTTAATTAATGACTTAACAAAGACCTTCTCTCACATCTCCTTTTTGGACTTATTGAAAAATTCTCCTACCCATAGGGCTGCTCTTTTAGAAGCACTAGGTCTAGGTCATTTAATTAACATCACTCCACCTCCCGAAACACAAGTAAACCATATAGACTTTGATATCCACCCTCCAGGGCAGCCAGATAGGGATACCGAGTTTATATTCGACATAAACAAAATGCCAACAGATGCTGAAATTACACGTAGAGGTGATCCGGCCTTGCATTTACAGGTGTGGGTTTACAATAATTACGTTAAATGTGCAATGGTGGATGATGGGGCAGCAGTTAACATTGTCCCCTTCTCTTTCCTTCAAAAGCTAGGATATGGAGAAACAAACTGTTCCACAACAAGAAATACGCTAAGAGGTTATGATAGCCTTAAAGCTACTTCAATTGGGACTATAATATTACCAGTCACCTTAGGACCCAAGACAATCCTCACCGAGTTTTATATCATAGATCGGAAACCAACTATAATATGATCCTCGGTCGACCATGGATACATCGCATGAAAGCAATCCCCTCTACGTTATTCCAGAAATAAGATTCTTACACCTAGGAAAGATATTCGTAGCAAAAGGTGACCCAAAACCATTCGACATACACCTAGCAGACCAAAGAAAAGACCAGCATTCACTCTGAGTTTGAACTCCCAACAAACCAACTTAACAAACCAATTGACTCAAAACCAAAAGAAAAATTAATACCTACAATAGAACTAGAAATTACGAACCTAGTCAAGGGCATCCCAGCCCTCAAGGATGAAGCTAACATTGTAGAAACAATGTCATTAGGAACTACTACAAAAATTGTCAAGTTACTGGAACAAGATCTACCAATTTTCCTACCATTTGATTCCACAGGTATGGGACGTACCCTAGGAGTTGGTTCTCTTCCAACAGAGGAACTTTGCATGGTAGAAGTAACCAAACAAAAGAAATAGATGCAAAGAATGTCCCAACATCCATCTTTCCTAGTAAGTATTGGACTCTCCATTTCGATGGAGCTAGATGTCACTATGGAGCCGGGGTAGGTGTGATCTTTACTTCTCCTAAGGGAAAGATCCTACCTTTTTCTTTTAAGTTGAACTTTGAATGTACAAACAACGACACTTGAGTACGAAGCCCTCCTCCTTGGCCTCATCATAGCCAAAAGGATCGGTGTCAATAACATCAGAGTATTAGGAGACTCACAGTTAGTTGCAAACCAAGTCTCTGAAGTATATGAGACTAAAGTTGAGCACTTACAGCTCTATAAAACAACGGTATTAGATCTAAGCAAAAGATTCAACTTCATATCCATTGAGGCAATCCCATGAGAACAGAACCTTCTCACAGATTCAATAACAACCTCAGCTTCATGTTTTACCCCAAGTAATGAGTTGGAAGATACAAGTTTCAAGGTATCACTTCATACTGAACCATTGGTGAAGAAAATGTCAACAAACCCTCTGCTAACACATACAACTGAGAATGAATCTCCTATCTTACATCATGTTGATAGTGATAAAGTCACTCTCGAATATCTAAACACCTATGTAGAGCTACACCTTGCTCACCCTATAGTTGATCTTTCCCTAATACCACACTCCTCTTCCTACTTTGGAAATCCCATGGTAGAGTCTCCTCCACAGAAAGATCTCGATATCTATGAGATAGAAAATGGAGAAAGCTTGGAACTACCTCCAGCCCCACCTAAATTTGAAGAAGGTAACACTTCTTTGATAGAAGAAACCATTGACATAAACATTGGAATGGAGGAAGAACCAAGAATTTTGAAGTTAGGATCCTCACTAACTCCGGAAGAAATAGAAACACACACCCAAATCCTCAAAGAACATCAAAAGGATTTTGCATTTAATTATAAAGAAATGATAGGTATTGCACCACAAGTTGTGGTACATAATCTTGTCACTAAACCAGATGCGAAGCCAATTAAATAAAAGTCAAGACCAATGAAGCCAAAAGTGGCTCTCATGGTAAAAGAGGAAGTAATAAAACTTCTCCAAGTAGGATTCATCAAACCAGTCGATTATTCACAATGGGTATCTAATATCATCCCCATTCTCAAAAAGAATGGGAAGATACGCATTTGCATAGATTTTCGGGATATTAACAAAGCTTGTCCCAAGGATGATTTCCCATTACCATCCATTGACGTCATCATTGATGCAACAACTGATTTGAGCTTTTGTCTCTCATGGATGGGTTCTCGGGATATAATCAAATCAAAATATCCAAACAAGACCAAGCCAAAACCACGTTTATAACTCCCTGGGAACTTATTGTTATGTTGTCATGCCATTTGGTCTTAAGAATGCCGGCGCTACATATCAGCGGGAATGACGTACATATTCCATGATCTTATCCATAAAATTGTGGAATCATATGTGGATGACTTGTTGGCCAAGGCCAAGAAGCACTTGTGATCACCCGAGGTGCTTCGTATCATCCTCTCATGACTAATTGAGTATGGTGTCACATTAAACCCAGAGAAGTGCATTTTTGGTGTAACAGGAGGCAAACTTCTAGGATACATTATATCTTCACGAGGGATTGATGTCGATCCGGCCAAAATACGGGTTGTTCTCAAATGATCCCACCTTCGATGAGTCTAGAATCAGGTCATTTCTTGGGAAACTCGGTGCAATCCGAAGGTTCATCCTAGATTTAAGCTTTTCCATTCATCCAATCAACAATCTACTCAAGAAAGATTATAGTATCGATTGGACTGAAGACTGCAATGAGGCTTTCAAGTAGTTAAGTGCTTCTTGTTGTCACCACCCACGCTAATGCCTCCCAAGCCAGACCACCCTTTGATCCTATACTCACGAGCCACTCATGTCTCGTTGGCCTGCATGTTGGCTCAAGAAGACGATGATAAACGAGAACACGCGATCTATTTCATTAGCCAAACATTACTCGATTATGAAACACGTTATACACAGGTAGAAAGAGAATGCCTTGCCATAATCTTCACCACAAAACGTTTAAGACATTACATGTTAAATCAAGAAACAAGGGTCATTGTGAAGACAAACCATTTACGGACATTCCTCACGCAAGGGTCCTTGTCTAAGAAGGTTGGACGTTTCATAACCCTAATGGGAGAATTTGAGTTAACATTCGTAAACCAAAAATCCATCAAAGGACAAATCATTGCAGACAGTTAGCTGACAATCCACTAGATGGAGGTGAACTGGTAGATCTAGACTTTCCCGATGAATGTGTATTTTTTCAAAACCAGACCCCCCATCTCTACATGTCCCTGGTATACTGATATCATCAATTTTATCATGGACCATACATACCCGAAAAGTGCCACGTCACAACAAAGAAGGTGGTTACACATTATTGCCACTAAATATGTTGTTTTAGACCAAGTGCTCTATCGTAGAGCCTTCGACGACATGCTTCTAAGATGCGTCGACATAGAAGAATCCAAGAGGATCCTTCATGAATCCCATAGTGGGATATGTGGGGGCCACTTTGGTGGTCATGCCACCACTCACAAAATACATCGATGGGCTATTTTTGGCCCACTCTCGAACATGATGCAGTGGAATTTGTACGTAAGTGCCACAAATGTCAAGAATTCTCTCACGAGATTCACATGCCAGCACAATCCCTACAACCAATAGCGAACTCCATGGCCCTTCTCCACTTGGGGTCTGGACTTAATAGGGAAATTCTCTCCCTCATCAACCGATGGCCATAATTTTATAATCACAACCATGGAATATTTTACCAAATGGGTGGAGGCCATGCCTCTCACCACCGTACTAGGTTCGGTGATTGCCAAATTCATTTTGAACCAAATTATCTGTAGGTATGGTGTCCCACAAATCATTATCTCAGATAATGGCACATCCTTTAAGAATGATGAAGTTCATGAGCTATGTAGCAAGTTCAAAATAAACCATCACACGGCCTCTCTTTACTACCCTCAAGCCAACGGCAGGCTGAAGCGACAAAAAAAAACGTTGAAAGCTATTCTCCTCAAAATGGTAAAAGAAAACAAATGAGATTGGCATTTAAAATTATATCCGCCTTGTGGGCCCACCGAACCTCAATAAGAACACCAACAGGAGCAACTCCTTTCTCACTGGTATTCGGGGCAGAAGCAGTTCTCCCGCTTGAGGTTGAAATACCTAGTCTCCGCATCTCACTACAAGGGATTCTAGATGAAGAAGCTTATAGAGAGGCACACCTCTCCCAACTAGAAAGCCTAGATGAGGCCAGTTAAACACGAACAACGGCATAGAGCCTATGCTGACTGGATGTGCCGGCAGTATAACAAAAAGGTCTATGAGAGAGAAATATATGAAGGAGATCTAGTTTTAAGACTAGATAACCGGATCAATAAGAAAACCGCGAAGGAAGAAAGTTCCGCCCAAATGGTTGGGCCCATATCGAGTCATGAAGGACTACGGTAATGGTGCGTATCTCTTGTGCACACTGGAGGGTGAGGAATTCAATGAATCAGTCAATTCCTTGCACCTTAAATGATTTTACGCATGAAGCATCGGCACTATTTGTATAATTATATCTACATTACATATTCATTTAGATAGGTTCATTTTGTTCACTCGTTTCATAAAATTTGGTGATCAAGGGACTTATTCTTAAGCAATTCATTACAAACTTCTGATAGTATTGGTAGGAGCTTTCAAATCATACTTCTTCATTTTCATAACATCATCAACTGTTTCAAAATCATTTCATCAATTAAAGCTAGATATGACAAAGTCTTAACGGTAGCCATACCAAGGCCTGCATGCTTGTTCTCACTTTTGGTTTCTTCCTAGGGTAGGTGTCTTGCCTATGGTCTGTTCTAGAAGCTTCATGGTGTCACATCTATCCCGCGTATATATCTCTTTGGAAATAAGAACATACTGACATTTTGCTCAAGTAAGTAAGTCAAATATAGATCAAACAAAAAATTTTACTTTTACACATTTCCTTTCCCTACCAACCTTCGGTGATGAGCTTGCATCTCTTACTAGTGACGTAGGGTTGGGAAAGGATGGGAATGCCTTTACTCACCTATGCCTTGTCCATGGTGATAAGCCCATGCTTCCTACTAGTAGCATGGGGCAAGGTGTAGGGGGTCCGCTTGACAGAAAATGTTAAAAGTCATAAGCAAATAGTTCAAACAAACTTTTGAAATCTTGAGTCAAAACAAATGAATCAGATGTCCAAAATTCCAAGAGAGTTCAAAACCTTGAAAACCAGATTTTGTCAACCAAGTGGCCATCTACGGATCTAAGTCTGGATAAACTACAAAGCAAGTTGCATTCTAAACTATGGAGTCACTTGAGTAAGATAGGTTTGTAGCATCCTAATTTGGTTCCACCAACTCTTTGTCTATCTCCCATCATTACCATTTCAACACACCTCATAGCTTGTGCCCTTTCTAGCTCTCGGTGGTGAGCCCTCGCATCTTACTGGTTGCATGGAGTTAGGAGTGGGGCAAGTTCATCTGCTCATCATACCAGCTCATCATCACATTTTGTCAAAACAATATGAAGTACCAGAAAATTGCTTATAGAAACTAAAGTTCAAGATCACATAGTGTCCACATCATCATACATCAACGCATCACGAAATACAAAAAGAAAACATTTGTGATTTTGTTCTCCATTGCATACATTCTGAAAAGCATATAAAAACAAAATTTTTACAAACATCTAATATACATGTGAAAATGAATCACAAAACTCTAGGTACAAAGAAATCTAGATCCAAAAAGAGATGTATATATATATATATTTTATGTACAATGCCATCATGCACTAGGCATGGTCAAAATGCTCAATGAGCCCGAAAATACAGAATGGTCATATAAACAATCTAGCAAGAGTCACTACAAAAAGAGCCAAGTGGCCTCTCAATCCCTATGGGATCCCTCAGAAGGTGCACACGATCACGTCTAGGACTCTGGCTACGCCGGCGCTCTAAGTGCACTGAGGGCTCGCGATCCCGAATAGTAGTCAGTAGCCTCGCTATGAGAGCGGCTCCTCCTCATCAAGCGCTCTGCAGCCCTATACCCAGCTACCTCGGCATGGAGGGAAGTCACCATCTTGGCCACATGCCAGATGGGGGAAAAAACATCGGTATGCCTACCAGCTGCTGAAGGCTCCCCGCATCCGTGGATAGCTCGGCATGAGTCTTCTCCATGGGGAGCATCAGGGTATCAGTACATACCCGACGAATCAAGTCTCGCCACTCATCGCAGTCTCTGCAAGCAAAGGAGAAAAAAAATTAGAAAGTGATCAAAAGGTAAAACCAAGGATGAACAAAAAGAGAGGTAGCAACTAAGGCAATTCTAGCTAAAATAAATATCAAAAGAAGAGTGGCAACTCACTCGGATCTCCGGCCTCCAAGAAGGATCTCTGGGATCCGCACCTACCATGGACGCCACTACTGACTGATGTCCTCCTCCCACAAGTCCTGGGACAACATGGCATCCTACCACGGACTCATCCTCTCCACCTAAGTCCTGAGAAAGTAACTCCTCTGAGACTAGAGTCACCCTCTCCGCTCTGCTCTGTCCCTCTCGGCCTATAAAATCTCCTGAGTGTCATGCCACTCGGGATCACTATCCTCTCCCCCACCCGACTCACTAACCTCCATGTCCTCGGTCTCCTCCTCTCATCTCTCCCCCTATGAACTCCTCAGACTCGAGTCTATATCAATGGGGTCATCACTGCTATGGGCAGGACCGGTGGCAATCCGAAGTAAAGGTGCCTGAGGAGCACCGACTCTCGCTCTGGGTGCGTACCACCCTCCTGGCTGCAATAGGGATGCCAGAGTAACAACTATCCAACCCCAGCCTCTAGGACCTCCCCTAGCCTCCCAAACTGATCTAAACACTGGCACCACTGGGGAAGCATGTCAATATAAGCAAGGCCAACTACCTGAGGCACTCGATCAAAGGGGTGTGTCTCTACCTTCCCCATCCTATCCACAAGCTGCCCTATAGTAGAGCAGGAAATCAAAGTAAAGGTCTCCTCACCCCACAACCTTGCCATGGCCTGATAAGGTGTGGCCTCCATATCCTCAGTAGTCAGGGAAGCAACTAGGCTGGTGGGGTGCTCTAAGCACCGTCATCTCTATCCATCTAGCTACCCTCATGGCTCCGGGATCCACCACCTCTATGCCTCTCCCATAAGGGATGATGCGCTCATAGACCCAACTCATAACTAAGGTCGATGGCTCAAATGATTGCCCCTGTAATCAAACCACCCTGTATAAGTCGTGATAGGTGGTCCCAAGTATATCGGCTCCCCAGGCATAAATCCGACCATGTGCCTCAATCTGTGATGATGATGGGGGCCCAACAATAGAGTAAAGTATCCCCTCCCTTGTCTCCGATCAATCTCAAGCAAGGATGCCCATAATGGCCTGATGGATCAGAGGGATGGGCAAGCCAGAATAGAACGGACCTTCACCCCCTTCTTCGAACCAATGGAGACAACTGCGTCTCCCATATAGGTGGCCCACTGAGTCACCTAAGCTCTGATACTACTTGTATCAAATGAAAGTCTCCTCCCAATAATCGGGACTCCCAAAATGTGGTAGACATCCTCTAGGGTGATAGTCCACTCACCCCTAACACCTGAAATCGGAAGGTGTTCCGATCTACATCCCAGTAAGAAAATAAGTCACATAGTATGTGACTAGTAGGTGTAACGTGGGGAACCCGTGTGATCCTCAATATACCTACCCTCTGAAGTGTATCCTGCTCATCCTGAGAAGTGCATCTAGCACTGCTGAAGCCAATCACTCTCTCTCTCTCTCTCTCAGCTCCATCTGATGTACTCTTCCTTCTTCTACAAAACACACAAAAACACGCAAAAAGGAGCAAGTTAGTATCAAGATTGCAATAAAAAAATCATTAAAGCAAATGAGAATACTAAAAATGCAAAAATAAACTCAAAATAATGTTGTTTTAACATTCTGAAGAGAACCGCCACCTTAAAAGCAGGCGGTGGTTCCACAACCGCCACCTTAAAAGGTGGCGGTCCTATAACCACCACCCTGCTCAGGGTGGCGGTCCTGTCCCACATTTCAAAATGGGTCACGTGCCCTAAAATGCTCAAAAATACAAAAATTTGACCGTTTTAGCTAAAACAAAAGCCTACCCATTAGGCGCCCCCTAAGAGACACATTTAAAACTGACATTTCTAAGAATGACCCCCCAAGACAAAGATTTCGACATTTTAACATTTTTAGTGCAAAAACGTTAAAACAAGAAGAACTAACCTGAGATCTCGCAGGTCGATGTTCCACTCACAGAGGCATGATCGCTATCTCACTACTAAACGTTTTGACTATACTCTCATTGAAAACCATCACCGTGGGTCCCAGAGCTCAAAAACTATCAAATCGACACGCGCAAATGAATAGGAAAATGGTCCCATTATATATATATATATATATATATATATATATATATTGACTCATTTTGAATGCCCCTCTCGCAGGTTTAGAGTGCCAACGGAGGTAAGTTCTTATCCCCGCACAAATGGTAAGTCCTCATTTCATACTAATTTAGTATTTATTTTCGATTTATTTTATCTATCTGCACTTGAGTCCTCTTTCCATTTTGCAGTAGTAAGCGAACTCGATGGTGAAATTTCGACACACGGGCATGTCAGGTATAATTTCTAACTTCCCATTTTGGGACCACCATACTCGACCTACCGTTTTATGCCTCTTCATGGCAAAAATGCTTCTCCGAGGGGGCAATATGTACGTACCCAAAATTGTAGGGTACCGTATACCCGAAAATGATGTCACACATGCCCCAATGATGATACAGGTCACCTCGCAAGGTGTTCGGGTCCAGAGAAGCTCACAAAGTATATGTTAGCATCCCAAATGCTTTATCCAAGTTCCTCATGCCTTGTTTTATCCCTTGCCCCCCTTTTTAGCATTTTGACCTTTAGTGATGAAACCGCCGCCCTGGCAGGGCGGCGGTCCTAGAACCACCGCCCCCTACTCAGGGGGGTGGTCCTTCACACGTTTTTCCAAAGACGTTCTTTTGATCACGACTTGCATAATTTTCAACTTTTACCAGCTTTTCTCCACCGCCTTGGCTCGTATTAATGTTTTGTGTCCCCTGGAATAGTGTTTCTCCATTGTTTAATGGTAAAAGAGTTCTAGTAGGAATTACCTTTGGGTGAATGTAAAATCTATAAATAGCCAACTTGTTTTCAAGCAAATGGCCCCTCAACTTCTCATTTTTCATTGTTTAAGTCTATCAATTTCTTGTTTAGAAGCTCATTTTGTTTTCATGTTTGCATCCATGCTAGTTTTCCTTGTTGTTGGAAGCCATTCGATCTTCTTGCTTCAGTCTTGTTCATTGTTGTCCATACAAATTAGTCTAGAGCAGAGTAGTGTCAGTTTTAGATTGAATTCATTAGAGTTACAGGTTGTGTTCTTCACAGAAGGTAGATTCTAGAATCTCGGTACCCTTGTGTTGTATTCCCATAATAAATCCCGCTAGGAATTACATACGCCAAGCTCTGTCACTTGCACTTATCCCTCTCCTACTCACATTATATTCGGTCTATATCCAAAGCTGCCATTGTTCAAATACCTTCTTCTGTTGATGCTAGCATATACACACTCTTCTAGATTCACGTGAACACAAAAGAATGAGGAGATCATTCTGAGGGGACAAAGTCATACACTACTAGATTCGCCACTGTTCTGCAAATTCCAGGTTTTATCTGTCAAAGTTCTAGTTAAAATATATCAAATAGAGTAGTGAAATATTTCATTTTAGTTAAATTTCATTCTCGATATTGCCAGGAAGTTGTGGGGATTGATAGTTTCTGAGAAACTATGATTCATTCCTCACTTCTGAGGTAGGATCGAGAATCTTTCAATTAAGTTAATCAGCTATCTAGTTATTTAGGATAAAACTCACAACTGCAAAGGCAAGTAGCTACACCGGGCTACCTTGTTTGTTTTAATTTTGTTATTAGATTAGTTGTCATTTTCTAATATATTAGATTAGTTTCTCTTTCAATTCCATTCAAAATCTTATCAAAAATACAAAAAATAGAGGAATATATATATATATATATATATATATATCTATATATATTATATATCTCATAGTTAGTTTATTTCATTTCAGTTAGGCTTATATTGATCTTGTATGACAATCACGGGACCTAGGGAGCCTAGGGAATACATTTTTGAGCCAATCATGCCTCAACCAAATATTATTGCAGCAATAACTGACATAGACCAAAATCTCAGAATTCAGGTCTTCCAACAACAACAGACCTACAAGAAATCAGCTCACAGTTAAGGGGATTAAACATAGAAGATGACAAAGCACACACGTTCTAGTCAAATCAGACAAAATTATAGATTGCCTTGATAGATATCCGTATGACTGTAGAAGGACCTAAAAGAGGGAAAACATTCGGTTGTGATCCACTAGTCCCACAACGAGACGCAGAGACCTCCTCATTGATATAGACACTAGCTTACGTATCCAAGTTGCTAAAACACCTGTTAGGTACTCTGAGAAAATCGTGCAACTTCTAGTTCTAAACGTAGAGGCCGAAAAGGCATACAACTACTGGATACTTGGAATTAGGAATTGATTCTTCACATGACCATAGGAGGTCCACAACAACCACGAACTTACGGTTGTGATCCACAGGTCCCACAACCCAACGGGCCTACAAATCAATCCAACGTTGACGCTGGTTTGTGAACATTAGTGTTTAGATCCTCTCCACTCCCACCAGACATTATCACACAACTATCATTATTAAACGTAGCAGCTAATCAAGCTAAAGATTTCTGACTAGACCAGAGAATCGTCCATAAAACACCAAAAGATCCACTACATATTTAGCCATTCCATTTTCATGACCTTGTCGGGAGACATATACGAAGCACCCACAGTTATCTTCCACGTATTCCACAACCCATAGATCGGATCATGACAGAGCTCGATATTGATTGAGCCTTCGAGCAGCTATCCTCACCGAATGATCTATCACACCGGTTCAGGTTAGGAGGGCCTTCTTTTCCTTAGATTCATAGATCCCGCCATTGCATGTGTTGAAGACATAAGATTACCTAACTAGCTTATCTCCCGCATGTGTATTCCATCCCTATGGGGTAGTGGGGCAAGCAGATGAAAAATCATGCTTAAGAGAGACTCTTAAGTAAGATCACCATGCCGCAGTGGATTAAAGTAAGATCACCAAACCGGCAAAGTGACGATATGGAAGGAGAAAGACAACATTGTATTAGATGCAGGTGTGGAAGGGTTGATTGGAATGGATGAGTATGATGAGAGGAGGAATATAGAAGATGAGGAAGAGATGATGGGAGATGGAAAGATTAGATGAGAAACCATTCTTAAGAGAAACTCTTAAGTAAGATTTCCCTGCGATGAGGATGGTTAAGTAGGGTCGCCAAATGGAGAAGAAGAATAATGATGAAAATACTTTTGAGTAGTGTATACCAAAATGGAACAAGAGATGAAATGAGGTAATAACAAGGAAACAGAGGAGTGTGACATGAATGGATGGAGGAACATATGCAAAGGTGGGATGGAGAGTGTAAGGGTAATCCTTAACTAGGATGCCCACGTGGTGGTAGTGATGATGCAAGAGTGTTAAGCAGAAAAGGATGAGTGGAAAGACATTTGTGGTGGTGATTATCGTTTGTTGAAAGAGGAAATGGTGGAGAAGCTTCTACAAAGGAGGATCCAAGGAAGAAGATATACCTTAACTAAGGTTCTCTTGCTATATGGATGGTTAAGCAAGATTGTCAAACTGAAAACAAAAGAGTAAAAGAGAAACTCAAGAGGAAAGACAAGTAAGATATCTGGCATCGTGCAAGGGGACAAAAAGGTGAGAAGGATGATGTGGAGACAAATGGTAATGAGTGGACATGGAGAGCAAGGAGTAATGGATCAAAGATGTTGTTGAACATGTTGAGAGATAAGGATTTGCAGGATAACGAACTTGCCTTGAGAAGGACCCTCAAGTAGGATTCGCAAAATGTAAGGGTGATCGAGTAGAATTCACAAACCAAAGAGTGTATTTGCAAAAACATTCATGATCAGGGGATAATTTTTGAAATTTCCATAAACATCCCTAAATGGTGTTAGTGCAGAAGATCATCTTAAGAGCTTTCCAACGACTGTGAGAACGTGACAAACGGCATCGGAGCTCTAGATATGTCCGTCCAAAGTTCGATAACGGAAAGTCAACTCTGGTCAACTAGTCAATATTGGACCAATTGCACTGTGACATGTGGCAAAAGGGAGTTGTTTGTTGGTTTTCGATCACCGGTCTTCAACGAGCGTAAATATGGTGCACGGGAACAAGAGGCTCAACTTTTATTATAGAGGGGAGCCCAGCCACCATGTGGACTATGGTATTATCGCCAACGTGGTGGGTCCACAAGCCACCACATGGCTTGCCACCACTCGTCGAATTCACTCAATTTTCCTATCGAGAGACGACAAGTGGAATATATGCTATTTACCGAGTTAATTATTTCTATGCCACATTGTATGGGTTGAAATTATATTATCTTGGTAAGTCCACTTTCCAAATGGCACGCATATATGCCAAACCACATATATACATATTAATGTTTATACATTAGTATTATTACGCCAACATACTTCCACATGGAGGAGGAGTGAAGCGGTGGTAGGGGATGCTTATTCTATGCGTGGAAATCCATGTGGAGAGGAGAATTAAATGGGGGCGGTTAAGCCTAACGTGGTCTTTTGACCACTTCACATATGCGTGGGAAGGCTATTTAAAGCCTTAAAACTTTATCCAACCTCAAAATGTGGGATATACCCACTTACCTTAGCCGCTCAATGGGGATTTTAACCCATTTAAAATGCTAAGTGCCCTATTTGGGATTTAATCCCATTAAACATGCAATCCGCCCTAATATGGGATAAGCATATCCAAAATGCTACGGGCTAAGGTTTAAAAATAGCCTTAGATAATATTTTATCACATATTTTAAGGGCCCTATTTTTGTATAAATAGGGAACCTAGTTCATTGTAATGGACACACACACCCAAAGCTTATTATTTGTTAAGCTTATTGTGGGCACACACAAAAATACAGAGAAGCTCATTCCTAGAGCACTGGAGGCGAAGTCCGAGCCAAGAGGAGAATGAGAAATTGTTGTGTGAAGACCTAAATTATTTAGGCATTATTATTTTTTATTATTATTGACCTATTATTTGTTAGGCAATAATAAATTAAATATTTGTGGCTAGGAGTTATTCAAACTACCTAGTCGGCCCATAGCGCCACACCAATTACTTGCAAATCCTGGATTGTCGATGGAGTGCTAGCGTCGCATTGATAGTGTCGGGAAGGCGATCGGGCAAGGAGATCAGACGCTAGGAAGGTGGAAGTCGGGTGCTATTTTTCACCCTTGTCAAATCCAAGGTCCTGGATATTCTTCTAAGCAAGTTTAAATAGTTTCCATTAGGTTTTCTTGTGAAAGTACTATCAGAACTTACAAGTTTTGACTAGTGGAACGGTTTGACCACAAACCCGAGAGACTTAGGCAATTGCCGAACTCCATAATCAATTATGTGTGCAATTGTGATTATTGTCTTGCATTATTTTAAATTGATTACTTAAAAGGAGTAAATTATCGGCAAATAATTAAAGCCTATAAGGGTCCGAGATCGTAGTAATAATCTAATTATTTTTGGATCATGTTTGGTATCAGAGCTGGTTATCGACACCTGTAAACTTACTAATCTCTGAAGCATTTGGTATCAGAGCTGGTTTAGCTCCATATTTGTTTTTCAAGAACTGATTAACAAAGTGATTGCTTAAAGATTGGTGCAGGTTGGTTCAATTTGTGTGAACAGGTACAAGTGCATTATGGGCAAGATGTCTAAAAGGAAAAGCTCGAGGAAATTGAAGCGTATAATCACCGAGATCCAGGAAGATAATTATCTCCTGCGATCCATGTATTACTCCTCGAAGAGGAGTATGCTCGCTTGAAATCGAATCGCAAACCAAGGATGAGCTCTTGGCAAGGTTGCATGTGGTGGTGATCGAGAGGAAGGAAATACCTTCAACTTCGTATGCAGAGGACATGGCAGATGATCGCACTATAAGTTTTTCACCATGGAATCTTCTTCTTCCTCCCATTCGGTTTCGGATTAAGGTAATGAAGTCTTTGGTTTGTTTGAAAAGCATACTAGAGGCATTGATCCAAGTTACTAAATAAAATGGGATTTGATGGAAGAGGCCTTGGGAAAAATGGCCAAGGTATTTCTAACCTAATACAGGTCGAGGATCGTCCTCATTTTACAGGTTTGGGTTTTCCTAGTGTGGGAATGGAAATTGAGAATGCTCCAAGAACACTAATGGGAGACAAGCTTCCGAAAGCAAAGTTAATACCCCACTAGTCCCGCAAGAAGATTCTCGAGTAGGAAAGTTGTGCTTCGTCACGTGTGCAAGATGTGGTAAGAGAAATCGGTGAAGAGGTAATGAGATTCCACCTCAAGTTTCTTACCATAATCGTAGAAGCACAGAAAAACTTCTAATCCACTTTTCACTTAAGAAGTATGGTTATGATTTTCTTAAGATGTGGAATTCCTTTCCATGTACTTTTTACAGATTACACATAATCATTCAAGTGGGCTGATGCTGAAGAAGAAGGACACCGATGAAGAAATTGATGCCGCTCACCAAGAGCAAGGCAAATCCGAAAGACCAATCTCACACAGCAGAGTCAAGAAATGGCGTAAAGAGTTCCTCATCCCGTAAGAAGATGGTTAAGAGGAATTTTTGTGCTCATTGCCGAGGAATGGTCATCGTGTGGAAAATTGCTGGAAACTGCATCCATCTCACCATCAGAGCAATGGCAAGCCAAAGATGGAATGGAGGCCTATTGCAAAGGCAAAGGTAGTTTCTACTCAACCACCAAGTTGACAAGTCAACCCAGGACTAGGTAATACCTGAAAGTGAAAGTACTTTAAAATGGGTAAGTGAACAATTTTTTAATTATATATTGCATAATTCGATTGATGAATCATATGCGAAGATTAAGTTTGAGATCGATTCGTGAGAAAATGCTGAGAGAAAGGTTTATAATACTCAGTGGATTTTCTTACTTATAAAATTTGATTAATGCTCCAAACATATCTCCTAATCAGCTTGTGAGTACCTGTTACAGCTTGGATATAGGATTTAACTCATATAAAGCTTGGAGATTGATCTGCCATTTGTGTAGACATTAGAGTTCGCAGAGATCAGCTTAGAACTTCATTCTGTGTAGAGGCATTGTGACTGTGTAGTAGAATGGTAGTTGAATCACCGTTGACATTGACGTCGGGTCGGAACTTCATTCTATGTAGAGGCATTGTGACCATGCAGCAGAGTGGTACCTGATATTGTATTGTCATTCGGTGTCAAGGCATCACACCACACATACAAATGGTAGCCGATCAATGACTTAGCATTGTTGTGCATCAGAGGCTCTAGGTCTCTGCAAGAGGCTTAAGATCACGCATCGGAGGCGTTGAGGTCTACAGAGACTTAGCATCATGCATCGGAGGCTCAAGGTCTCGAAAGAGGCTTAACATCATGCATCGAGGCATTGAGGTCTCAGAATGCAGACTTAACATCATGCATCGGAGGCTCGAGGTCTCGAAAGAGGCTTAGATCATGCACGGAGGTGTTGAGGTCCGTAAAGGGACAAGGCATTGTCCATCATCGACATCGGATCAATCAAAGCTCTACGTAACATGGAGTTCCTTCAAACTAGTTTGGATTCTCGGGAATCAACTCTTGATCCAGGAGTCGTGTTATAGAGTAAAAGAAGATCCTTGTTGTTAGATATCAAGAAGCATAAAGACCGCATGTAAGGAGCGCTGAGGTTTCATTTAGAAACTTAGCACCAAAAAGTGGAGGCGTGAGGTCTTCTTTGATATCGAATGGCGCAACTAAGCGCCATGGGCCCATAACCCACGTGTCCCAAGATCTGAGCAGAGTTTTTCCAGATTCAGACAGATGGGAAGCTTTTTGGGACAAAAGCTTTTCTCGATGGGGAGGTGTGATCGGGGATCATTTTTGAAAGTTCCCTAAACATCCCTAAATGGTTTCAAGGCAAAAAATCATCTCGAGAGCTTTCCAATGACTATGAGAATGTGACAAACGGCATCGGGAGCTCTAGATATGTCCGGCCAAAGCTCGATAAATGGAAAGTCAACTCTAGTCAATCGGTCAATATTGGACCAATCGCACTGCGACATGTGGCAAAAGGAGTTGTTTGTTGGTTTTCGATCACCGGTCTTCGACGAGCGTAAAATGGGTGCACGGAACAAGAGGCTCAACTTTTATTACGAGGGGAGCCCTACTGCGTGTGGACTATGGTATTATCACCAACGTGGTGGGTCTACAAGCCACCATGTGGCTTTGCCACCACTGGTCAAATTCACTCAATTTGCCTATCTAGGGAGACGACAAGTGGAATATATGCTATTTACCGAGTTAATTATTTCTATGCCACATTGTATGGGTTGAAATTATATTATCTTGGTAAGTCCACTTTCCAAATGGCACACATATATGCCAAACCACATATATACATATTAATGTTTATACATTAGTATTATTACGTGAACATACTTCCACGTAGAGGAGGAGTGAAGCGGTGGTAGGGGATGCTTATTCTATTCGTGGAAATCCATGTGGATAGGAGAATTAAATGGGGGCGGTTAAGCTTAACGTGGTCTTTTGACCACTTCACATATGCGCGGGAAGGCTATTTAAAGCCTTAAAACTTTATCCAACCGCAAAATGTGGGATATACCCACTTACCTTAGCCGCTCAATGAGGATTTTAACCCATTTAAAATGCTAAGTGCCCTATTTGGGATTTAATCCCATTAAACATGCAATCTGATTTAATCCCATTACACATGCTACGGGATGAGGCTATTATTAGCCTTAGGATAATTTGTAATGCATATTTTAAGGGCCCTAATTTTGTATAAATAGGGAACCCATTCTATTGTAACAAACACACAACTCAAGCTTATTATTTGTTAAGCTTGTTGTGGGGACACACACAACCCGAGCTTATTATTTGTTAAGCTTATTTGTGGGATGTGTCAACAGGTATTGTCTATTGGCCTATTATTTTAGGCAATAGTAGATGAAATATTTGTGATTGGGAGTAAATTATAAACTACCCAATAGGCCCATTGAGCCACACCAATTACTTGCAAATCCTGGATTGTCGACCGGAGTGCTAGCTTCGCATCAAAGCGCCGGGAAGGCCGATCGGCCGAAGGAGATCAGTGCATCGAAAGGTGAAGAAAAATTCGACCGATCATCGAATTTTTTTGAAGAACCGGTGTATTGATAGGAAAGTAAAATTCCATTAGGTTTTCTTGTGAAAGTACTATCAGAACTTACAAGTTTTGACTAGTGGAACGGTTCACCACCTAACCCGAGACGTGGCAATTGCTGAACTCCGTAATCAATCATGTGTAATTATCATTATTGTCTTGCATTATTTTAAAAATTGATTACTTAAAAGGAGTAAATCATTGGCAAATATTTAAAGCCTACAAGGGTTCGAGATCAAGTAGTAATAATCTGATTATTTTCGGATCAATTCATGGAGATGATGGATAGATATAAAATTCATAGTGTGAAATTTGATGTGATTTTTATGAAAGATGATTTGGATGAGATGAATGAAACATAGCTATAAAGCAAGGGTGTACAGGGAAATTATGTTTCAAATTGGATTAGAGATAAACAAGAAAAGGCTACCACTCAAAGCATTGCACTTGTATCCAACAACAAGTATTAATACATATCCAACGATAGTGAGTTATACCAAAAGATCATGAGGGAATATGGATGAAGGATGCTCATAATTTTTAATGTAGACATGACAAAGGGATCAAGATGTGACTTGTACACGGAAGAGGGATCTCCAAAGGTGGTGTTCCTTAAGTCTATGCCCTAGCTCCTGGGAAGGAAAGAGCAATAGCAGAAAGTCGATCAATGCAGAAGCTTTTCGAAAATGTTGATAAAATGAAGGTTGATCAATGCAGAAAACCTTCCAGATGCCATAATAATAGAGTAGCCATCCTTCAAGGGTATGGTCTAATTTACACATAATATGGATGACAAGAATAATATGATAGCCGTCCTTCAAGGGATTGGTCTATTTCTTTTGATTTTGCTTGGATTTTGATTTGTATACTTTTTTTTTGCATGAACAACTGTCCTTCGAGGGATCAGTCTATTTTTTATAACTTTGATTTTGCTTTTGACATACTTGAATTTTAACTTTACATGGGGAGAGCTAGGGATAGCTAAGTAATCCACTTAAGATGGGATGAGGAATGAACAACAAGAGACACCTCGGACCCTTCGCATGGTCGTATAAAGAATGAGAAGGTAATGGATGTAATGGTTACAGGATCACATCAAAGTAGTGAAGGCGGATCGCATAAGTCAAATTATTATAGTGATAAATGGAAGGGGATAAAGATGGTAGAACAATCTAAGGATGTACCTAATTTCTCATTAGTAAATATGCTAATAGTAGATCGTCGCAAGTGTAATGCATTAAGAGGTTACGCCTCTCGGTTTTACCACCATGAGAGGGAAGACATCAAGTTGTAATAAGATGAGATGATACAAAAGCATGAACTAAAACTAACACATGACCACAATGGTGGATTTAGATAAAAATGAATGATGATACCCCGAGAGAGACATAAACATAGAAGGACAATCATGGCCTCAAAGTAGGGCTTGATGCAATAAACAAAGGTCCCAAAAGAGACACACATATAGCCATAATGGTGGAATTCAAAATAGATGGTGCCCCAGAAGAGACACAAATATAGCCACAATAGTGGACTTCAAGAAAATGGTCCCTCAACAGAAGGACGAACATGGCCTCAAAGGAGGACTTCAATGAAAAAGATGATACTCCCAAAAGGAGCATAAAAAGAACAAACGTGGCCTCAAAGGAGGACTTAGAATGAGATAAGAATTTGGATATAATTAATTTAGATTGAATGGATGTGAATAAGGTAGATAAAACAATGTCAAAGAGCAAAGTCCCCTAGTAACAAGGGATTTGTACAGACGAGATGCTCAAGGGCTTGGGAAAATTGTTTCCCCAATGGGTTAAATGTAAGGTAGGTAAAGGATGTCAAAAGATTTTAGATGAGATTGTTTAAGATTTGGATGGGGTAAATGATCGAGACCACAAGTGTGTTTAGCAAGATAAGCGGCATTGATGAACACGGCGGGCATTCCTTAAGAGGAATGATATGGGCTGCATGAATATTAAGGGATGATGTGGATGGAGGGATCATGGGAGATCCGATGATGGGATATGGATTGGATTCAAGGTGGATGAAGAAGGAACTTTCCCCGAATGAGAAAATCATCTTTCTTAATAAGGTTGTGGAAGATTGACCGAAAGGACTTACAATGTTTGATGTCATGACCGGGATAAGATGATAAGCACAACCGCAATTAGATCGAACCTCGATGGCTTGGGACCATATGGATTAAAGGATTTAATAGGAAGAAGTTTGATGGCAAATGTTTGAGTTAAATGTCGAAAGATGTCTCGCATATGACCCCATTAAAGTGTCATGGGAAAGGTTTTGATAGGATGTCTCAACTTGGAGTTAGGAGAAAACGTAGATGTAGATTAGACGTGTGAATTTCATGTTTTGGAGAAAAATAAATTTGGTTGAATAATGATATTGTTTAGATGTGGATTGATGATCGCAAGATGTCGTAGATGGAAAAATTGATCTTGACATGGATGTTGTGGCATTAGATTGTTGAGAAGAGGGAAAACTTGAATGTTTCGATATGGATGTGTAGGGGACTGCCGAGGATGTTTTCCCCGAGCCTTAGACTTCAACCGAGAAGATTTACCTCTAGCAGGGATGACAATAATTTCAACCGGAGGATATGATAGCGGTGGTGTGGTTATTAATGGAGAAACTATTCTAAAACAAGATGAAGATGTTAATGAAGAGATAGGTGTTTGTATGATGTGATTAATGATATCTATGTGAGACATAGATTGTTTCAATTTTGGCATGGAAAGAGATGATTTTGTAGAGGGAGAAGGTAAAGCATCTTTATTTGATCGAGGTGGATGTGTTGGTTCAATAGGTGATTCAAGGGGTATATTGGGTAAGGTTGCAGATCGAGAGGATTTGGTTGGTGTGATAGGAGGATTGGGTAAAGAATATTGGGGTAGATCAGGTGTCAGGCCATAGTGCAAGGTTGTCAAGGTAGAGATAGGTGGACTTGTTGATATGATAGGTATAGGGGTAGTTGGGATAGATAAATATGTAGGCACTTTTGGAATATGTGGAGATGTGAGTGATGTGATAACCGATGGAGTAGACCTTATGGGTAATGGTAATGTAACAAGTGCAGGGACATTTTCGGATGTAGAAGCAGAATGGACTGGTTGTTTCATAAATGTTTTGAGGGGTAAGAATGATATTATGTGTGAATGGTTTAGTGGATTCAATTTTTAATTTAGTTGAACTTAATTTAAGATGAATCTGCTCAATGGCATGGGTTTCAAGCTTGCGAGCCATTGTGAAAGCTTCATCAAAGGTTTGGAATGATTGGATCTGCAAAGTGGATGATATATGTTTGACACACGAACGCGAGAATAAATCGATGAGTTCGGTTTGTGGGATAGTGAAGGATAGTTGGTTTATAACAACATGCCATCGTGCGACAAAGTTAGTAATGGTCTTGTTTTCATACTGTCGAATGGTATATAGATCAGCGATAGTGGTTTTGCATGTGATATTGATAGAAAAGTGTTCTAAGAACAACTGTGCAAGTTGGGTGAAAGAGAATAAGGAATGTCATGGGATATTGTTATACTAGTCTAGCTTGGGACCAGACAAAGACATGGGGAAAGTGTGAAGAAGTAGATCATGATCATGTGCGATAAGACAACATGCGTGTTTAAATGCGAGGAGATGTTGTTGGGGATCTTATTTATTATTGAACTTATTAAATGCAGGAATTTTCCAATGAGGGGGATAAGGTTTGATTGGAACCGATGGATGAATCGATTCGTTACATATTTGTTCATAGGATAACGTGTTCTTGGGTGGTACGGTAAGGGTTTCTAAACTAGATAACTGATTCATTAAGGTGTGAATTGAATTAGTCGAGGTATTGTAAGGTTGAGATTGGATCGTCTGTGTGGTTTGAAAGGTAGTTTGATAAGGCGAATAATGTGTTTGTGGGTGTGTGGGTGTTTGGGTGTTTGGTGAAGCGTTTGATAAAGCAATTGATAAGTTTATGGATATGATGTTTGTGGAATGGTTTGATAAGACAATTGATTAATTTGTGGATATGTGGGTTTTTGGGGAGTCGCTTGTAAGGATGAACACGTGTCATGGGTTGAGGTTGTTGCATAGGTTGACTTTGAATAATAGGAATATGGTGTGTTCGTTGAAGCCGGTAGGTTGTTGTGGTAGATGGTAGGTAGGGATATGAGAATTAAAGGGTTGAGACCGTTGGAGCATAGGATGGGTTGGGATGTAGGTATTCAAAATCCGAGATTGTTTGATGGGCATACTAGTGGCGGATGAAATAGAATTGACAAAAAGGGATGTGGGTGGAATGCAATCCACCAATTGAGGAGATTGGGAGGATTTAGAGATTATAGGAGATTTTTGGAGTAAGAAGTCATATATGGGGTTAGGAGGAGATTCAGATGTATCTAGAGGAGCAGGAGATGGTGGTACGATTGATTTAGGAAGACTGGCTTGACGGGGGATAGGAGGGTTGGTGTCAAGGTGGGGAGAATTTTGTATGACATGGTTCTCATGAGGTGAGACCATGGAGACTGGAGATTGGTTGACCGACGACGTGGTTTTGAGTTTAGAATCCTGTTGAGTAAGATCGTCAGAGGAAGTAATATCATGGGATAAAGTAAATTGTTTGTTTGTCTTGATTTGGGAGAGAGCGACAATAGGTGTGAAGTAAAGAAACATTTGTTTATGTATGTTGTTGAAAAATAAATCAAGCAGAATTTTTTTAGCCTCATGATTAATTTAGAGGATGTGAACAAAAAAGAAAAGTAAGTAATAGAGGTGCCTAAAGGATTCTAAGGCTAGTTTCAGCGCTTATGGATTGTGATATGTCTGAGATGGTTATCTGTTGGGTGTTTAAGTCCCAATTGATTAACCAGGTGAGAGGAATGTTTTGATGTGTAAATTATGTTTGTGCAATTTTAGGCAGTGTGTGATAGGTGAAATGCAGAGAGTTAAATCCTTTACTTAAGCTATGTGATCAGGCAGGATGTAGAAGGTTCGTTTTAGACCAAAATGAAATGTGACGTTCGATGTATACAGACACTCAGAAAGAGAAAGTTCAATGTAGAAAAGAGAAAATAGAGAAAAATGAGAAATACCTGGAGAATCACTTGTTCGTGTTATGTGATTGTACTTGATGATGGTGTTTTTAGAAGTGCCAACGCTAGTCAGTGGCCTGGAACACCCAAGTACCCTAAAATGGCATCGTTTAGAGTCAGAGATGAGGCGAGTAAAAATGAGTATTTTCTTTTTTTTTTTTTGCTGTTTTTTTTTGTTTTATTTTACAAAATGGTCTTTGATAGCGTGATTTAATGGTTGCGTAAGGCCATGGAGTTTACCCTAGTAAGTAAATAAAACAATTAATTCATGCAGATGACAGATAAGAAAAGGAATATAATGGTCCTAATGACCTTGTGTATTGAAAAGAAATTTAATAACTAATCAAGTTAATTATATTGCGAAAAATTTCTAAATAATTAAATTTTTGGCGAAAACAAAGGTAACCTACATGTAATGACACAACTTAAGCCAATACCACTTAAACATCAATATTTATAAGACATTAGCAAAATAAACTAGTCAATAACCGAATTTCTAAAAAATAAAATAATAATAATAATAATAATAAAGAATTAATTAATTTTTTAATTAAGTTGCTAACTAAATTAAACTAACTAAATAATATCAACCTAATAAAAATTTAATAGATACTAAGGTAAATAAGAATGAACTATACATTAAAAATAATGATCACAGATTACTAAATAATATAAATAAGAAATAATATGTTGTTAACCAATAAACTATACTACCAAAACAATATAAATATGTATGTTGCATTTATTTGTATAGTGAACTAGTGATAAGAATACTTATAAAGTAATTAAATTATTAATGTCTTATACCCCACAATAATCGACCGACAAGATATGAAAATGATAAGATATCTACAATAATGGGACATGAAAAGGAAATGAGGAGCAATATCTTATCAAACCTTTTTATAGAAAAAAAATTATTCACTTTTAGGTATGCCCAAGGTGGTCCTACTGCACATGGACACAAACTTTTTACATGTGTGGTGACATAAAGCGAATCACATGAAAAAGAGAACTAAACGGACATATACAAGAATATGATGTTGACATTCCATGGATGTGGATTACATTTCAATATTGAATGGCATTTTTTTTTTTATAATTTAATTCTAATGTTATTTCATAACGCTTTTTTAAACTCATTATTTTTAACTAAATCAATATTGTCTATTATGGTTTAAAATAAATAACTATAGATTATTATATTTTAAACAAGTAACCATAGATTAGTATGCTTTGAAATGTGAGATTTATACATAATTAGAAATTAAGATCTAGATGAATATATAGACATATTTTGTTAGGTCAAAGCAAAGGCCATTAAAGGAAAAAAAAAAATTATATCTATTATACAACTGAGATCACAAATAAAAGCAAGACAATAAGATTAGTTTCTGGATTTGTTCCCATGCGAGTAGAACCTAACATATGAATTTTTATTAATTTTTATTTGAGTATGATTATGTATTTAATAATAAAACTAAACTTGAAACTAAATACCAAGCCGGTTAAACACAAGAAGAGTACTTACCTTAAAGGTGACACAAACCTCGATACGATGAAGATAACACCAAATCTCGCAAAACGTGAGTCCACAAGATGAAATATTTATCACAGATATTTGAAAACTATGACACAAGAGAACCAAGATATTTATAATACCCGCACGAGATGAATAAAGGAACAAGATAAATGAAACGACTAGATCTTGGATCTGGTCCCACCAAAGTGCCAAATGTAGATATGTGTTTCCGCTTCTGTCCCAGTGAGTGTACAAGTAATCAAGAAACATGAGACCACGCGAGTATACAAGGGCTTAGACTGAGATGGAGATAGATGATACAGAGTGTGTAAAGAAAGTAGATGCATGATATCAAGAAGCTAGATCTGCAAAACTAAACCGTATAAGATTAGAACACAATATGCGGGGTTGCTCTTCTGACAAAGGTCTTGGTTTCAAGAGGATTTTAACTCCTCGAGGATGTCAACCCCATGTCAGACAAGATAATAATAGATCGTGAACAGTAGTAAAAATGACAAGCAACTAAAATAACAAGAGTACTTAGCTTATGCTCTATGGAGATGAACCAGGCATCAAGATGGTAAGATGACGAATTAAGGCAAAGATTTCTCCTTCAAACGGGTAGAACTCGGTTAAGCTCTTCCTTCTCTTTTGTAGGCCTAGATCTCTCCAAGTCTTCGATCCTTTCTCTTCTTTTAAAAAAATATTCTCCTTAAAAATATATATCCTTTTGAAATAATCTCCCTCTCCCTAAATATGGGGAAAACCCCATATTTATAGTTTAGATGTGAGGCTAAACTGTAGGTTAGATGATACCTAGGGTGTAGTAAAGTAACCTAAGTTAGGGATGTGATGTGATCATGTGGGTCCTATATTTTGACTTATTAGAAAAAGTGGGGGACATGATTTGAATGGGGGGTGAGATAAAGATTTCATTTAAAAAAAGAGTGTCGGAGATATGCATTATGAATTAAATAATTTGTGAGAGATGAGGGATGATGCTGAAAATTGAATTATCAAATGGGTCCATATGGAGTCCATTGATAATTCAATTTAAGAGAAAGAAATCTTTTTAAAAAGAGAGTGTCGGAGATATGCATTATGAATTAAATAATTTGTGAGAGATGGGGATGATGTTAAAAATTGAATTATCAAATGGGTCCATATGAGTCCATTGATAATTCAATTTAAGAGAAAGAACTCTTTTTTAAAAAAGAGTGTCGAGATATGCATTATGAATTAAATAATTTGTGAGAGATGGGGATGATGTTAAAAATTGAATTATCAAATGGGTCCATATGGAGCCCATTGATAATTCAATTTAAGAGAAAGAAATCTTTTAGAAAAAGAGTGTCGAGATATGCATTATGAATTAATTAATTTGTGAGAGATGGGGGATGATGTTAAAAATTGAATTATCAAATGGGTCCATATGGAGCCCATTGATAATTCAATTTAAGAGAAAGAACTCTTTTAAAAAAAGAGTGTCGGAGATATGCATTATGAATTAAATAATTTGTGAGAGATGGGGATGATGCCAAAATTGAATTATCTTATGGGTCCATATGGAGTCCATTGATAATAAATCAAATAATGTGAACAAATAGATAGGATTTTATTTAATTTAGGAGAAAGAGATGCGAGAATATAAAATTGGATGAATGTGAGATGACGAAGGGCGCTATACCAAAAATAGGTGTTTACAAGGACATCTGCATTTGTGTGGAAATGAGGATTTTAATGTTTCCCCAAAGGGTAGTGTAATCAACGTACTCTAAGTGGTCAATCAAATGAGAGAAGGGTTTTGGAGTAGATGAAGAGGACGATGACTTGGTATTAAATCCCATGAAGATATCTGAGGCTTGCATGAGATAGGGAAGGTCTTAGCCTTTGACTCGATGGGTAAGAGTGAGGTAAGAAGAGCGATGGGATATTTTAACACCTTTGGAGAGGTATCGCCAATATGAAGGGTAGATAAAATTGGCTCTTGTATGTGTTGAGTTGAAGGAAAAGTGGGTAATATAGACTCCTCTACAGGTAGAGAGGATGATAAGGTGGGTTCCTCTATGGGTAGAAGAACATGTAAGGTGGGTTCCTCTAGTGGGTAAAGGAACATGTAAGGTGGGTTCCTCTATGGGCAAGGGAATAGGTGAGGTGGTCTCCTCTCGTGGGTAAAGGAACATGTAAGGTGGGTTCCTCTATGGGTAAAGGAACAAGCGAGGTGGGCTCCTCTCCGTGGGTAAAGGAATAGGTGAGGTGGGTTCCTTTATGGGTAAAGGAAAAAGTGAGGCAAGTTCCTCTATGTGTAGAGGAGTTCGTGCTAATATTTCCTCAATAAATGTTATAAGAGGATACTTTTGAATAGAAGGATTTGATGTCAGATTGAAGACATCTTGAACCACGTGTACATTGGATTCTTATTTAGATGTCTCGCCAAAGGTGAGTCGATTTAAGGGACATGGTTAAGAAAAGGTTTTCTGAAAAAATGTCCAAGTTTACATTAACAAGCACATCGGGGGTTTCAAGGATGAGATCACCACTGTCTAACATTCCTTGCACAATTTTTTTAAAGGTTTTACAATTTATGTCACTATGTCCTTTTACACGGTGGTAATTACAAAATTCATTTTCTTTATACCAAGCCAGTGTGGGGTGAGAAGGATCAAAACTAGTATGTGGTTTGATGGGAGGAAGAGTGATGGCTCCAACCTTCAACAACTTTTCCAATACGGAAGAATAAGGCTCCCTAATGGGAGTGTAACTCTTTTGTTCATACCGATATTGAAAATTTTGCACCGGAGAGATTGGAAGGAGGTTTAGGTTGATTGGCTGGATGAGAAGGGCCAGATTTTAGAACTACCATGTTAGTGGATCCTTTTGGCTTGGGATGGTTGTTGGGTGGTTTGGAAGAAGACTCGTTTGATTTGAAGGTGATGTTTTTGTTATGCAATTTTAGTTTATCCTCTTCAAGGGCGCAGATCTCAAGCTTCCTGCCATGGTAAAAGCCTCGTCAAACATACAAAATGTTTGAACCTAAATATTTAAGGAAATGTGTCTGGAACACACCCTCGTAAACAACTCTATGAGCTCAGTCATTGGAGAGAGAAGGAAAGCTGATTGATTAGGCTTCACCACCGTGCGACGAAATCAATGATAGAATCATCGTCATATTGATGAATAGAATATAAATCTGTGATAGAGACCTTTTTAGAAATGTTTATTAAAAAGTGATCGAGAAAGGTTTGTGCCAATTGATTAAAGGAAAAGATCAAGTGCTTGGGTAAAGCACTCGTACTAGTCTAAGGCGCGGTGCACCGACAGGGACATGGGAAAGGTACGAAGGAGCAAGGCATCATCATGTCCTATTAGGTAACAAGCGTGTCTAAATGAACACAAGTGTTGTTGTGGGTCCTCCTTATTGTTGAAGTAGTTGAATTTAGGTAGCTCCCATTACGTAGGATATGGATGAATAGGTATAGAGGAATAGATGGGTTTGCTACAAATTTCATCATATGTTAATACATTACGGGACCTAGAAACTAAGGCCTCCAAAGTTGTCTACATTTTATCCATCATCATTTTAATGAGATCCATTGTGGGGTTTGATTAAGGGATGCCCCCTGAAGTATAAGGGGATTGATAAGATGAATGGGTCATAAAAGGCATACTAGCATGTGGTGGTGCCAAGTACATGAATTGAGATGTAGGTATGTAGGAAGTAGTGGATGAGGAGGGCATATACCCCGAATATGCAATTAAGGCGATGGGTTGCATTTGAGGTAAGGTGGAAGTGGGAGGGGCTTGTGGAAAGATCCTCGTGGTGACGGTGGAAGAGTTTGGGGAATAGAGACCACCAAATTCTGAAATGGAGTGGAAGAGGTCAACGCAATCGACGGTTGTGTAGAATAGGTACATAAGATATTGATGATGATATAATAGGGGCAAAGTGGATATGGGTACTGTAAATGTCGATGGGAGAGAAGATGTCAAGGATGCAGAGGTTACATGAGAAGTAGGTTGTTGCGAAACCAAGATTAGGCAATGCTAGAGTAGTTTGGGTGGCCACATTAGCATTCCTTGATATGACAGAGATGGTAGAAATGGCGGGCATGGAAGTGGGCATTCCATAAAGGGGATAACCTGATGAATCATGGGTGGAAGAAGTAGCAAGGTAATGTTACAAGGCCTTGGTGTTATGATTAAGGAATCTAGTGAATTCCTCATCACCTACAAGTACGTTCAAGGAGAATTAGGATCCATTGGAGACGAAATGGAAGGTAGTGAAGGGATAAATTGTAAAGGTATAAAAATTACGTGGAAAGAAAGAGCTCACACCTGTTGGCGATTCCAAACCATACGGAAGGATGGAAAATAGGTACTCTGGGCTCTGTAAAAATGACAGAAACTCATAAACAAACTTTTGGAAAATGTATGGAAGGTGAAATTAGCTCACTGTTTTTGACAGAAAATCAAACACAGAGACCGATACCGTTCTTTGAACCAATGCTTGTGCGTAATAACCGATGTTGATTGCTGAAATGATAGCGGTAGGGAATATTAGATCTAAACTTAAGAAATTTGAAATTTCTAAGCAATATTTTGGTCAAAAGAAGCTGAGAACTGGGTTGTGTATATCAATTCTAATCTAACACACTCGAGAAACAAAATTAACTGATTGTGATGGTTGAGTGTGAAAAAAGAAAGAAAAGTGATGAAATATGATCTCACACTCAAATAGCAGAAGACAAGAAAGAAATTCACAAATAAAACAAAAATCTAACACATTATCCTAGGAATAAGATTTTAGTGTTTTGATGGCTTAAACCTTAGGACTAACTGTGAGTATATAGAAAGGAGTGGATATAAGGTACCTAGAAGCCAACTATGAATGGTTTCAAGAATTTTTAGTGGGGGAATCCTCGATATACCTTTCGGTATGTGAGGTCCAAGCTCTGATATGAAAATTCGGCCGTAACACCTGGTCGGGGCCACTATCAACAAGTGTTTAAATCCTTGATAACTTCTTCCTAGGATTTGGGGAATGTTTAAGAAATGTATTTTTGTTTGAGTGATTTGGAAAAGTGTGTAAAAGTGGACTACGCTTAATTACCCAATCATCAATTGATCATGACCTCCGTTATATTTGATTACTAATTAGACTATGTGAGCTAAATGCAAGAATACATAGGATGCAATGCAACAATTTTAAACCCAAATTGAAATATTGAGATTGGATGAAAGCAATAATGAATAGAAATAGAGTATTCAATTTCATTAATGCAAGAAAAAGAAGAAATAATGATTTGTTTTAATTTGCACCAAATGAAATGTGACTTTTAGAGAAAATAGAAGAAATAATGTTACCAAGGAGAGATTTAGTGAATATTTTAGAAAGGAAACAATTAGAAATGCAATCCTAAATGAATATAAGGAACCCACAAATGATGAGGGTCCCACCAGGCGTGCAAAAATGTTTCACCACATAGGAGTATTATATGAAAAAATGATTTAAAAGGTGAAGGTAAGGTACGTGAGGAATACCTAGAGGTCGTGAAGAGGTTACACACCATTGTTGAAGACCAAGCCGATTATAGAGAACTTATTTTTGTCTTGGAAGGACTACCTGAGAAGAAAAGCAAGACCACAAAATAGAGTTAATAACATAGGTCAGTGGATTTCCTATCGTGAGCTAGATCCGGAAGCGGGTGCTTCCTCGAAGGTTGTCAATCCACATCTTAATACAAATTAATGTTGATAAATATCATGAAATGGAAAGTCCTACTATAGTTATATGATTTAGGTATCTCACACAACATAATAGTCTAAATCTAATCTAAATGACGAATATAAGATTAAATCTAGGAGAATGGTTGGTTGTCAAGGTCTATAGGTATGAAATAGGGGTAGAAAGAAGGTATGAGTGAAGTCTTGGGAGGTTTTGGAGAGTTATGGGTGGAGGAATGAGCTCACTAGTATGAGGGGAAAATGCCATACATAAATACTAATGCTAGTTGGGAACCGATGTTGGTAATTAGTTATAGCCGAGATCGGTTGGGTAACCAATCACGGTAGGGGTAATTGAGTTTCAAAGGTAGAAAGGAGGTTGATTTGGGCTCTCTTTGATTGCACAAAGTATTGGGAGGTCTTAGGTAGGGTGTAGGAATTTATGTGAAGACTCAAAGATGGGTAAAAGGGTAGAGTGGTTCCAGTTGGTAGTGTGTCATGTGAATGGGCTACGAAGGTATCTAAGAGAGGAAGGAGGTGATTAGAAAAAGATAAAGGATCTAAAACCAAAGCTAATGAAATCAATAACCTGGTTAAGAATACTTATCAGAGATCCAAAGATTGGTAGAAGGTGGTGGTTAGTGGGTGTGTGTAGGAGAGACGAGTCAAGATCTAGTGCCACGAAAGCAAAGGATGGGTGTTTCTCTGTGTGAATGGTTTAATCCTATGAAAGTCGTAGATTGGTTATCGGGTGAAGAGTTTGATGATCCGGTGCTCGGTTGATCATCGTGGTGTCAATCAATGCCAAAGATGCGAGATCCAGGAATGCCAACCAAAAGAAGAACCCGGAAAAGAGTTAGAAAAATATTATTTAAAGGAACCGATGACGGTTCCTTGACCGACACCCTACCGAGGAATAACCGGCGCTTGCTTAGGGAGAAATAGTCTTATTTGCTAAAAATAATCTTTTCTCTCCCTTTTTAGCACATGTCAAGAATGGTTCTGGGTTAGGAGTCTTGATTCTCGTTAAATCACATGGGTAATTGGTGGGAGAGGTAGTAATTAATATTAGGTTTAGAAGAAGTCCGAGTTGGTTAGGGGAGTGATGACTCGCTTAGTTATTAAATGGGATTGGAATAGATCCAAGGTGAGATGGAGAGGCGAGGTGGAGAGGTGAGGTAATAATTAATCTAATAGATGTAATTAGATTAATAAAAATATGTGAAAGGGGTCATGATAAGGGGGTATATAATAAAATGGTACCTAAAGGGTGTCGTCCCAATTTTGGGTGTCTACAGTATGTTATAAAATTATTTGCACATTAAAAATTGAGTTTTCCACAATGATGTGTTCACTTAATAAATATGTGATGTGCACATATATCAAGACATATTACAATCAATAAATCCTCCATAAGCTATGATAATAATCATCAAAATCTAACTCCATTTTACATTGGTGTCCTCGCTTCCCAGTGAGAATTTGTATGATATTCCCAACCATATAACACATGACAACTTGACAAATACGAATTGTTAAGATTTTAGTCCTATACCTTGTAATGGAAATGGACAAAATACAACATGAGCTTAAAATAATAGACCAAACCAAACATCAAAACATCCTTATTTTCCTAGTCTTTTTGTTAATACCCATATAATTAAACATCATTCTTCTTCCTCTCGAAATGCCACTAATACTTAGACCAAACTATCATAATTGGGCACACATCTTCTCACACTTTGTATTCCAAAGCATTAACACTTGTTCATAAATAGAAATAATTCCATCGCACTTCATGTTGAGGGCTTCTATTATCTCTCGTCTATAGTCACAATCTAATTTTGTGTAGGCATTAGTAGTTTTGATGGTGACGATTTTTTTGAAGTTCTAGCTTTTTCCACATAAGTGTGAAAATTGTACGCGTTCTGACTCCTCATTTTCCATCATTAATTTCTCCAATACCCTATTCTTCTCAAATATTACAATTTTCAATCTTATGATTGTTGTTCTTGAATTGTGAAGAAGGTCGGGAAAAAATGGTTTTCCTAGAGAGCAAACATTTTTTTAGTAGGGTTGGTGATAGCTTAACATGCACATACTCTATTTTAGACATATTTTCATCACATACAATCCTTTTCAAAATATCTTCCACTTATTTCATGTTGTCAAAAGAAGCCTTCTCAAATTCCATCTATAAAGTGCTTTGCAACAATGCACAAATCATGGATCATGTACCATCTTAAGAAACTAATACAAGTTAGGCCTAATGCAAGAAAAAAATCTAAAACCACCAGAAAAATCTATAGGCCTAGAACCAAGACATGGTTTTAATAAAAATAACCATGAATCTTGATTTTTACCATGTTCCATAGGATTATTTGTAGTGTTCTATTCCCCCTCACTCATCCTCTTCCTCTTCCCCATGAGAATGACATCTCACATGATGTGTTGTGGAATTTTATTAATAAATAAAGACAAGAAATGAAGGTCAAATTAAAAGATCACATGGTACACTCTTCCCCACAATCATGCACAAAATCCTATGGAGCACTCAATCCCACCACATACCTTTCCACTCATGATTGCATGTTAACATGCATGTGAACATTATTACATGTGTATATACCACACAACATGATTATTGTTAACCTCTTAAAATGATTACATGTCACAATCTCAAAATGATTAAAGTTTAGTATTCAATAAATAATCTTGAATATATCTCAACATGATAAGTTACATACATGTGAACATTAATCTCAACATCATTACCTACACTTGCACTATTCAACAAAAACTCCATGTAAGTAATAATGAATGGACAATAGTTTCAATGGTCAAGATTTTATTCATTTTTAAATGTTGACATATAATACAATTTAATATTGATATTTATTTATATAACTATCCATGACATTGAGAAAACATGATGGTTAAGGCCTTCATAATCTCTTCCTCTACAACAAGTGCAAACCGATGAGGGTCCTCAATCCTCAACATTAATAATGTCAATCTAGGGATGGTGTCCTAAGGCTATACACAAAAGGAGAGAGATATCTCGGTAAATGGTCACTTCTGCCAAATCCACATTTGTATGAATCAAAAATCACTCTTGTAGGAATTAGAAACACACTTTGTAAGAAAATAAATTCACACTTGCATGAAATTAAAATACACACTTTGTAGGAAATTAAAAAAGCACACTTGCATGAAAATAAAACACACTTTACATGAAGGAAAACAAACTTTGTGCAAAATTTAAACACACATTGCAGAATTTCGATCACACATGGAAATAAATGAAATTGTTGAATTTAAAAGAAACACATAAAACACATGTAGGTTTACAACACATTGTAAACAAAAGAGTAATTACATTATGCAGAGGAAAGAAAAAATAATAATTACGAATAAAAATAAACATAAATATACAGATCCATCTTCCTTGGAATGAGTGGCCAACTCATTCCTCGAGAAGAGGATTTTAATCAATACTATTTACAAATGGATAGAATGGAATTTTGAATTGATCAGAAAAATGGCGATTACATTCTTTGATGTGGGAGGTTGCATTTGTAATTACATGCTTCCAACCACCTCCTTATTTTAAGGCATACATATTTATAAACTAAGATTGCAATCTATCCAAAAAGCATCAATCTCCACAAAATATGGAGAGATCTTATCTAATTCTAACTAACAATTTGATTCTCTTATTTTATTGTTGAGAATCAAAATGAATATTGATTCTTTTTTATTTTGCAAAAGAAAAATTATAGAAATATCTTTTTAGAATGAATTCCAAAATATATAATAAAATGTCACCCTTAGAATTATGCTCACCATCAAGTTTTTAGTATTCATCCCTAGAGCTATAATATCCAACTCAAGAAAATAGAGGAGAATCAAGTGATTCAAGAAGACTCAAGTGATACTAGAACCCTTTTTCTCACAAATGATGAAAGTTGTAGAAAATTGGGAGGAATTTTTTTCAACACATTGTTATGATCAAAAATCACTCTCGTATTTTCCCTTTGACCTTTGTTTTTGATTATGCAACCTTTGGTGTTGATGTTTGTTAGATGGGAAAATTGACTAAGTACAAAACAAGTATCGAGGATTACGCGTAGGAACACACATGCACGAGGAATAGGGGTAGCACAAGGAGGGCACGTGGGGATGTTGAACAAGGTAACGTGTAGGATGTGCACACACAGAAATAAATTAAGGGCTTAGCTGATTTTCTAGATCGGCTAAAAATAGACTTAGAGTGTGGATCAAGAAAATGGAAAAAGCACATGCGAAAATTCTTAGTGGAGGCTATTAATAGGATTAAAGAAAGTCTTATATTTAGGATTAGTCTATTATTAGAAAAAGTTGTAAAAGCATGCCAGCTGATATACGCATGACTATTTTTAGGAAAGAAAACATGTCTTTGTCTATATTTTGTGAGCACACATATTATTAGGAGAGTGCATGCGCAGTGAAGGGAAAGTACCCACCCCTATATATACCTGATGTATGTCATATTTATAAGTAGTCCTCTTATGTTCTAGTGAAGTTATGTTGTTCTACTACGGATATAGGGTTTGATGCTTGCGCACATGGTTCTCATGCAACATTGTATTGATTGGTTTTGTATCCAACTTCCTTATTATGTAATGAGTTATTATTATAATGGATAATCATGGTTGGGTATTGACTTTTCATGGATATGAGTATGGTGGTTTAACAATGTAGTTGGTATTGATCAAGGTTTATATGGATTACATATTTTCCTTATTATATGTGTTTCCAAAGTGACATGGATGTAATGATTATGTATGCATGAATGGTTTCTTGGTTATTATGATGAATATGCATGCTAACTTCCTATCAAGCATCACAAAGGAGGGATTTGGTAGGCTGCGCATGCTTCGTGTGAATGTTCATTTCCGACCGAATGAGGTGTTAGTGTGCATAACGATTGAGTGAAATTAAAGACTAAATTTTGGTTCCGTTTCCAGGACCTCTTTTCAAGGTTTTTTCTAGGATTTTGCATGTAGATGGCGTATCGAATATATTTGGAGAGAGTTGAAATTTGGGTAAAAGACGGAAAAGATAATTTTTTACAGAGGTATAGCAAGAGACTTGATTTCAATGCACAAAATTGGGTGGAAGATAATATTTATCACAAAATGTATGAGACATTCTTCAATTTTTTTCAAGAAAGTTGTATCCATGGTTGGAAACTTACACATCAAATAGAATTTACTATCCTAGGTTAAGGATCTAGATGTAGGAATATTATCGCTCTCTTTGATGCGATTTGAGGAGTGGACTAGAGGTCAGTAGATTGCTGGTGGGCATGTGTGTTACATAGTTATATGTTGGACTACGTACTTTTGATGTATTATTTCCTTGAGGAAGAAGAGTTCAAGTTATTACATGAGCCCAGAGGATATTACTTGCGCACAATACCCTTAGCTATCAACAATAATAGAACTCGGGACTAGAGAGATTTCCTATGGGTAGATAAATCCTCACCATGTGTAGGGGCAAGAGTAGGTGTGGAGAAGGATGGTAGCACTAGCGGAAGATAGACAGAGAAAGGAAAAATGGCTCAAGTATAATGAAACACGAGAGAGGGAAATTGAAGCAAACAGCATTCAAGAAGAATGATGGCTTGTGAAGGTTTTGAATCTCTTGTAGAAGATGAGGAGCCACAACATCATGTCTTCCCGACATTAGAAAAACATAGTAGAGAGTCCCTGTTGGAGCTCAAAATTGCACCCTCGATGTGATCATGATGGATCAGGAATTCTAAGGCAACAATAGGACTATCTCCAAGTGTGGGACCTTGTGCACTTGAGACGGACCTTCACATAAGGTCGGTTATTCTACCTATCTCTAATGTTAACACTATGTGTAATGATGGAAATGAAGCTATCTACGCTACTCTATGATTCTAAGGGACCAGGGAGAAGAAGGAGATGCATGAAGGAAATCCTAAGCTAGGGGAAGGTGATAGCGCTAGAAAGAGGTTTTATCACTCTCCATGAGGGGAAGGAAGACGAGAAAGCACGAGAGTGAGGGTGAACAAGCACACGCCACAAAAATTGTGTAGACTTGACTTCTAATGCATTGACAACATAGTGAAAATGGAACCTGTAAGCAGAAAGGCACACAACATGCCAGAAACGCAACTAGAGAGGAAAGATGCAATGAAAATGAGACAAGGGAAGACATAAGTTCCAAAAACATGATTTTATTGCTTAAAAGATGCACAATCATTTACATTCATAGCAAGAGGAAAAATACATATAGAGACCAAGTCCCAGGTCTAAAACTCATGAGAAATCGACCACCATTTTGGCATGGTTCCATTATAAAAAAAAGAGGGATCCGTTTTAATGAGCAGAGCTCTACAATTTATAGCATAAGAAGGAAAGAAGAGAAGGAGAAAGAGGAGGGAAAATTAGATTCAAATATTTAACCATCAACAACCAATAATAAATGCCTACAAAACTATCTGCAGAGTGTCGAGATGCGCCTCCCTATGTTTGTTTGGCGTGTAGAAGAAGGAAGAATGCATGATTTGATTGAAATCTGGTGGTCGAGGTCGATTAGATGCATGAATTAATGACCATAAAGACATTTCCCTATTTTCTTCTTTCCAAATCCCACCAAAATCTGATTTTGAAAAGTCCAACATGTAGCCCACGTTAGCAACTTTCAAATGAGTCTAGGCACACATATGTCGAGCCCCAGAAAAATTTATGATAGTCAAAAGATATACAATGTAATCGAACATGCAAGACACTTGAAACACACTCGATTGATTGAAGGAATCACCAACTATTCATATTATTTGTTGTTTCTACCGGTGTCACACACTAGTTTGTCGTTAGGATTCAACACCTTGTTGGCGTGCTTTGATAGGTTGCATGTATTACACTCGGTGTATGACAGTGATGACATAACACAATGATTGGTGTGAAAGTAGGTACAAGGTGTGAAAGGACGAGGTGTGAAAAATGAAAGCATACCTACATGAGACAAGTATGCAAGAGGGGCGTGAGCATTCAACTAGGGAAGGCACAACGATGAGAAAGAAAAGGTTGCATGAGGTGAACCAGGAAGGAAAGAAGTAGAAGGCACGCAAGCATGAAGACATGCAAGGTACTTAGTTGAATTTGAAGGCAAGTCACTTGGTGTACACACAAGGAGTGTGCAGAATACTGGGAATGAAATCGAGTACACAGAAGGAAGGCACAAAGGGAAAATGGAAGGAGATAGAAGAATGCATAGGGAAGGGGAAGTGTACTAAGAAAGCATGAGAGGAATCAAGTAAAGGGTTTGCAAAGAGAGAAACAAGAAGGGTGCGCAAGGGTGCGGGGGTGCGTAAAAGAACTATAATCAAAGCCATAGTACCAAGGAGACCGTCGAGTGCACACACAACCAATTAAGATCATCAAAGTCGAATAAAATATGAGTTGTCCAAATAACTTGGGGAGTTATTTGGGACAACGATCCCCATCGAATTCGATGAGAGTGCATAAGAGGAGAGAATGAGAACTGTGAGCATGCATTGGACTTAGTCTAACTACCTAGCCCTCATGCTGGGTGTTTTATATCCAAAGATATTTAAAGGCCATAATAGTGAAGGTAAGAAGAAAATACTAGTAGATATAATTTTGTGTTAAATCGTAAGTGCATCGACTAGAACACGCCCGTGACAACACAATAGGTGCTAGTGTTTAGGAATACTCTTGCAAGATTGTTTTTAGGAGTGTTAATGGACAAAGTATTGGCACATAAAAACTTGGAGCTATTTCTATAGGTGTTGCAACAACGTAGATAGTAGGTCTCTAGTTTACTACTACAACTGGGACACAAGGGAGTTCATCAATTGAGCCGCATGCCCGCAGCTTGGGGGCATGGGAGGCTTAGAAGGGTTAGGTCAACAACCGCCTGCAGGGAAGCACTACTCGGGAGGATCTAGGTATGGACCTAATCAAGGGAAAATTCCACTACCACAATAGCCGCCACCAATCAGCCTCATCGTACACCACTTCAAAGAAATGCCTCACAGACACCACAAGTCTATTTTGAGATGTCTCTTCATTTACTAGAGTATATAGGTATGGAGGATGCAATAGAGAACATGCATGAGTGTGAATTACTATGGAACACGATGGGAATTACAACCTCATATAGAAAGGAAAGTTAGTTTTCCACTATGATTCAAAGGAGCATGCATAGTTGGTATAAAAGTATGACCCACACTATACTAAGATGCTTTACGCACTACGCTTTTTGCCGAGTTCCACATTCCTGAGTTCAAACAACAAAGTATCATCAAACTCAAAGACATAAAGTAGGGTTTTTCGAAAGTTTGAGATTTTAGGATGCATGTTTTAAGACTCTTCTTCAAATTTGTCTTATGATATTCATCTAAGTCCACATGCACGGTGGTTCATTGTGGGATTGCTAACTCCGTTTTGGAGGGCTTTATCTCATAAGTGATTAACTAAAATGTGGAGTAATAGTAGTTAATCTAATCTAGAACAACATTCAAATCCAGAAATAAATGCAATAAATGACTATGGAAGATGACTTAAGCAACTATGAAAATGGAAATGTAAAACCTAGAGTGCTAAGAGAGTTAGAATGAACTCAATTGATTAGAGGAGCTCATTGAACTGTAATGTAAGTGACTAGAGAATTGGGAAGTAAGAACGAATGTGCAAAAGCCCCGAAAAGGATGGATTCAAGCTATCTAGCTAGACTGGAGTGCCTAAAGAGGGACTGGGGTACCTACGGGTGCTCTGGTCTCAGTAGAATAGGCACCCCTGGTTTGTGCAAGAGGTCCATAACTGAATTTCAAAGGTTTAGCAGTGGTCCAAAACCTTCATTTTCTATCAGTATCAAGTTCACTCAGCACTTGTGCAAGTGTTGTTGATAGTCCAAGATTAAGGAAATACTTGCAAGAGACCACAAGAAGTATCAAAACCCTAAAAAAGAAGAATACAAATGAATGGGTCAGATTGACCTTAGCTACCACAACAATGGGCTTACTAATTGAGCATTGCACTACATGTCGGACCCAAATGTAGTTCTCGGTTTATGTGTGCATCATATGCTCTAGGTTATCTTGTTCCAGTCACACTTTGTGAAGTAACGAGCATTAACTAGATGTAAAAATGTATTAGAATGGTGGATGGAATAGAATAGAATCACCTCCTATGCTTGTGTGATGTAGATGAACCAACCTTGTCCTATGTGATGGAGTTAATGGATGCAAATGATCTCCAAATGGATTTAACTCTAGGTGGATCATAGTAGTGACTAGTGCTTGGTCCCTCATTATGGTCTCATAAATTTATATTTATAGGGTTCTCTTGATCTAATTTCATAATTAACCTCAAAATAGCTGACCACCAAAAAGATAAGAAGTTAAAACAGATAGAAAGTGCCCAAAAAGTGGTCGAAAGTTTAAAAGGATGGGGCACCCTAGTGGGACTAGAGCACCCATGGGCGCCCTAGTCAAAGCTAAAATGATATAAAATGATGAAAGATGATTGGGCATGTGGGTTCAAGAGGTTGGGAATGATGAAATAAAATAAAATAGATGCCCAAAAGATAAGGGTTAATTACTACTTTCTTCACTCAAATTTTTCTAAATAGTAGTATGAGATCGAGACTAAATAATGCCTAAAGTGCATGATTTTGTGTCTACATTTCCTCCCACTTTATGTTGGTGAGCAGAAATCTCAATAACATAAAGTAGATAGAGATGCATACCTGATTTGCATGAATATTTTAGTAGAAAACGCACCAAAAAATTACAAAAAGCGTGGAATGACAAAAAGATGACAGAGCATGGAAACTAAAGATGAAAAAGTGAAAAAAAGTGATGAGAGTGAACCTAGGGTGGAAATGTGTGTGTAGTTGTCGATGTGTGTAATGTACTTGCATGGTTAGTATGGTGTGTGTTGTCATGAAATGTTGTTGTTGTTGCCCCCATTTGACTATTTATTTCTCATACGGCCGGACCTGCAAGGAGAAAACGATCAAGTAGTCAAATATGTATGTATGTATGTGTAAAAATGCATGTATATGAATGTAAAAATCATGTGAATGTAAAATACACAAATGAAAAAGTGTAAATGGAACATGTACACTTGATCCATGTCGAGAAAGAAAGTGTAGAAGGATATCTTGTACTACCGGTGTTTTTGGGTGATTCGATGCCATAGGCCGAATAAGTGTAGGGAGGAATTTTGTTGTATCCTCCAACCTTTAATTGCTCCCCTGAATGTGTGTGAAGAGATCTGTATGCGTGTTAGTTTTTTTGATGATCCAACACCACCGGCCGAAGAAGTATAGGGAGGAATTTTTCTGTATCCTCCAACCTTTAACTACTCCCCATAATGCTAAGGAAAACCATGTCTTGTAAAGCCATTGTGTATGGGTTCGTAGACTGGTTTGAATCCACTTGTTATATGTAAACCAAAATGCCAAGGGTAGAAAGTGCACCGAATCGAACCAATGTAGAAGCGTTGTGTAGAATACAACACCCCAAATGGTGCCCCCTCTTTGGGGGTGCATGTGGCGTCGCTTATAAGAGAATGAAGCCCCAAAAGAGGACTAACCACATGAACTCTAAAATTCTACCCTATAGGGGAAGGGAAATGCACTTGGTAGAAACCAAGGCACACACAAACAATAGGTTAGCCAAATATAAGTGTTAGTATGAAAATCATGCATATAGAAAACAATGTATAAGCTATGCAAATTGTTGGGAATTAGGGACTGCAGAATAGTGCTATGATTAAATAACAAACCCAATCATGCACACAGGATCTTAACAATTCCCCAGAATCTACAATAGTGGAAGTATAAACTAGAATAATCCAAATCAAAACAAAATACACACACATAACACAACATGTACCGTGGTTCACCCAATGTGGGCTACGTCCACCAAAGATAGAGATCTCATATATATAATACAACAAGAGTACAAACCAACTCTTCAATACAAGAGTATAATGCATCTCTCCAAGAGTATCTCCTCTCCTCCAGATCTCTAAACGGATCTCCATGAGTGCACTACAACTGTGCCTCCAAACACCACCAACAGATCTCACATAACCAGAACTACTGCATCTCTGAACTGCTACCAAGTTCTCTGTGGATCTGCAACAAGACCTCTCACATGGGTCTACCATATGTGCAACTATGACTGTGCACCAAGAAGTAAGTCTGTCTCTCCATCACTGCATAACCTGTGCAAACATGAAGACAACCTCCTCTACAATATCTAGATCTACATGGATCTATAATACAAGATCTCACAACAACTTGTGGATCTAACAATATAAGACTAGATCTACATGGATCAACAATACATCATGATCTCATGGATCTACAATACAAGATCTCACCAACATGTGGATCTACAAGAAGAAACTCTATGTGCTTTGCATACTATGCAAGCCATTACAATGAGACAATAATTATACAAAGAAAATACAATAGAAGATGTTACCCTCTTCTCACCATTCAGATGTACCTGTTATTTCCTTCTGTCTAGCTCCTTTCCATGGAGACTTTGTCTTCATGTAACCTGTTCTTTCTTTCTCTTCTTCTTCTTTATCATCATCCTCTCAATCTAGGAGAATCAAGGATCTAAGTCAATCCTTCTCTTAATTCTACTTCTAAACCCTAGCTTTTATGCTTATATAGTCGTATATAAACTTAGGGCACTTAGCCATGCAATTACAAACAATAAATCTACTTTAATGCTAAAAATAGATCTAATTCCTGAGAGTTAATTAAAGCATCGTTGCACACAGTAACCATCGTCGCTATCTTGACCGATCATCACCGGTTACATCCCCTGACCTAATCTGTCGACGCCGATTACACCTTGATCGACACCGGTTACCGAGTAACCAAGAACATGTAAAATCATGCTTATTGTGAAGCAATCTATCTCCACAACCTAACAATATCCCACTTGGAGATAAATTGCTGAACCTATGTACCTATACCTGTACATCATTGTCCTCTACACACCATGAAGACCATATATTCTTTCCTTCAACAATTATCTCAAAAATAAAACCAGGAAGATCAAACTATCTTCTAAAAACAAGAAGATAAAACCATGACTCACCAAACCTGCACAAAGCTACAACTGATTCGTGAAACCGAGCCACAAGCTCCCACTGAATCGTAACACCATACCAATTGTTGGTATTAGGCAATAAATCCAACCAAGCTCCTTATGCAACCAAGCCATCATGACTAACACACATGCAAGAGCTCCCACTCAAACTGAAGTACTGAGCTTCAACTGCAACCATATCCATACCTGCAAAACCAACCATGTTCTCCATCTATCTATCCATGTCTCCATGCAACCATCAATGAAAATCTCCAAAGACAAATCAAACTGGAATATGCGAAAGCAAAACAAGATCCTGTAAAAACAACCCTGAATGAGTTCTACATGCAACAATGGGTGATCAATCCACAAACACCTGCATAACTCAAAGAAATCCAAACACTGCATTCTACAAATCCAACCTTGCATAAACAACTAGCATGTCCAAGACATTCATCTGTAGATAACATACATATCAAGGAGTAACATAGTAACAAGAGGAAATACAAACATCCTCTACTCATGCTCAAGGCATCTAAACTGTGCTCATAGGCATCCATGTGCAAATCAAACATCTGCATCATCATAGACTCATAAAACTGAATCTATCCACATGTATAAACTCACCTATACATCCATCCATATCATCAGCTCTCCAGAAGCTCCAAGTCTGCCACCGACTAACTCCAAAAGCCGAATATAAATTCTGTGCTCATCAATGTCAATAAAAACAAACCATGCTAAACCATGCAACTAATACCAAGTGCAAATACCAACATACATGTCATCAACATACTACACAAACCAACCAAGATGAAAGAAAAACAAGGGCACCATCTCAAATGGTAAATAAAAATGTTGTCAAACCTGTGACCAAACCGACCATGGTTTCCCCTAACCAACCCCGGTCACTGTATGACCGACCACGGTTACCAGATGACCGACCACGGTTAACACTAACCGACACCGGTCTCTCAGAATAATCATATTTTCTCCTTTTCACCCTTCAAACTTTGAAAATTGCTCTATCATCTAAAATCAGCTGAATCTACCATCAACTGTCATCCCTAAGGAATATCTAGGCACCATAAAATAAACTAGAAGTGACATCACAAAGCTATAAACTCAATATACCTGCAAATCTGTGACTACCCTCCAAAACCAACTAGTGCCTCTGCCACTCTGAATAGTAGCAACCTCCTCTCACTCTGCATGTGCATCATGTATCCAATCCTGTAATGCCAACAACCATGGCTTGCTCCCATTGAACACAAAATCCCCTACACTACCTCTAACACCAAGCTCAAAAGCTAATATGTCAGTGAGAAATAAAACCAAATGAAAGAACTATAAAATTGATTCCCTTTCTTATCAAAGAATACTTCTACATCACAAAAGTTTGGACTTCTTGTGAAGTAGGTGAATCAACTTCTTTTCATCCTATGTACTCAACATCTTTCATTATCTGCAACTGTGTCTAACCATGACTTTTCATTGAAGATCTCATCCTTAGACTAGATATCCTTGTCCTCAAGATTCCACACAACCGGGAAATAAAAGTCAAACAACACCCAAAACATGGTGTAAATCATGCACACTATCCAAAATTAATATCAGTTGCTTCAAATGAAAGAGATAAAACATGAACCATATAGAGATACCTGACCCAAAGTCTCAATGGACTAACCAAGCCAACTCTATCCTCTTTCTGATCCAAACCATGAAGTGATCTAGCACCATTTCTACCTATACACACTGTGCCAGAAACCTGATCCTCCAAAATAGGACACTAAATCAATCATGCCCTCTTCTATTGTAAGAAACCATGTGCAAACTTGTTTTCACAAAGACCTACCATGGTTCCCTGATCAACATCGGTGTTGCTGGAACTAACACAACACCAAAAATTGGCATAGGTCACCAAACTAGGTGCCTACTCCGACCAAAGTCGATAGTTGTGTTGAGCTAGTCATTTCAAGAAGCACCCAACCTTGCACAAAAACTTAACAACAAACATACATGCAATAAAAATTGCACCAAGATGAAACACATCACCTTACCAGCACCAAAATACTCAACCGCATCTCAAAACCAAAAACATGCTTCTCTGATGGAAACCCCATCTTCATTCTGTGCTATTATATTCAGCTTCTCTAATGAAGCCCATGCATCTAACTACACAAAAGGATGCATAACTACTCCTTTTCTCATTCTTAGATCTAGATCTGCAATCCCAAACATGCATGTGCAACCAAAATAATATAAGCACTTGCAATACCAAGATAAAACCATACCTCAATAACTGGATTTGCAATCTAACCAATATGCTTGTGCCTCCAAGAACCAGGGACACCTCAAAAACAAGATACCTTCCATGCATCTTCTCAATTCTTCAGATCTGTGATTTTCTGTTTATAACTAGGCTACCTAGTAACCGACCACGGTCACCCTGTAACCGACCACGGTCACAATCTATTGACACCGTTTGCCACTAAACCGATGATCTTTAGTCACAGATTTCAAGCAACCTTACTCTTCCAACTCCCACTTGAGATCGAATCTCTTCCTGTGATCTCCACATCAGGAAAACAAACCCTGCTCACATAAACCTATCAGTAAACCACTAACAATATACTGAAGAAAAACCTTTCTCTAAAATAACCAAGCTAACTAAGATCTGATACCAGTTTTGGTATCGATCGATAAGCTAATAAACTGTGTCGTGATACCGCTTGTTGGGAATTAGGGACTGCGGAATAGTGCTATGATTAAATAACAAACCCAATCATGCACACAGGATCTTAACAATTCCCCAGAATCTATAGTAGTGGAAGTATAAACTAGAATAATCCAAATCAAACAAAATACACACACATAACACAACATGTACCGTGGTTCACCCAATGTGGGCTACGTCCACCAAAGATAGAGATCTCATATATATAATACAACAAGAGTACAAACCAACTCTTCAATACAAGAGTATAATGCATCTCTCCAAGAGTATCTCCTCTCCTCCAGATCTCTAAACGGATCTCCATGAGTGCACTACAACCGTGCCTCCAAACACCACCAATAGATCTCACATAACTAGGAACTACTGCATCTCTGAACTGCTACCAAGTTCTCTATGGATCTACAAAAGACCTCTCACATGGGTCTACCATATGTGCAACTATGATTGTGCACCAAGAAGTAAGTCTGTCTCTCCATCATTGCATAACATGTGCAAACATGAAGACAAATTCCTCTACAATATCTAGATCTACATGGATCTATAATACAATATCTCACAACAACTTGTGGATCTAACAATATACAACTAGATCTATATGGATCAACAATACATCATGATCTCATGAATCTACAATACAAGATCTCACCAACATGTGTATCTACAAGAAGAAACTCTATGTGCTTTGCATACTATGCAAGCCATTACAATGAGACAATAATTATACAAAGAAAATACAGTAGAAGATGTTACCCTCTTCTCACCATTTAGATGTACCTGTTATTTCCTTCTGTCTAGCTCCTTTCCATGGAGACTTTGTCTTCATGTAACTTGTTATTTCTTTCTCTTCTTCTTATTTATCATCATCCTCTCAATCTAGGAGAATCAAGGATATAAGTCAATCCTTCTCTTAATTCTACTTCTAAACCCTAGCTTTTATGCTTATATAGTCATATATAAACTTAGGGCACTTAGCCATGCAATTACAAACAATAAATCTACTTTAATGTTAAAAATAGATCTAATTCCCGAGAGTTAATTAAAACATCGTCACATAGGTAACCATCGCGATTACTACCTACCTAACCGTCACCGGTTACATCTTGACCTAATCGACCGATGCTGGTTACACCTTGACCAACGCCGGTTACTTGTCAGAACTAGTAACATGTAAAATCATGCTTATTGTGAAGCAATCTAGCTCCAAAACCTAACACAAATAGTGTATAAAATACCAAACAAATTAGTAATGTAATCATGTAATAAGATAAAGTAAGATGCACAAAGCGGGTAGCAAACATGGGATACCACTTACGATGTTGCAAGACATGCAAGGCCATAATGGCCTTATACAACAAACAAGTGTGCACACCTAATAAAAGGCAAGAACCACGTATAAAAAAAAAGCAATGAAAGACAATGTAACAAACACGTATGGAAGCAAATATATCTACATAAAAATGCTACACATGAAGCACCCGTTAGCATGTTAGAAAGATAACTAGTATGTCAAAAGCATGCATAACCAAGTAATGTAAAGTGCTAAGTACAAAATGAAACAATAACACTTGTGAGAGACGAAGGTGGATTCCCTCAATGACTAGTGTAGTAAGGGTAGATGGTGAGCATCTATTTTGCGTGTAAGAGACTTGTATCTGTGATCATAGCTAGAAAAATACGTTAAAACACATGTGTGGATGATATAGATAAATGACATACAAGTAATTTTACTAACATGTGTAATAAAGTGACCATGAACAAGCAAGAGTAAAAATAACCATAATATGTAGTATGTTGTGGATGGATGGAATGGAATACAAGATGGATGATAGCCACATCCTCCCCGAGTGAATGGAGATGTATGCAATGAGGTTTAACAATCAAGAATGAACCATAAATGAGAGTGCATCATCGGAAACAATCAAAGTGTGTGTTGTGTCTAACATGTTGTGATGAGTGTGTATGTGTATGGTGATGATATGCGACCTAGAGATGATGTGTGTGTGAACCTTGTGAGCTGAAGCACATATCACGAATAGATGAATGTAGGAGTGATGATGTATCCTAAAGCGTATATCACTACTAGATGAATAAAAAGGAGTGGTGATGTATCCTAAAGCGTATACTAATACAAGATAATATAGTAGGTGAGAATTTAGCCTATAGTGTATGCCACTAACCTAGGACTGCCGCATGAAGAAGGAATGAATGATGAATGTGTAATGAGGATAAGGTCCATTTGATTAGTAAACCCTCGATAGTCAAGTATGGAATGAGGAACTAAAGTGCATCATAGGGTAGTGAGTGCAACGCGTATAGAAGAATATGTAGTATATGTGATGAGTAGATGACCATATGATGAGTAGAAATGTGTAAAATGTAATGCATAGTGTGGTAGGTAATATGTGTAGATAGTAATGTAGTATGTAGGATGAGTAGTATACGATGCTAAATGCATGGACAATAGGAGTATGACATGTATATGATGAACACTAATATGATGTGTAAAGTATGTATGATATGTAAATGCGCAATGGTTAAAATGATGTAGTCTAAATGTAGGATGTATGATATAATATGTATACTGCGAGATGTGTGAAGAGTGCAAAGTGTGTGTAGTAATCCCTCAATAGTCAAGTGTGAACCGAAGCACAAGAGTGTGTCATCGGGAATGGTCGATGCTAAAACATGTGATGAATATGCCTATGCGAGGATATGAATGTACGATAATGCAAAGATGAGAGATAATCCTATGTGAATATGAGGGGGAAATAAGTGTGATGCCCCCAAGTGTACTATGATTATGGAGATCTATGCAACAACGCGAGAGGTGTCATGCCATTGTGGGAGAGCATTTTCTATGTCATGATAAGAGAAAGGGCTAACAAAATGGTAGGCCGAAGCAACAGTAGGACCATGCGATGGTGGCGGAATTTGAGATGTGTCTTGTTCATCAGTAGGAGTAGTAGCTTTGACAAAAGTGATTGGTTTTAGCTTATGTGGGGTTGATGACACTTTGCAGAAGACTTGATAGGAGAAGAAGGTGGACTGATTTTGAGAGGTGGTTGCGTAATTTCACTTGGTAATGTTGTGGATGACTTGAGAGGAAGCCAAGTTGCACTGAGTTTTAAAGGAGGTTGCTTAGGTTGACTTGGTAATAATAGATGACTCGAGAAGAGGTGTTGTGTCGATTTTGAGGGGTGGTTTCTTAGGTGGTTCTTGAATTTCCTTAGAAATTATGGCATGATGCTCATTAGACATAGATGAATCAGATTTAGGAACCCATTGAGATGTAGCATTTGTAGATGGGAATGCAACATAATGTTGTGCAACAAATGAGATAAAGCCTTGATGCTCAAGATGTTTAATTCTTTGTTGTAAATCATAAAAATCATTGTCATTATGCCCATTGAGTCGATGATAATGGCAATATGGATGACCTTGATATTTTTCTAGCCAATAAGGAGGATAGTAATGAGTAGGCGGTAAAGCAATCAATTGATGACTAAGGAGCTTAGTAAGAATGTCATGTTGTTTAGTAGTATGGTCAAAGATGAGAGGCTCTGTAATGGTATGACTTGAGGTTCACTGATGTGAGCACATGTAGTAGACATAGACTCAAGATGTGATGTAGAAGGAGAACAAACATGAGCCTGAGAAGCATCCTTAAGATGTTGGATTTCATATTTGAGAGATGTAATCATGGATTCCATAGACTGAAATTTATCTTGAAATAAAGAATGGATTTAAAAATAGATTGATTGGATTTGGAATCAAGGGATTCCTTAAAAAGACGACCAAAAAGAGCATTGACTTGGGTAGGCAATATGTTGATAGGCAGACACATAGTCTCTAGGGTTTTTTGAAGAGCGTCTTTACAAGATGGGTGCATTTGAATCAATTAAAGCAAGGAGACTTGATAGAAATTAGAAGCCATGATAGAAAAGATGAGAAAATCCCTAGACTAAAGGTGGATTCAAGATTGGGTTCACTAAAATGATTAACTAAAACTAACTAAAATGTGGAATAATAGTAGTTAATCTAATCTAGAACAACATGCAAATACAATAAATAAATGTAGTAAATGACTATGGAAGATGACCCAAAAAAATATGAAAATGGAAATGAAAAACCCTAGAGCGATAAGAGAGTTAGAATGAACTCAGATGATTAGAGGAGCTCGCTTGATGTGTTGCATAAATGACTAGAGAAACAAGAAGCAGAACGACCGCAGTATGCGGATGCCCCGAATAGAATGGATTCGAGCTATCTAACTGGATTGGAGTGCATGGAGAGGGATCGGGATGCTGCGGTCACCCCGGTCTCAGAGAATGGGCACCCTAGTCTTTGTAGGAGGTCCAAAACTGAATTTCATAAGTTCAACAGTGGTCTCGAAACCTTCGTTCTGCATCGCATTAGGTTCACCGCACTACACCAAGTGTCACCGATAGTTCAAGATGAAGGAAAGACCTACAAGAGACCATAAGAAGTATGAAAATCCTAAACAAAAGAATCAAAATGAATGGGTCAGACTGACTTTCACTACCACAATAGTGGGCTTACTAACTAAGTGTTGCACTACATTTCAAACCCAAATGTAGTTCTAGTGTGTGTGCATCATCTACCTTAGGTGTTGTTGTGCCAATCGCACTTTGTGAAGTAGCGAGAAATAAATAGATGTAAAAATGTAGTAGAATGGTGGATGGAATATAATAGAATCCCCTCCTATGCTTGTGTGATGTAGATGAACCAATCTTCTCCTATGTGATAGAGCTAATAGATGCGAATGATCTTCAAATGGATGCAATTCTAGGTAGATGATCGTAGTGATTAGAGTTTGGTCCCTCATTATGGTCTCATAAATTTATATTTATAAGGTTCTCTTGATCTAATTTTGTAATTAACCCCAAAATGGCCGACCACCAAAAATATAAGAAGTTTAAATGGCTAGAAAGTGCCCAAAAAGTGGTGAGAAAGTTCAAAAGGATCGAGGAACCCCTGGTGGGACTAGGGCACCCATGGGTAACCCAAGATTAGCTCTGGGTTCCCCTCTCAAAGATAAAATTATGCAAAATTATGAAAGATGACTGGGCATGTAGGTGCAAGAGGCCGGAAATGACAAAAGAAAATAAAGTATTATGGTCAAAAGATGGGGGTTAATTAGTACTTTCTTCACTAAAAAACCTTATAAATAGTAGTATGAGACTAGGACTAAATAATGCCTAAAGTGTATGATTTTGTGTCTACAATAAGACATATGCGGATCCACGTGAGGGCTTGGAATTAGTTCTACATGCTAAGGTGGTTGGAAGTGCTGAGATATTGGAGTGAGTCCATTTTTGCAGAGCACAAATAGTAGCGATGGCTAAGAAATTGGAGAAGTGTTATGCTAATTCAGCACACAAAACACACAGTGGAATATGGTGTACAGATTGTGAAGTTGAAGGACATACTGAGGATAGTTTCCCACACAGGATGATGCACACACTATTAAAATCTTACGAGATCTCATGAGAATCATGATGTCTGGAATTTCCCTCTCTTACATCAAGCAACAATTAAGAATGTATCCATGTATTGCAAGATTTATGATGCACACACTCATGATACGAAGGATTTTCAGCTGATAGATCAAATTCGTGAGGCATGCCCAACATACCATGGTGGCAAGTAGCTCTCAAGTGCAAGAAAATCAACCTTTTGAAGAACGTAATAATGGAAGAGGTGGATTTTGTGGAGGATGTAAGAGTAGAGGTCGCAGTGGTAGAAGTAGATTTCTACGTGGGACTTGTTATACATGTGGGTCCCCTGATCATTACCAACGTGATTTTCCCCAAAATATAGTATGTGCCTATTGTGGGAAGAAACATAAATTTGAGGACCTGCCTTGACCTATCAGAGACACTAGTTTTTGGTGTGACCCCTCTCGTTCATCCCGCTTTTCATTCTCCTTCATGCGACTTCCTCTCTCACCTTTCTCTTTCCTAAATTTGAGTAAATTCCATCTATTTACTCACCTTATTTAATTAGTTATCAAATGGGCTCCATGTGGACGCATTTGATAGTTAAAATTTTTGGCATTTCTCCTATATCAAATTATTTAATTCATGGGTATTAATATACCCATCCGACGCCTTTCTTAAATTCAAAAATGGAATCTATTATCTCATTTACCATGTCAATCATGCTCCCCACTCCATCTAATAAGTCAAACCATGGGCCCCACGTGATCACATCATGTCTCTTAACCTAGGTCAATTTATCAAACCTTGGTTACTCGTTAACCCCAATCTAACCTCACCTCCAAGTTATAAATATGGGTTTTCCCCCATTTTTCAAAAGGACCGGGAAGGAGAGAAAAGACCAGGACTTGGACCTAGACCCAGAAAGGAGGAGGAAGAATCTATATGAAATCTCTACCTACTGAAGTTTTTAGGAGAAGAGAAGAAAGAGCTTAATTAAGTTCTACAAGTTTGAGGGAGAAATATTTTCCATTGTTCATCATCTTGCCATCCTAATGCCTAGTTCATCTCCATATCGAGCACAAGCTAAGTCCCCTCGTCATTTCAGTTACTTGTCATTTTGTATTTCATTATTTATGCATGATATCTATTGTTCATCATTTATTGTTATCTTTCTAGACACGGGTTTGACATCCTCCAAGGAGTTAACATCCTCTTGGGCACCGGGATTATCTGGGCAACCCCGCATATTGTTATCTAATCTTATCTGTTGTTGTTTTGTAGATCTATCTTCTTTATATCATGTATTTATCTTCTCTGCGCCCGTAGATCCACATCTGCATATGAGGTCCTAAGCCCTCCATCATTCGAAGTTGTTGGTGGCTTCCAGTATTGGCTTTCACCCATGCGAGAATGAGGTTTCTTGTACAACATTTTGGCATGCCAGTGGGACCAGAACCCAAGTTCTGGTCATTGTTTTGTTACTTTACTTGTTTTGCGCAGGTGTTGTAAGGATCACGGTTATCTGGATTCATCATTCTTGTCAAGTTAGATATATTTTACAAATATTTCATTTTTTGACTCACTCACTTGCAGGATTTTTAGTATTGTCTCCATACTTGTGGTGTGGTCCATACATTTAGTCATTTCTCGTTGTCATTAAGGTAAGTGGTTTTGTTGTTCGAAAGAACGTGTTATTGAGTTGTTTAAAATAGATGTAACATTTTATTGTTATTACTATTAAATAATAATAATAATAAATTTTAAAAAATGATTATTATTATTATCCTCAAATATCTCATCTCCTTTCCACTCCATTTGAGATCACCATCCCTCACCCACACCGAACTCTCCACTTCACCCATACCGAGCTACCATCCCCACATACCTGCGCAACTCCAACTCCCCATCCCGCGAGCTACCAACTGCTGACCACTACCGAGCTACCATCTCCCTTCGTTCCCAAGCTCCCACCTTCCCTACTCTTTACCCACACCCAAATCGCTATTCAACTTCCCCCACCCAACGTGTCGCTCAACTCCCTCCACACACATAACTCTTCCACTTCCTGCGAGCTCTCATTTAACTTCTCCCCCTCCCGAGCTGTTTGACTTAAACCCGTTCCCGACTCTCCACTACACCCATTCCAGCGCCATCTCCCACTCCCCGTCAACCCAACATATCTACCAACTCACCTCACCCGGTCAGCTCGGCTACTTCCCCACTGAGTCCTCCACGTTCCCAACTCCCGAGATATTTCCTTCCATCCTCACCCACTACCCAACTTGACTCCCTCGACCACATATCTCTCCCTCACTCACCTCTCAAACGCGTTTGAAGTCTGGTTGGATTTCTTGGATGACTCCTGAGGCAGAAGGTGGTTAGCCGGATCCTCACCTGCCATGATACGATCTGTTTGCAGAAATAAAACTAGATGCTATTGAAACCTGGCGGAAATATTCAGAACTTGAGAGTTTAATCGCTTAAATTGACCGACTTGCATACCTCTCACCACGTGGACTCCCCCTCTCCACGCAGGCCCTCTCAGTTCCCCATACACGCAAACCCAACTGTTTTCACATTCTGAGTTATCAAGTTTATACATATTTCTAGTTCAGCTTCAAATGCAGGCAAAGCTCTGGCGATAGTGGATGTATAGTCTTTCTATCACATCTGGCTACGTAGAAACAGTATAGTTTAGCGAATGTACAATCTCCTGATAGCAGTCGGCTTACAATATTTCACATTACAGGTATAAACCTTACCAAATTCCGATGCTTGATTTTTCCAATGATTTCCAGCTCAATCTCACATCCACGCAAAGCTTTGTGGCTTGGAATTCCAAATTATCTTTTTCTGTCAAATCAAAATTCGCTGACGGCTTAGCTTTTTCAGATGGCTGTCTATTACACACAGAAAAATAATCAGTTTGCACGATATTATAGGTTGAATCAAAATCCGTTGACAGCTAGTTCGTGCCACTGGTTGTAAATTTTAGTAGTCTTTGTATATGGTTTTCTCATAATTTCGCAATACATATCACATCTAATTCCCGTATTTTCTGATATCAAAATCACGCCAACTATATTTTTCAAATAAACTATCCTAGTGAAGAAACATGAGCTTTTCCTAGAGACGTGATACTCACGTATACTACAGTCCCATGTCTGCCACTCATGTGAGTACCATCTAAACATGTAACTCTCCTTGTTGGTTTGGTAGGAGGTCTCATTCGTTTTCCCCACATGCATGGGTGGTCATAGTTGAGAAATTTTTTCAAAAGGCATAACCGACCCATTGACTTGTGGCTTGGGCCACGTATTCCTTTTTTGTCAAGATGTGCCGCCTATGTTGTGTTGTCTTTGTCGCCGCCGGACTGTGAGGTGGAAACCATCCAATGTTGGTTCTCAGTCTTTGTCACAAATAAATTGTCAATCAAACTCCACTAGGAAAATCCTTTCCTCTTAATAGATTATATTAAATCAACAATCACTGTTATTGTTATTTAGGCCATTTTTATTTGCTTTATTGTTTAAATAAGCTTCATTATAACTTTGTTCTCTAAATTTGTAAATAGCTCGGTGTCCTTATATAATTTGTAATATGTCCCATGTTATCAAGTTGGTAATAGATTTTGTGCTTACATCGATATCAAATTTGATAACATGTTGCCACCGAACTTCGTTCACAACTTATTAGGCTTTATTGTTGGATACACAATCATTTTTAGATTACTTATTTTTCTTATTAGTTTATTTTGAAAATCAATCACTAATTTTAAGATCTTTTCTGACTAAGCGACTAATTGTCTTCTTTTCTTTTACAGGTGACCTCAACAACATTGCGACTAAAATAATAATAACGCTATCAAATACCAATATTTAAATCAAACACACCACACAAAACACTTTCATCGACCTCATCCGCAATTATAAACAATGCAATTTTAGGGTACCTAGACATTCTTGGTCACCGACAATTGCTTTCACATACGCCATCATCAAGTGCAATCAAATAACAGGGAAAAGTGGTCTCCAGCAATGCGGTCTACGAAATCCACGAGGGTACCTGGGATTCTAGATCACCGAGTGGCACTTTTAAAATACATCACTATCACGTGCAATCAAATAACAAAGAAAAGCGTTCTCCAGGTTTTTCTCATTTTTCTCTATTTTCTCCTTTCTGCATTGTAATTTCCCTTTCCCGAGTGATTGTCTACATCAAACGTCACATTTCATTTTGGTTTTAAAAAGAACCTTTCTTTTCTACATCCTACGATCATCACATAGTTTAAATAAGATTTTAACTCTCGCATCACATATTATCACACACAACCTAAAACTTCACGAACACAAAATTAACACATCAAAACATTCCTTTCACTTGATTCATATTGATTTGGATTGGAACACCCAACAAGAAATCATTTCGAGAAATTTCCTAGCCAAAACTACCTAAAACTAGCCTTAGAATTACGTTCTTTAGGAACCTTCATTATCCATTTTTTTTTTTTTACACATCTCGTAATTAATCATGATGATAAAAATATGTTGCTTGATTTTTTTTTTGTCAACAAAAAACATAAACAAATATTAATCTATTTCACATCTATTGTTACTCTCTCTCAAATCAAAATGACACAAAGAATCCATTCCACCCAATGACATTACTTCTCCTAACGATCTCACCCAACAAGATTCTAAACTCAAAACCATGCCTTCAATTACCCAACCTCCAGTCTCCATGACCTCGTTTCCTGAGAACCATGTCATCCAAGATTGTCCCCACCTTGACACCAATCCCCATATCTCTTCCCAATCTAATCTTCCTAAACCAACCACACCACCATCTCCGGCTCCTTTAGAAACTCTTGGACCGCCTCCTAACCCCATATATGATTTTGTATTTCAAAATTCCCCACAATCTCTCAATCCTCCCAATCTCCTTAATTGGTGGATCGCATTCCACCCACATCCCTTTTTGTCAATTCTATTTCATCCACTACTAATATGCATGTCCAACCATCTCAACCTCTTCACACTTACATTCCTACCCATCGTATGCTCCAACTATCTCAACCTCTTAACACCCATATCCCCACTTATCATTTACCACAACAACATGCCCAACTTCAACGAACACATCATGTCCCTATTGTTCAAAGTCCGTCTTATTAAACATCCCACCCGTAAGTTTATCAACCACCTTATTAAATGATTCCCCAACCACCCCCACATCCACAAACATATCATTTGGCTTATTAAACTACATTTCAAACCACACAACCAATTAAATATAAACTTAACAACACATCGAGTGATCTAATTCATGCTTTGATGAATCTATTGGCCAATTTAGAAACCGTTACCTTGGCACCTAAGGATACTTTATTCTATGAACATATCTGTAATGAATCGATTCATCCATCGGTTCCAATTAAACACTACCCTCCTCATTGGAAACTTCCCATGTTTACTAAGTTCAACAACAAGGAAGATCCCCAACAACATCTCCTTGCATTTAAACATGCATATTATTTTATTGCGCATGATCATGATCTACTTCTTTGCATTGTCCCCATGTCTTTGTCTAGTCTCACATTGGACTAGTACAACAGTATCCCACAACATTACATATTCTCCTTCACTCAACTTGCACAGTTTTTCTTAGAAGACTTTTCAATTAATATCACACGCAAAACTACTATCGCTGACTTATACACCATTTGACAGTTTGAAGATGAGCCCATCGTTGACTTCATCGCACGATGGCATGGTGTTATAAACCAACTGTCCTTCACTCTCTCAAAACAAACCGAACTCATCGAATTATTCTCACATTCATGTGTAAAACATATATCATCTACTTTGCAGATCCAATCATTCCGAATCTTTGATGAAGCTTTCATGATGGCTTGCAAAATCGAAAATCGTGTCATTGAAAGGTCATCTCAAACTCAGATCGGCCAAACCTAAAGTTGAATCTACTAAACCATTCACACATAACGAAAAGTTTAAGGGTACAACCAACACTATGGTCATTAAACCCTCATCCGCATCTATATCGGCACATGGCCTCAACAACAAGTCCCTCAACCGATAGTCAACTATACCCCTTGGGAGAATCATATAGCTCCGTGTTTGACAAATTGATGACTATAAACTCCATCCAACTTCCTCCCATACGACCCATGGAAAACTTGCAAGCCAAGCCTATTTGGTATCACGAAGCCCACTATTGTAAATATCATCGAGTCAAAGGTCATGACATTGAGAGATGTCATTCCTTCAAAGATCGTGTCTAAAAACTTTTAAATCAAGGGGATATCCAAATCAATAGCTCCACCACGTAAACTAATCAACCACCAACAAATCAAGCCACGCCCTTTACATCTCAACTATTAAATGCTTATATGATTGACACCATCAATCAAGATCTCATCTTATCACCGACTCGCATGTTCCTACCTTAGACATTATGCCCACTCCTTATGTAGAACCTGTCGTACCCACAACTATCATACCTATGTCAACTTTTACTACTTGTGTTGAACCTACACCTTCTCCTATCCTTATCACATCCACATCAAATTTGACTATACCATCCACTTCCTCCACTTCAAGCACACCCCAATCTACCACATTAGATTCATCCTTAGCACCTATTTCGCCCCACTCATATCCACACATATCCCTACATCTCTCACACCTATTCCTTCACCCACATCTTCGTTAAATACATCTATTACTACACCTAAATTACTCACAACCATCCCAACTAAACTCAGTTCTACTACATGCACCTTTACAGCCCCACCTTCGACATCAACCCCATTAGCAAACATATCATTCTTACCCCTCAAAAATTTATGAAAAACTAGTCCCACCTACTTCTACACCAGAAAATACTCCTACATTTTCTGCATTACCCATAATGTCTACTCCATCAGTTATCACATCACCCACATCTCAAAATATCCCAAATATGCCTACATCCCTATCTATCCCACCTACCCCTATATCTATCATACCAACACATCCACCTATCCCTACCTTGACATATGTACCTATATCCTCGCCCATGGCCACATCACCAGTTTTATCCCAATGTTCTTTACCTAATCCTTCTATCACACCAACCAAATCCTCTCGATTTGTAACCCTATCAAAGATACCCTTTGGAACATCTACTGACCAAACATCTCCACCTAAATCAAATAAATATGGTTTACATTCTCCCTCTAAAAATCAACTCTTTCCATGCCAAAACCTAAACAATCCACATCACATATAGATCTCATTAATCACATCATACAAACACCTATTTCTCCATTAACATCCTCGTCTTGTTTTAGGACATTTTCTCCATTAATAACCACACCACCACTATTAGATCCTCCAGGTTGAGATTATTATCATCCCTGCTAGGAGTAAATCTTCTTGGTTGAATTCTAAGGCTCATGGAAAACATCCTCGGTAGTCCCTCGCGCATCTTCGAAAACATTCGATTTTCCTCTTCTCAAAAATCCAATGCCACAACATCTATTTTAGGATCAGTCACTTTATCTACGACATCTCGCAATGATAAATTTATAGCCAAAAATCCAATCCTCTAATCCAATTCGATTTGTCATCTAAGACGTATAATCTACCCATCCAATGTACATTCTCACCTAAATCCGAATCCAAACAATACAATCCTTTGACTAAATTTGATTTTTCTTCCAAAACACATAATTTACCCATTCAATCTACATCCACTTTTTCTCCTAACTCCAAGCCAAAACATCATAAGTGTTATCTTCCTCATAACACTTCGATTAGGTCCTAAGCAGATATCCTTCAACATTTCACTCGAATATCTACCATCACACTTCCTCCCATTAAAGCCTTTAATCCCTATGGTCCAAAGCCATCATGGTTTAATCATAATTGTAGTTGCACTTATCATCGTACCTCGGGCCATGACATTGAACATTGTAAGGCATTTCGACGATCGTCCACAACCTTATTGAGAAATATGATTTCATCATTCGGGAAATTTCCTTCTCCATCTACATTGAATCCAATTCATATCCCATCTGTCCGGGTTTCCCATGATTCCTCCATCCACAATATCCCTGAACATCCCTCCCGCATATGAAATTCCTCCTAAGAAAGGTCCTCCATTGTTCATCAATACCACTTATCTTGCCAAGAACACTTGTGGTCTCCAATCGTTTATCACATCCAAATCCAAAACAATCTCATCTAAACTCTTTTGACATCTTTTAACTCCTTCACATTTAACTCAATGGGGAACAAGCTTCCTCTCCCTTGAGAACATCATCTATGCAATTACCTTGTCACTAGGGGACTTCACTCATTGACATTGTTTTGTTTACCTTCTTCACATTCATCCAATCTAAATTAATTCTTTCCCGATCCTCATCTCATCCGAAGCCCACTATTATGGCCATTTTTATCCTTCTGTGAGGAACCATTTTTTTGTTTACCAAAGTCCACCATTATGGCCATATTTGTGTCTCTTTTGGGGCACCATCTATTTCATCAAGTCCACATTTGGACCATATTTGTCTTACAATATTTGTGTCTCTCTTGGGGCATCATTATTTTTTCATCAAGACCACATTTGTGATCATATTTTTGTTTCCTTAAGGACATAGTTTTATTTCTTGCTTGTCTATCATCTCATCCTGTTGTAACTTATTATCTTCCTTGTCTTGGGGTAAACCAAAGATGTAACCTCTTAATGCATTGCACTTGTGACCACCTATCATTAACATATCTACCAATGAACACTTAGTTGTATCCTTAGATCATTCCTCCATCCTTAGCCCCTTCTATTTGTCATTATAATGATATGAATTATGTGGTATGCCTTCACTACTTTGATATGACCCCATCCATCACCTTCTCATTCTCCTATTGCAGCCATGCAAAGGGTCTAAGGGTGTCTCTTGTACATTCATTATCCCCTCCTAAGTGGTCTACTTCTCTATTCCCATATCTCCCCCATGTAAAGCTAAAATTCATGTATGCAAAAGGAAAAATCAAAGTTATAAAAAATAGACTGATCCTCGAAGGACAACTGTTCATGTAAAATAAAAAGAAAAAGAAAGAGATAAGGAAAAGCATACAAATCAAAATCAAAGAAAAATCGAAAGAAATAGACTGATCCCTTGAAGGATGGCTATCATATATATTTTTATTGTCATCCATATTATGTATATAGTAGACCATACCCTCGAAGGATGACTAATCTTCTGTTATGGCATTTGGAAGGTTTCCCGCATTGATCAACCTTACTTTTATCAACTTTCTTATGTTGTTATTCCCCTTTCCCAAAGCTGGGGCATAGACTTAAGGAACACCATCTATGGAGATCCTTCTTCTCGCACACAAGTTACGTCTCCAATCCCTTTTTCATGTCAACATTAGGATTACGAGCATATTTCATCCATATTTCCTCATGGTCTTTTGTTATAACTAACTATCATTGGTTATGTGTTAACACCTACTATTGGCTGCAAGTGCAATGCCTTGAGTGGTAACCTTTCTTGTTTATCTCTAATATAGTTTGAAGCATAGTTTCCCATGTCGACCTTACTTGCTATAACTATGTTCCATTCATCTCATCAAGGTTATCTTTTATCGAAATCACATCAAATTTCACACTATAAATTCTATATTTATCCATAATCTCCATGATTGCGCTCATGAATACACTTTTCAGTTTACAAATTCTACTTAATCACCATTGAAGTTTTATGAATCCTGCTTGAGGATCCTTCTCGGGGAAAGTTCATTATCCTGCGCACTCCTTATCTCCCAACATGTTCAACAATGTCTTTGATCCATTGCTCTTTGCTCCTCATTTCCACTCATCACCACTTATCCCCACATCATCCTTCTCACCTTTCTGTCCCCTTTCACCATGTTGGATATCTTACTTTCCTTTCCTCCTGAGTTTCCCTTTCACTCTTCCGCTTTCAGTTTGACAATCTTACTTAACCAATCATTCAGCCAAAGAATCTTAGTTAAGGTATATCTTCTTCCTTGGATCCTCCCACTGTAGAAACTTCTCCACCATTTCCTCTTTCAGCAGATGACAATCACCACCACAAATGTCTTTTTGCTCCTCCTTTTCACTTAACACTCTTGCATCATCACTCCCACCATGTGGGCATCCCAATTAAGGATTTCCCTTACACTCTCCATCTACATGGCTTATGTTCCTCCATCTACTCATGTCAAACTCCTTTGTTTCCTTGTTATCACCTTGATATCACCTCTTTTCATCTCTTGTTCCATTTTAGTATACACTACTCAATATTTTCATCATTCTTCTTCTTCTTTGGCTTAGCGATCCTACTTAACCATCCCCATCGCATGAAAATCTTACTTAAGATTCCCTCTTAAGAATGGTTTTCCATCTGACCCTTCCACCTCCCATCATATCTTCCTCATCTTCTGTCTCTCACCTCTCATTGTATTCATCCACTCCAACCAACCATTCCACACCTGTATCTAATACAATGTTGTCTTTCTCCTTCAATATCATCACTTCTAGTTTGGTGATCTTACTTAACTCCTCCTGCGGCATGGTGATCTTACTTAAGAGTCCCTCTTAAGCATGATCTTTCATCCTGCACTTTCCCACCACTCCACATTCTCACCATCTACATTTTCTCTTCATTCCCCATCATCACATCCTCTCACCTCTTCCATTCTCGCAAACACTACTTCCTACTTGCCCCTGTTCATCTCCATCATCCCGTGGTTGGTAATATTACTTAACCGTTGCTTCCCCATTCATTTCATGTATTGTTTCTTAATTTTTCTCTCATTCATTCTCATCCACTACATCCTATCCTTGCCTTCATCTTCACACACATCATTATCCCTCCTTTCATTACTCTTTCTACTCCATCTTCTAGAGTTCTCCAACATATCTACCCCCATACTTAGCCGTCATTGTCGTTGATCATCTCCTAACATTCTTTCATCATCATCTTCTATTTCTGCGCTAATAATTATCGGTGGACTTCTCCTAAAAATCACTCATCCCCATTCTGCATAGCCTAGATCCTTCTCTTTGATCTTCCCCATTCTATCTTCATTCCTTCCTTCCTTTGTGCCCTCTGATCATTATTGGGGACTTCTCCTAATGCCCCTTCATTGGCATTCCCCCTCCATTCCTCATTTACTTTCCACCTCATCTTATCTTTTGTCCCATCCTTTCCTACTGATCATTATCAATGGATTTATCCTAACATCCATTCGCTGACATTGCCTCTCCTATCCCTTCCTCTCTTTTTCTTCACCACCTCTCCATATTTCATTCTTCCTTGCCAATTTCTTCACTATCTTCATCATGCACCCTCTCTCTATTTTCTCGTCATCAACTTATCTTCATCTTATGCATCTTTGCATCTTTTCTAATCCATTTCATTCCTCCCCTCATGCTTCTCTTTATGTTCCTTATGTTCTCACTCTCTATCGAATATCTCTATTCTTGGTTCCCTTCCTTCGCATAATTTTCTCCATTACCTTCTCCTCCTTTTTATGATCCTTGTCTTATTTCACTTCCTCTATATCATCTTCTTCCTGTTTTACCTCACACTTCCTTCTTACTTCCTCGTCAATAACCTGACTCTTTAGCGTTGTCCCATATTTTTTATCATCCCACCATCCACATGCATTTCCATGTGGTCAATTCCATATTACTTGCCTTGCATTTCTTCACTATGATTTGGTTCCTTAAATTTTCTTTGCTTTATCATCTCTTTCATTTTCCACTACTTCTCTACCTTCCTCTCGCTTCACCATCCTTCATGCCTTTCATTTTAAATAACTCTCTCCATTTTTCATAATTTCACCCTCTACTCTATCCTTTTCTTGTCTTGTCCTTCATCATTTCCCCTTCATCTATAATCCTTCTTTGTTATCTTCTTCCTCCCCTTTTCATTCCTTCTTTTCTCCTCCTTCGTCTTCGTTCCTCTATTCCATATCCATGTCACCTTCACATTAAATCTTTCATACTCTTCTCATAATAAACCAATCCTCCCATCTATTTCCTTTTATCTTTATTAACACCCCACACACTAGCATTCATGGTCAATGCCAATGTTTCTCTGTTTATGTACCACCATTGATCCATTTCATTACCATTCTCATTTTTCTCTCTGCACATTGACCTCTTCTCTTTTTGAGAACCTTGTCACATCTTTTATCTTCGTCAGTCCTCTCACAAGGGCATCATCATATCCATTTCTAATAATCTCTTCCCATATTCCTTTGACATTTTTTTCTTGGAGGATACCATAACGACCATCACCCATCTGATCTTGTTCTCTTCCATGGATCTTTGTCAAAGAAGCAAGACTGCTTTCCCTTTTCTTCATTATTCATCTACCTTCAACTGCAAACCTTTCTTAAGAAACATGTATTCAACATCCTATTTAACACCCTCCTGGGAATTTTATCTAATTTGTTCTTCATATTCGTGGCCATACTCGTCGCCCGGGATATCTTATTTCAACATCCATCTCCCATTATGTCATTTTCGTATCCTATGTTGGGGCAAATTTTCATCCGTGTACTTGTTGACACATATAACTCACTTTTCATCCTTCTTGTGCCCTGTGTTGGGGCATCATTATCTTCACCCATGTCCCTTTTGCAGAAACATGATTTTTCACACAATTCCTCGCAGACAAAGGATTACACACACCTTTCACATTCGGTTTTTGATGTTTTCCTATGACCCATTGGTCATCGCAGTTTACATCCATACTGCAGTGGTCTTCACCCACTCATTGGTCTGTAGAACGTTGTCGTCTGTCTCCATTGAGACCACAATTGTCCTCTACCAATGTGATATTGGAGTCACCGCCATATTTTTCATTGATATTGTGATCCTTTTTCTCCTGGGGCATCTTGCCTTTGGTCATGTCTTTATCCATTCTTGGATACATATTTCATCCAACCCTTTCTATTTTTGTCTCATGGCTTGCTATTGCAAACCACTCAACAAAAAGGGGCAAATGTAGACACCAAGTTTTTGGTGTGACCCCTCTCATTCATCCCGCATTCGTTCTCCTTCATGTAACTTCCCCTCTCACCTTTCTCTTTCCTAAATTTGAGTAAATTCCATCTATTTACTCACCTTATTTAATTAATTATCAAATGGGCTCCATGTGGACCCATTTGATAATTAAAATTTTGGCATTTCTCCCATATCAAATTATTCAATTCATGGGTATTAATATACCCATCCGACACCCCTTTCTTAAATTCAAAAGATGGAATCTATTATCTCACCTACCATGTCAATCATGCTCCCCACTCCATCTAATAAGTCAAACCGTGGGCCCCACATGATCACATCATGTCTCTTAACCCAAGTCAATTTATCAAACCCCGATTACTCGTTAACCCCAATCTAACCTCACCTCTAAGTTATAAATATGGGTTTTCCCCCTCTTTCAAAAGGACTAAGAAGAAGAGAAAAGACCTGGACCTAGACCCGAAAGGAGGAGGAAGAATCTATATGAAATATTTGCCTAATGAAGTTTTTAGGAGAAGAGAAGAAAGAGCTTAATTAAGTTTTGTAAGTTTGAGGGATAAATCTTTTCCATTGTTCATCATCTTGCCATCCTGATTCCTAGTTCATCTCCACATCAGAGCACAAACTAAGTCCCCTCACCATTTCAAGCTTACTTGTCATTTTGTATTTCATTATTTTTGGATGATATCTACTTCATCATTTATTGCTATCTTTATAGACACGGGGTTGACATCCTCCAAGGAGTTGACATCCTCTTGGAACTAAGATTGTCTAAAACCCCGCATATTGTTATCTAATCTTATCTATTGCAGCTTTAGCGAGATCTATCTTCTTTGTATCACGTATCTATCTTCTCTACGATCATAGATCCACATTTGCATCTCGAGGTCCTAAGCCATCCATCATTTGAAGTTGTTAATGGCTTCCAGTATCGCCTTTCACCCGCGAGAACAAGGTTTCTGTCTGACAACACCTATATGAGCACATGTGTAAAAACAAGAATAAGGACAAAGTCACATGAATGATCAAGGTTCAATGCACCAAGAATGACCAAAGGATGTCAAAGAAACTGGTCTAGACTTACAATGCACCAAGTGTGAACCATAACACGAGAGTATGTCATAGGGTGATGATGATATAATAATGTATCAATATGTGCTTGATGTGTATGAGAGATTAGATATGAAGTGTAGAGTATGGAGGACACCTAAGAATACTATAAAGGGGGAGAGAATAAGTAAGATTCCCCCAAGTATGAAATGATGAGATGATCAGTGACATTGTCTAAAAGATCATCATTTTCCTTTTCGAAGCCAAATGGAGACGCGTCGAAAACCCAAGAAGAAATAGTATGTGGGGATCATATAATGAGCCATTACGGCGTAAATTGTACATGTGCATTGCATACTATTCATTGGTGAATGTTACCGGTGGACATCCATGTGCATACCAATGACTGATATTCTATGAATAGCCAAGAGATGAATCCTTGCAAATAGAAATGCGGCAACGACATAGGGAATGTGATACTAACATGATTACGATCCAAAATACCCCCAATGTAGTCAAGCCATGATTGCCCAAGTGTCAATGGAGAAGTGTGATGAACACGTGCAATGAAAGTGTGAGATAGAAGCAAAGGAGGCCATATGCATCCATAATACTAGCATATCCATGATAGAGATGGGGTGAATGAGATGATGGTAAGAGATCACTAAGTGTAAAGACAAGTTGAATCAAGCCATCATATGTGAAAATAGTATCAGAGCAAGTAAGATCCAATAGAATATGATGCCAATAAGAGTTATTCATGAAAAGTGTGTATGTGAAAGGAGGAAGTGCAAATGTAGATTACCCATGATGAGGTGAAAGGACGTCCGAGTATGGACAGACCCTTGATAAAGTACCATAACATTAGTAGGAGGGGGTGTTTTGAATTGATACTCACCATGGCCGACAACAATAAAAGTATCATTGAAATATGAATCATCTACCTCAATAGGAGTAAAATTAAGATTGCACAATTTGTCATTAGTAAGCTCAATGGTATCGACCTTATCATCAGAATCATCAGTGTTGGCATTTTCATGCTAGATAATAGTATCAAGGATATTAGTAGGAGGTGCACTAGATGTAGGAGTGAAAGGAGCCTCAATGAATGGAGTGGTAGTGGTGATAGGAGCAGACATTGCAAGTGAAATGATTGTAGTAGTGTGAGTGGAAATGGGTGGAGTGCTTGGAGCGGCGGAGGAAGACTATGAAGTGCTAGATTGACCGATATCATATGTATCAATATTACTATATGGAATAGGTTGCAATGGAGGAATATGCGTAGTAATAACGAGCTCTATGCAATTTTTTTGAATGGATTAGGGTCCGTAATAATGGTATGTTCATAGCCATCATGTAAGAATTTTATGCATTGATGAATAGTAGATGGAACTGCATGCATTGCATGAATCTAGGGTCTACCCAACAAAATATTAAACTGAAACAAGGTATTGATAACAAAGAATACTATAGCCACAGTCTTAGGACCGAATTGTATAGGTAATGTGATAGTGCCCAAGCATGTGTGAGTAGTTGAATCATAGCCATGAATAAGAGTGGAATTCTTAGCAATTAGATTGTCTGCGATGCCAATTTGTTTTAAAAGGGAATGAGCACATAAATTAACAAGAAGATCCACTTTGACAATAAGTACGCTTGATACAAATGGTGCTAATGATAGTAGTGATAAGAAAAGGTACACATGGATTGTCAATAGCAGATGGTGATATGTCCTCATTAGTAAATGATATAGCGTGTGGAATTTTTTTGAGAGACTGAATGAGGTGTGTGAATACCGTCAAGAATTATCACTTTCAATGTGAATAGAATGAAGGGAACCTCTAATGTATGACGATAATCAAGTGCATTACACAATAATTCATAGAGAGATATTTTGGCAGTGTATTCTTAAGTTGTTCAATGATGTCATAGCCCTTAGAAGTAACAGGAGGAGCCGTAAAAGTGATACAAAGTGGGAGAGAAATGGGAGGAGTGTGGAAGGATGAGTACAATTATTAGTTACTACATTGATAGTAGGATCAACCATAGGTGTAATAAAGTGAGGAGGATGTTGAGTACAAACTTGCATGAAATCAACAACAGTAGTAACCATGTCGAAACCTTAGTTGGAGCGAAAGAAGGATAAGAAGATTGATCCATGAATTGATAAGATGAAGACGCACTTTCGAAATAAGGGTTTGAATTATCGGTTCACCAAATGATTAATCAAGTATTGAATAAATAAATACCTAAATCTAAATATGTAACAATGTTGAATATAAACAATTAAGTACATATTTGACCCAAGAAAAATAAGCTAGAAAGTATGAAACCCTAGTTACAAATGAAGGGATAGAAATACTTAGTTGGTTCACAATAATCCCGAAGGTATGCCAAACTGGAAAACTGTTGGAATAGGAACTAAGAGTGTATCAATCAGACCCAGAAAAATGCAGGAGCATCTGAAGTGCCTAGACTAGGGAGCCTATGGAATTTTAGGGGCACCTAGGGCACGAGAGACTGTTCTCGGTGTGTGTGACTTCTCGGAAGCTACGGAATTTAGTTTTACAGGGGTCAGCAAGATGTTTGTTGTTTGTCCCCTTTGATCTTCTGCACTTCACTGGAATTCACTATCATTCTCCTGAAACCTACAATTAGAAAGAAGCACCTGCAAAACCCTTAAACCACATCAAATCCCAAAAAGAAATATTCAAAATGAGAGGTCGGAATGTCCTCGATTGTCAACAAAGTGAAATTACGACTGAGCATTACACTACATCTCATACCTAATGTAGTTCATTGTGTGTGTGTGTGTGTGTGTTTTAAAAATCATGCCCTAGGTGGCCCTTGTGCATGTCACACTTGATAGCGAGCAATAACTAGATGTAAAAGATGTAGATATATGTGAATATGAAAGAATGAACTTCCCCTCCTATGAAGTTTATCCAAAAGTGGTAGTCCCTTATCCCTTGTGTGAAGCTACATGGATGCTTGAATGCTCTTGATATGCAACCTTATGTTGTCATAGCTAATGCTTAGTGCTTGGTCCCTTATTATGATCACATAACTTATTATTTATATGATTCCCTTGCTTGAATTTCGTAATTAACCCCAAAAATACCAACCACCAAAAATATAAGATGCCCAAACACTCAAAAGGACCTAAAAGATTTGAGAAAGGTAAAGAGGTTAGGGGCACCCAAAGGGGATGGGGACGCTGAAAATGGCATCCTGGATGGGTGCTAGCTTTGGGTGCTGATGTCTAGAGTTAGAAATATTGAAGTATGAAAAGACAGACTAGGAAAAGACTGTAAGACCAAAATAGAAACTGAAAGCAAACAAAGATGGCCAAAGAGAGAGATCAATTAGTAATTTTATTGCCTAGGAATCATAAGAATAGTAATATGTGATTAGGACTAGATAGATACCCAAAGTGTGTGATTTTGTGTCTACACACATGCCGGAGTTGAGCATGAGTGACATATACTACATGCAAATCTACCGAGAAAAAAACCATGAATTTGACAAGGAGATAACACTGGGTGTAATAATTGATGGCTGACTAGTAAGAAATATTTTTATTGATACAAAAACTTAAGTAAATGTCTTGAATCTAGATGCATAGAATCAGATGGGTAGACCGACATTACAACCATCTTCCAATGTATTGTATATGACGAAAAAAACTAGGGCTATGCCTATTGGGGTGTTGAAGGATGCTTCCATTACCATTCAGGGAGCCAAGTTCACTAGGGATTTTGAAGTTTTGGAGCTTGTTGAAGTGGATAACTTCCCAACTTTACTTGGATGACCTTGGTGCTATGCAAACAATGTTGATTTGCACTTCAATAAGAGATACATTAGTTTTGAGAACAAGGATGAGCACGTGATCATACCTTTGAATGATGTGAAGGTAGAACCATATATTGAGCCCTTGAGTGAAGAAGAGCTTAATAGAATCTATGCACATGATGGTGCGCGACCACTAAAATGTGGAACGAACTAAAGAAGATGTTCTTCGTTGGGAAGACATGTAGTCTGCAAGTGACACTACCAAGGTGTTGCTTGTGATAATCGGGCTCATGACACATACAAGATGGTCGTGTGTGAGATGAAAGGAAAAGTAACTTGAGAATGATTAAGTCACACATGGTTAGGTAAATGGGCGTAAGTCGATTCTTGAGGTATATTGGGGAAGAAAATATTGATACATTTCTACGTGCCATCGAGAGCCAATTTCCGAATGAATGGGATTGAAGGAACCTATCTTGGTCTATACCTTATGTGGGACAACAACGCTACTGTGGGAAACACATAAAGATAACCTCTTGGTTTAGCGAGAAGTGAGAATAACCTTCTAAACAAGGTTTAATTAGAGAAATGTGTCGATGCTTATCTTTGAGTATGACGGAAGAATCTGCTTTAGTACACATTCATAAATGTGAGAGACAATGGGCACAAGGTCCAAAGGCTTTACCATCATCTCTGTAGGTGCATAAATTCGATCCACTTTGAGTGGAAATAGACACCTAAAATTGATAATATATCCTTAATCGACAATAGCGTACATATTTATTTAATCCATCCCCCTTATTTAATTAAATTCCCATCACCTTTAAATCCTATTTAATTAACATCAATCAATTAATTAATTAATCCTCATCCATGCCCTAACCAACTTTCCATTTTGGAATGTTTTCATTCTAAATCTACATCCATGCTTTTCCCTATGTTTTTTCTAACCTATCTCTACCGCCAACTCACCTACACCTCATCCCTAAACAACCTCTCCCACATAATGCTTTAAAGCATTCAACCAACTCCTAAACCAAGCCAAAAATCATGCCAAAAGTAGAAAAATCCTCCCATTGGGGAAACTTTCCCCATAATCGGTGGCGACCGGACCGTCGCCGTCGACCCTATAAAGCTAATTGATTTCTTTATATTGAATGCATGAAAATTCCCAATCTTCCTTGTGACCTACAAACAATCTCCCATGCGTGAGAATCCTAGAAGTAATTCCAGACATCTCAGACCTCCTTGGAATGTGCTCGCGTCAATCGTGATTAGCCTTTGTGAGATTGTTATCATTTTGTATTGCTTTAATTAGATTTTATCATTTTATCTTGGTATTTCTTGTGTCTAACCTTTTTTAAGAGTAGGTCATCCATAGAAAAGATCGCAACTTTATCACCAATCTCCCTTTTCAAGATCCATACTTATAGGTTGCTCTTTCACTTTCCCTTCCTTAGTTTTATCCAAATCTTTCATAGTCGTCCTCGACCCGACCGGTTGCCATTGAATCAACCTTCTACAACCTATGCTTTACTGCTTTGGAACCTTCTTCCATCTTTACATGAGCTATGTGCCCTTGTCTATTTTCTCTAACCCTCGTACAATTTCTATGTTACACTAAATCAGCTTATCTCATACCCCATTTTCCATAGACCAAGGTCCTATCTTTTAATCCTTCCTTTTATTCCTTACTTTATGTCATTTTCTGGTTTCTGTTCCTTCATATTCCCTCTGCAAGTTGACTCCAACATCTCCAAACTTCTGCAGCTTCCAGTTACACTCGGTCCTCGTACGATCTGCAGATTTTCCCCACATTTTTGATCTAGTCTCCCGGGTTGTCGTCAACATGCCTCTACACACGATTTGGGTCACCACCAACTCGGAATAGGTACAACTAATCAGTATTTCATTTCAAACAAATCAGCTTTAAATCAATCATAATTACTTTTAGATTCTGTAAATCATTTAGTATCTGCATATATATAAGTTTATTTTACTTTATATCAAATTTTTTTAACAACGGGGTTAACATCTGCCGGAAGATTAAATGCTTCTCAGGTCCACTTTTTCGAGCAATCCCCACCCATACAATCTAATCATTTTCCTTTCAGCTAGTCTTATCTATAGGTTTCATCTAATTTCCAGTCACGAAATCCATCATCATCTTGTGCCCGTATCACATCATATCCGAGGTAACATAAACCCTCCAACATTTCGAGTTTTCTAGTTTCTTTAGTAGTTAGTGTATTAACCCTCATTAAGAATGTGAAACTTGCTAAACAATGGATGCACACCCGGGGGACCACCCTTTTGGTGATCTCTTTCTTTTCACACACACACCCACACACACACACATATATTCTAATTTTTCTTGTCCTCCACTAACACTGCAATGTGAGGCTCCGCTTTATTGCTTTCTCATGTTGGGTTCACCACTTGAATCACTCATCGCTCAAAAGTGTAGATAAATAGGAAAAGTGTTATCCAGTATTCCCCACTTTTTCCCTATTTTCTCCTTTTGCATCATACTTTCCCATTCTTATTTACATCCTCATCGAATATCACACTTCATTTTGGAATTAAAAAGAACATTATTTTTGCATCCTGCTTGCTCACATAGTCTAAATAGGGGCTTAACTTACTGCATACCACAATTTACTATACATAACCTTAAACCTCACAAATTAACACATCAAAAAATCATCCCATCCGATTAACTGATTGGGATTTCATCACCCAACAGGAAGCCGTCTCAGACATTCCCTAGCCACAAAAAACATGAAACCAAACATAGTTTATCTTCCCCTAGGTCCATTTTTATCCATCCTTTATTTTTTTCATACTTTCTTAAATAAATTAAGAACATAAAAAAATTATTTTCTTGACTTGCTTGGGTACAAATTATTTCATACCTGTAATTACTCGATCCGTGAAAAATAAAATGGAACAAAACTTTGCTTCCTCATCTCAAAAACATTCACCACAACAGTTACCTCATCCGTGCCTTTGATTACTTCTTTTATGAGTACTCAACCTCTTATCAACATCTCTCACCCAGAACCCCTTGTTCACACTACAACTTTAGGTGAAACTAACCCATTTTTGTACCACCAATCTATCCCGTCTAGACCAACTACCCTATCATATATTTAATCGAGTCCTTTGGACCTCCTAAGGTCCCTCTCGGTGATACCATGTTCCAAGAGCTTTTGGATTCCAATCCAGTGGTGCTCTAAGACTATATCCTTAGGAGATCAACTCAGATTCCCTTAGATGGTCCGCCACTCCAAAAAATTTATCTATATGAACCAATCCCCAAACTACCCAGTTTGTAGTAAATGAGATTTCTATAGCCCATCTTGCTTCCTCTTCTACCAATCCCTCATCTCATCAAACTACCCAGATAGTCATGCCTATTCCTCACAATCTCCCACCAATCAACACAAAAATCAACACTACTCTTCCCCTCACTTCTTTGGTTGTTATTTCCACTAGTGTCCCTGACCAATATGCCCAAACATCATATCCCCTATCTAGACAATATGATCTTCTCACATCTAACATGCTCCGCTAATACTTCCCAACCCCTTTCACGGGTGCTTTACATTATCCAACATTTAACCCTTTTCAACAATAGTTTCAATGTGTTCATACTCATCACTTGCCGCATGATAGCCTACCCAATCCCAACAATCCTATCATGTTCCCATCTCCCAACAAAAATTCTTTCAACAACCACCTTTTCAATCACAACCCATGATTTACACTCACCCCTAAAAAATCCTCAAACACCCACACATTCAAAAGCTCATCAACAAACTCATCCTACCATATCTTACATACAAGCACCACCTCTCATTCCCCAACAGACTCTTTCAAATGACCCTATGCAAGCTCTTGTGAATAGGCTAGCCAATCTCAAAGCCGTTACTTTAGGATCCAAGATCTCATTATTATACGAGAGATTATGTAATGAACCTATCCACTCATTTGTACCAATCAAACCATATCCTCTACACTGGGAATTACTAAAATTTTCCAAGTTTAACAATAAAGAGGATCCACAACAACACCTTTGTGCATTTAAACATACATGTTATCTTATTGCACATGATCAAGACTTAATGCTTCGTACTTTCCCCATGTCTTTGGCGGTCCCTTATTGACTGATACAATAAGTATCCCCAATATTCAATATTCTCCTTTTCTTAACTAGAACAACTTGTTTTAGAACACTTTCTGATTAACATTGCATGAGCAAAGTAACTATCAATGACCTATACACTATTTGGAAGTTTGAAGATGAGTCCATTGTAGACTTCGTCGTGTGATTGTGTCGCATGACATAAGACAATTATCCTTCCCTCTCCCCAAACTAATCTCATCAAACTCTTCTCACGTTTGTGTGTGAAGCATATATCTTCTATTTTACAAATTCAATTGTTCTGAACCTTTGATGAAGCCTTTACCATGACTGACAAGATCCAAATGTGTACCCTCAAAGAAGGCCATTTAAAACTAAAATTAAATAAACCCAAACACAAATTTACTAAATTATCCACACTAAATGACAAGTCAAAGGCAACGACCAATGTTGTGGTTGTTAAATCATCTCCTGCATCTACATCTAGTACGTGGACTCAAAAATGTGTGCTTCGACCAACACCTAACTACACTCCCCTCACGGGAGTCATATAGTACAATCTTTTGCAAATTAATGGTACTAAACCTTATCATGCTTCCTCCTATCTGACCGGTCTATGAGTTTAGACCAAAGCCCATGTGGTACCATGAGAACCATTACTGTAAATATCACCAAGTCCGAAGACACAACATATAGAAATATCAAAATTTCAAGGACTTAGTCCAAAGACTCATCAATTAGGGTGATCTTCAAGTGGAAAATCCAAACGATTCACCTAATCAACCACACAACATATTTAAACAATGTTTCCCAAACCATACACCAACAAGCCAAACCACCACTTATACTAAAACCCAAGCACCCAATGCCCATACTATAAATACCACGAACACTGCTGATAAGGAATCTATCCCATCTATAACTTCCCTCCTTTATCATTGATCGGACCTATCACCTTTGATATTGTTCCTACATCCATCACACCTACATCTGTTTCGACATCCACTCCTACAACTATAACTACTAGAACCCCATTTGTAAATATATCATTTATGCCCCTATCCACATTTTTGAAACACCCATTCTAACCTATTTCCACATATGGCGTTGATTATTCATCTAATCCCTTAACTATCATATCCACCTCATCAATTAATTCATCCATTCCCGTAGGCTTGACACTCTTGCCTATACCCATTCCACCCTTTCCCATCATACCACCCTTGGAGCGTAGGCCGCTTCCTCCTCCGATTCCTTTACCCGCATCAACTGTTGTGGTTACATCCATACCACCTTCTTCCTTCACCCCAACTTCATCATTTGAGGAATGTTTAAAATAAGTTTACCTGTAATGGAATCAAATGTTCCTTCAATGTCATCAACATAATTCCATCAATCTCCATCTTCCATAGATCAACTCGGAAAAATGTTGTTTTACGTACCCAACCAACCATATCATCACCATATGACCCCCTTGTGAAAGTTATCATTACTCCTCCAAAGGATGCATCCTCACATAAAAATTGATAATCCTTCCTAGGGTTAAACCATTCAATCTGAAATCATCTATTTCAGGACCACAAACATTTCAACCCAACAATCCAAAACCACTTAACACTAAAACATCAATCAACACCAAAAGTGAATTCAAATCACCAAAACATCAATATACTTGGATTTTACCCAAAACTTTTAAGATATCTCATAAGGAATCTTCTAGCACTTTAGTTGGATCATATATCGAAATATTCCAACACTTATTGCAAACCTCTGCAATCACACTTCTACCTATCAAGGCCTTTGACCCAAAAGGAAAGAAACCTTTATGGTTCAATTCCAACCTTATGTACACCTTTCATCGTACCCTTGGGCATGACCCCGAGCATTGTAGAGAGATCCAGACCATTATTCATAATCTCATTGAAGAGGGAAGACTTCTTCTTGGACCAATCCAGTCCCTTCCTTCCATATCTAGTTCAACATCTGCCATCTCGCCTTTGGGAGATGAATCTCTTAGGGATAGTCCCCTTTTGTTCATTAATGTTGTTCAAATGACCACTCGATTCAGCTCACGTGATCCAAAACTGACCTCTGAACCAAAGGAAAGACTTTCATCGCTATTCCTCCTCTTAAGGAGTTCACCACATCATCGAAAGCAAAGGTTTTTGTTTTAACAACTCCTAATCCTATTGAACAAAGTATTATTATACAACTTCATCAGGATCTAGTCAAGATTCCACTCTACGAGATCATCAAAGCTCACCAAATCATAGACAAGATCTTATTGAAGCCTTAAATTGCATTTCAACATTTGATGACGAAGCTCAACCCTTTGTATCTCTCGTAGGAGCACTTACTTCTTCTGCTACCATCTCATTTGATGAAATGGAAATTACACACATCCCACCGGAAGAGCATGATCTTCCCCTCTTTATTACGGTTAGGATCAATGATACATTCATTTGGTGATCCATGATCGATAGTGGGGCAAGCATTAATATCATTCCTTCACATAATTTCGATCAAATCAAGATCCCAAAGGAATCTGTTGCCCAGACGCCTACGGTCCTCCGCTCTTTTAATGATGTCATTGCTCCCATATTAGGAATGGTAGTTCTCCCTATACGTGTGGGTGAGAAGCTCATCCATCAAGTCTTTTATATCATTGAAGGATAATTTCAATACAATGTTCTCCTTGGATGACCATGGATCCACACCATGTATTGCATCCCCTCTACACTCCATCATTCCCTTAAATACGAGCATGAGGGAAAGGTCTCATGCTCCCTAGGAATGCTCCTCCCTTCTAAGGGTGCAATATGACCTATAGACTAAATGATGTATCGTTCTTAACAACGATCCATCTGCACCATCCACCAGTTCAACCATTTCTTCATCCAAACTCCTAACAATTACTCCTTGACAACATATTAAATAAAATCATGATGGGGGAGTATTACATCCTCACACTCAACACTCTTCCCACTCCTCATAGTATTGGTAGACCTGATAAGGCACATATGTACCAGCCAAAAATCAGGAATGTTGTCCCTTTCGATCCACCACATATTTGCATCAATCTTATTTATGGTGCTTTCGACACCCCCTCTTCCCACATCAATGATATTCCACATGCCAAGCTTTGTACTGGTGGCTTTAGCTTTCTCAACAACCCATATTTTGGCTATACCTATTTCCATCATTGCACATGGAATGGATTAAGCCTAGGCCATTACAAGCATGACCCATATGGCCTTATTCCCAATCAATGTTGTAAAACTCATGAAAAGTTTTGGCTAGGCTATAAGGAGCAATCCTTCGACCCCGTTCCACTATAGGAGATACTTATGGACATGCCTCCTCCATCTTCTTTGTATTTCCTGACTTTTGAAGACATGGACATACCTCCTCTACCTTCTATATCTTTTCTAACCCTCAAATATCTAGACATGCTTGAAGACATGGGCATACCTTCTTTATTGTCTACATCTCTTTTGATGCCCAAAGACATGAACATACCTTCTCTACTGGCTCTTTAAGACATGGAACTAGATGACACCATTTCCATTGCTTGTGAATTTTTTTAGTCTCCACAATAACTTTGGGAATGGTCACTTATCATTGTGAGAATCATAGTAGGTCCCTTCCCCTTTACCATTCGGACATGATAAAATAAGAATCTCCTACCATTGAAATCCTTTAGTGTGTTGACGATGATGCCATTCTAACCCACATGGGGGTAGAAGATTCTTATCTTCAAAAGACATTGCCATCCAACACACCCACTCTTCTTAATGAATCCACCACTAATGTCAATATCGGGACTTCTCAGGAGCCTCGTATTCTCAAAGTGGGCCAATCTCTTGATCCACACGAACTAGAATATTTTACCGTATTTCTCAAAAATCCATTAAGGGACAAGCTATTGTGGATCAATTAGCGAAGCTCCTCTTCCCAAAGACACAAATTCCTCATGAGCAATTTCTGGATGAATCCATTAACCATTTTCATCACGAATATAACCCTCTCAAATTCACTCTCTTCTTTGATGGCTCTAAGTGTCAACAAGGGGGAGGCGCTAGTGTTTTCTTATTCCTCCTTAGGAAAATCCTATTCCCCTGCAGATAAACTCAATTTTGAGTGTACAAAAACATGGAAGAATATGAACCCCTCATATTAGGCCTTAAAACGACCACCTTTCTAGGTTTTCAAAATCCTAACATCTATGGGGATTCTGAGCTTATAATAAAACAAGTCATAGGTGAGTATCAATGTAAAAATGACACTCTTCAAAAATATTGCGACATTGTTCATCTTCTCCTTGAAGCTTTTGATTCCTACACCATCCAAGTTGTTCCCCAATCGACCAATCACTTCACTGATACAATGACGTCCCTCACAACTCTCATCCCATGGACAACAAAGGAGTCCAAGATTCCTATCGTCGTTCATCACCGTGATCAACCTTTCCATGAATTACCCCAAGTTAATATTATTAAATCTAATTCATCAGACCTTTGGTATTCTCAAATATTTTATTATCTATCCCAATCCATTATTCCTCATAATCATCAAAAATACTAAGAGGTACTTTCTTTAGCGCGCTCACCCCTATGTGATCCTTGGTGTCATTCTTTATAAACCAATATTTGACGATGTTCTTCTCCAATCTCTTAAATCCCATGAAGCCTCTCAAGCCATCCAAGAAGTCCACGATAGTATTTTTGGTGGGAAATTTAGTGGCTTAGCCATTGCTAAGCACGTTTTATGTCTTAGCTATTACCGGCCTTCCCTTAATCATGATTACTATGAGTATGTTAAGAAATGTAAAAAAATTCAGCAACATTCCAATCTTATTCATATTACTAGTCAAGCTTTTCAACTGGTTCAGGACCTTTGGTCCTTTTGCCAATGGGGTCTTGATCTCATTGGCCTTATTAATCCTTGTTCCTCACAACAACATAATTCTATCATCACCACAATAGAATATTTCACCAAGTGGGTAGAATCAATACCACTCACCTCAACTAAATCCGGCCCAATCATTAACTTTACTTATCAACACATTATCTGTCGCTTTGATGTTCCCCAAAATCTTGTCGGGGACAATGAAAGTCCTTTAAAAATAAATATCCCAAGAAAATTTGTAATGCATTAAACATCAAACTCAACTTCTCTTCTCCATATTACCCTCAAGCTAATGACTAAGCCGAAGCTACCAATAAAACCATTTGAAACATTCTTGCCAAGACTATTGATCAAGCAGGTCGTAATTGTCATCTCTAATTTCCTTTTTCCCTTTGGGCCTATCGCACTAGCATTCGTACCTCCACGGGGCTAATTTTTTTCTCTTGTTTACAGTTCTAAAGATGTCCTTCCCCTTGAAATTCAAATTCCACCTTTGTGTGTGTCCCTTCGCGACTTCATCTTTGATGAAGACTATTTCCAAGATCATCTAACATAAATCAAGATGTTAGATGAGTGTCGCCTTCTCACTCTTGAACACCTTCATGTTTATCAAGTGTGCATTAAACGTGATTGCAATAAGCAACTTAAGGAACATGAATTTAATGTTGGTGACCTTGTCCTCAAAGAAAATTAGAATGTCAACACTCTAGAAAGGAGCCAACGCGGAAAATTTTCCCCCAACTAGATCATACCATACATTATCATGCATAAGTATGGGTCAGAAGCCTATCATCTTGCCTCCCTTGACGGTAAACTAGAAATGAAACCACTTAACACATTGCACTTGCAACCATTCTATTATTAGCACATTTACCAATGTGCCCTTAGTCATTACCATAGATAATTCCTCCATCTCAATGTTTTCCATCTCTCACTGTGACGATTTGGAACTATGTGGTCTTATGTCGCTTCCTAGATGTGAGATTAAATATGGGCACCACGCGCTCTATCCATAGCATATTCATTATGGATAGGTTCTCCCTTTTTGGTGAGAAATCTACGATAATTACATCCATCACCCTCTTATTCACATATTCCAACCATGCGAAGGTTCTAGGGGTGTCTCTAGTACATTTATTAGTCCCTCCTAAGTGGTCTACTTAGCTAGTCCCAACTCTTCCCCATGTGAAATTAAAAAAATCCACATGGATGCTCTTGTTAAAAATCAAAGTTATCAAAAATAGATTGATCCCTCAAAGGACAGTTGTTTATGCAAAAAAATTTGTAAATCAAAATCAAAGTCTAAAGAAAATTAAAAGAAATAGACCAATCCCTCGAAGGATGACTATCATATTATTCTTGCCATATATATATTGTATAAATGAGACCACACCCTCAAAGGATGGATACTCACTACGACATTCGAAGGATTCCCGCATTGATCAATTTTCCACTTTATTATCATCCTAAGAAAGCTTCCCGCATCGATCGAATTTCTTCTAGTAGACTTCTGCATTGATCGGTTGCTCTTTCCCCTTCCCGCAGATGGGGCATAGTTTTAGGGAACACCATTTTGGGACAACCCTCTTCCCTTGTACAAGAAAATATCAAACTCCTTTTTCATGTCAACATTAGGTTTTTGAGACCATCTCATCCATTGTTTCCTTATGATCTTTGATCTAACTAACTATCATTGGTTATTCGCTAACAACAGCTTCTAAGTCGCATGTGCCTTACGTCACCTGGATCCTCCTCTTGTTTATCTCCAATACGATTGGAGGCTTTCCTCAAACATCCCTTGATATGACATGGAGACATTTATATCCATATAGTTATCGTTAAGGTTGTGTCTTATCCTCCTCCTTATCTGATCTTATCTTCTCTTTCTCATCCTAAGTCCCACTGGGCCATACATGTTTCCCCTTTAGGATACACCTCTTAACCATTCATTTATTTAAGTCCATATTCATGACCATACTCATCTTTCCCTTCGGGGATTTTATTACGATATTCAAATTATCCCTTTTCGGGCATACATTATTTTTCCAAAGTCCACATTCATGGCCATATCCTATATTCTCCCTTTAGGGAATTCTGTTTTCATATTTTGACTTCTCTCCTTCTCATTTATAAGTCCACTTATACGGCTATATTCACTCTTCCTTTGGTAATTTTCTTTCACAATCATATTAAACTTGTGCACAAAGCCCACCCGATGGCCATACTTTTCCCCTCTTGGGCATAATTGTTTTTTACCTCCTATTTCCTTCGTGGCCGTATTATTTACCCTCTAGGGGCATATTTTTCACTTTCTACCTTCGCGGCCATACCTTCCCCTTTGGGACATTCCTTTTCACCACTCGTCTTCTGGGCCATATTTGTGCTCCCCTTTGGGGGCACCATTATTTTCGTCCTTGTGGACGCATACCTATTTGCTCAATTCCTTGTATACGAAGGATTTCACATACATTTTTACATATAGTTGCACATATTTTTATGAATTTCCTATGACCCGTTGGTCATCCTAGCCTACATCCATATTACAATAATCTTCACCCAATCACTAGTCCATAGAACATTGTAGCTCGTCTCTGTTGAGACTCGCAATTGTCCTCTACCGATGTGATATTGGAGTCATCGCCATAGTTTTTCTAGATATTGTGATCCCTTTTGCTTGGGGCATCTTACCTTGGTAATCATTTTACCCATTTTTAATCACCCACCCACCCTTCAACATTTACCTTTTTCAAACGTGTCATCGATTTCCTTTCGCGTCATCGATCCCTTGATTGAGGGGGAGGTTATCATTAACCCTTTTTTATCATCCTCATCCAAATCTTATCATTTTTTGTCTCATGGCTTGCTATCTAAACAACTCAACAAAAATGGCAAAAATGTAGACACCTAAAATTGGTATTTATATCCTTAATCGCCCAGTGCACATATTTATTTTATCCATCCCCCTTATTTAATTAAATTACCATAACCTTTAAATCCTATTTAATTAACATCAATCAATCAATTAATTAATTAATCCTCATCCATGCCCTAACCAACTTTCCATTTTGGAATTTTTTCATTCTAAATCTACATCCATGCTTTTCCCTACACTTTTTCTAACCTATCTCTACCACTAACTCACCTAAACCTCATCCCTAAACAACCTCTTCCCACTTAATGCTTTAAATCATTTAGCCAACTCCTAAATCAAGTAAAAAAATCATGCCAAAATAAGAAAAATCGTTTGATTGCAGAAAATTTCCCAATCGGTGGCGACCAAGCCTAGTCACCATCAACCCTATAAAGCTAAATGATTTATTTCTATTCATCATCGAATGCTTGAAAATTCCCAAGATTCCTTGTGACTGCGAACAATCTCCCATGCCCGAGTATCCCGTAAGTAATTGCAGATGTCCCAGGACCTCCTTTGGAACGTGCCTACATTAATCATGATTGGAATTTGTGAGATTGTTATCATTTTGTATTGCTTTAATAATATTTTATCATTTTATCTTGGTATTTCTTGTGTCTAACATTTTGCAGGAGTAGGTCATCCACAACAAAGATTACAACTTTATCATCAATCTCCATTTTTAGATCCATACTTGCAAGTTGCTCTTCCATATTTCCCTTCCTTAGATTTATCCAACTCTTTCATAGTCACCATCGACCACGACCGGTCACCATCAACTCAAAGATCTTGTAGCCTTTACTTTCTATTCTAGAACCTTCTTCCATCTTTACATGAGCTATATACCCTTGCATGTTTTCTCTAACACTCGTACAACTCCTCTGTTACACTAAGTCAACCTATCTACACCCCAGTCACCATCGACCAAGGTCCTAACTTTCAATCCTTCCTTTTAATCCTTGTTTTATGTCATTTTCCTTGTTTATGTTCCTTCAAATTCCCTTTGTAGGTTGACTCTAACATATCCATACTTTTGTAGCTTCCAGATTGCACTCGTGTCTTGCACATTCTCGCATATTTCCCCACATTTTGATCTAGTCTCCCATGTCATCGTTGACTTGCCTCTGCATAACATGGGTCACCACCACCCGCACTAGGTACAACTAATATTTATTTCATTTCAATCAAATCAACTTTAAATCAATCATAATTACTTTCAAATTTTGTAAATCATTCACTCTACATATATTTCAATTTATTTTACTTTATATCAATTTTGTTTAATAATGGGGGTTGACATATGCCGAGGAAGATTAAATGCTTCTCGGGTCCACTTTGTCGGGCAACCCCCACCCATACAATCTAATTATTTTCCTTTCAGTGGGTCTTATCTGCAGGTTCCATCTGATTTGCAACAAATGCAGAATCCATCACCATCTTGCACCCATGTCACATCGTATCTGAGGTAACATAAACCCTACAAATTTTTTGAGTTTACTAGTTTCTTTAGTAGCTAGTGCATTAACCCTCATTATGAATGAGAAACTTGGTAAACAGCGGATGCACATGCGCATGGTATGTCCATGGAAAGTTAAAAAAAGAGATTGTAAGATGGTGTGAGATGATTGCAGGTATTGTTCAAACATTCAATTATTTTTCTAATAAAACACCTATACATGAGGACCTATAGATCATGAAGGGCATCACATTGGGGGATAACATGAAAGAAGAAGAGATCATGCTCGAGTTACTTAGCGAACTTGATTCTGAGATGCGTGTGAATACTTGAAGAGACAAAGGAGATACAAATGGGCTGCACTTTGAAAGGAGAAAGAGAAGGGTAAAATGGTGTATCTCATTGATGATGAAGAGGTTGAGAATTTGGAGATTATCCATACAAAAGGTGCATGTGAAGTAATGGACAATGTAGATGAAAAGGAATGCACATACCATGCTCTGATGAAGACCAATAAGGTTAATATTGGCATAGAAGATGCGTATAAGGAGGCCATTATTGGAGAATACTGGTCAGATTAGGAAGTAGCCATGATCATGAGATTTTACATGACTTCCAAGAATTATTTACATGGGGCTATCATGAGTGAAGGGAGTGCACCCCTCATTGGGTGAGATGAAGATTAAGCTTAAAGAAGGTGCATGACCCAATAGGAAGAGGCCGTGCAGGGATGAACCTAAATTTACGTGTGAAGATGAAGGAGGAAATTGATAAGATGCCTAAATATGGAATTATTGAACCAATTGAAGAGTCTAAATGGGTTATCCCTATGGTTATCAGTGTCAAAAAGGATGGGTGGATCAGGATTTGTGTGGATGACAGAGACCTTAATGCTTCACATGTTAAAGATCCTTTTTCCTACACCATTCACATAGGAAATCCTTGAGGGAGTAACACAACATGAGATATATTATTTACAAGATGGGTTCTCAAGCTATCATCGTACACATTACGCATGAAGACCAGGAAAAGATCACCTTTACCAATGAATGGGGAAGTTTCACGTACACTATCATGTTGTTCAACATGAAGAATGCACCATCAATATTTTCGCACATTATTGTGCATGTTTTTCATGACTTCATTCATAATTTCTTGGAGGTTTATCTAGATGATTAGACTGTCTATGGGTTGCTTAAGGATCACTGTGATAATTTAAGTCTCATGTTTGAGAGGTGTAGGCTTTTGAGCATCTCTCTTAACATTAAGAATTGTATATTTGTTACACCCTTTGGAACTTTTCTTGGACACATCATAAGTAAGGAAGGATTATTGGTAGACCTAGCCAAGATAGCTATGGTTTTGGGTTTAGAAGATCCTACCAATCAGAGTGAAGTGCATGGATTTTTGTGGCATACTGGTTACTATAGAAAATTTAGTAAAGGATATGTGAAGATGGCTGCACCTTGGAAGAGTTGCTTAAGGCCAAAGGAAAATTTCATTGTGGTGACGTGCAACAGTAGGAATTTGAGACATTGAAGGAGAAGCTTACCACTACACCAAATTTTCACTTTCCTTCATAGAACAAACCATTTCATGTACATGTTGATGCTTTTGGCATGACAATTGGCGTAGTCTTAAGCGCAACCTAAAGAAGGAAATGTGGTTCATCCCATTTACTTTACAAGTAGAAATTTGACACCAACAGAGTAGAATTATACTACAATAGAGCATGAGGTGATGTCTATGATCTACGTGAAGTTTCAACATTACTTTTTCCACTCCATTCATCTTCTACACATATCATATGGCGTTAAAATATTTGGTCAACAAACCCATTTTTAAAGGGCACATTTTCTAGTGGATACTTTTTTCAAGAGTTTGATTTCACAGTTGTTGTAAAACTAGGAAAGAGAAATTCGGTGTCCGATTAGCTATCAAAGATCAATTTTGGAGAGGACACGCAGAGTATTGAGGATATCATGCTTGATGCATAGTTTTTCGTGTTGAATCACACACTCATAGATCTGGGGATATATCAATATTTTTGTGCACTGGACTGATGCTAGAAGGGATGAAAACATTGGAGAAGAAGAATTTTATTTTTGCACTGTGCCTTATCATCTCGGTGAGAGGAAACGTGTATAATATTGGTTGTGACGAGGTATTACGTAGGTGCGTTCTAGAGGATGAGAGTGAAGAAATCATGGAGGAATCCCATCGAGGTATTGCGGGTGGACATTATGCATTAGACGTGGATCTGCGCACAAGATCCTTATGGTTGGCCCTTGGTGGAAGAATTTATACAAGGATACTAAGGCATTTGTTAAAACATGTGATCATTGTCAGAGAGTTGGTAAGCCTGAGAGTAGGGATGAGACACCCCGAGACCTATAGCAAGCATGGAACATTTTGAGAAGTGGAATATTGAATTTATAGGACCTATTTCTCCATCCGTGTGCGAGGACTAAATCACGCTATATAATTACATGTAAAAATTATTTGAAATGGTGGGTAGAGGCGAAACCTATGAAGGATTGTACTGCAGCTTATAATCGCAAGGTTCCTTTGGGAAAAAATCATTAGCAAGTATGGTTGTCCATTAATCTTGACCAGTGATAGAGGAAATCATTTTTGAATGAGACAACTGGAATTCTATTGGCAGATTTTATGGTGGCACACCATAAAACCACCCCTTATCACCCTGAAGCTAATTGTCTTGTAGAACATTTCAAAAATATCTTGGGAAAACTTTGACAAATATTTGTGATGTTCAAAGAAAGGATTGGGATGATAAAATGTCAGTTGTACTTTAGGCTTACAAGACCACGTATAAAAGGTTAAAAAAGGCCACACCCTTTTAGTTGGTGTTTGGCATAGAAGCGGTACTACTAGTGGAGTTTTTTTTTACCATCCCTGCGTATTGCATGCATAGGTGTATTGTTAGATGAAAAGGTTGTGGAAAATCCCATTGAGGAACTGATACAACTAGATGAATGGCACGCTATTGTGCGTTGGAGCCAAAAGAGTGAGAAGGTGGTACAAAAGGCCTGACATGATAGGAACATTAAGAAGAAGACATTTTTAGTTAGAAAGATGGTGCTTATATATGAATCTTAGCATATTGCACGCATATGTCTATTGTTAGATGAAAAGGATGTGGAAAATCCCATTGAGGAACCGATACAACTAGATGAGTGGCGCGCCATTCTACGTTGGAACCAAAAGAGTGAGAAGGTGGTACAAAAAAGGTCGACATGATAGGAACATTAAGAACAAGACATTTGCAGTTGGAAAGATGGTGTTTATATATGACTCCAAGTTTGTGTGCTACCTAGGAAATTTGAAGGTGCATTGGTTGGGACCTTTTATAGTAACTAAGATACTTGAATCAAGCACATGTCAATTACAAGCGTTGGATGACACCATGTTTCCCAGTTACTTCAATGGGAGTAGGTTAAAGCCATACTATAAATAAGGTTCTTGGTGTTTGTAATAAGGCATTATTTCCATTTAGATTATATTTCCCTTTCATGTTTTGTTTTTCCTTATTTTTTAGGGTAATAAGTGCGCTTGCGCACTAGAAGTTGATTACTATATCTTAAATTCATGCACAGAGGACTATACATGATATTAGTTGTTGAGTTGTGGAGCTCAATTACTTTGGATTAACATGCAGTATGAAACTTGCTGGAAAACATAGTAACTGACATCGGTTATGGAGGGACCGACATCAGTTAGGGCTAACTAGCTTCAATTACCTATGTGTGGATGTTTTAATTAACTCTTGGGAATTAGATCTATTTTTAGTATTAAATCAAATCTATTGATTTTAATTGCATGGCTAAGTGCCCTAAGTTTGTATATGCCTATATAAGCATGAAATATAGGGTTTAAAAGTAAGAATTAAGAAGAACTTGCAAAATTTGATGATTATTGTGAGAATAATTGTGAGAGAGAGAATTCTTGGTGAAGAAGAAAAAGCTTGAGTGAAAGAAATTACTATACATCTGAGAGGTGTGGAAGATTATAGATCTTCAATTGTATATCTTGTCAAAGCTTTGGATAATATATTGGCTTGTTTCTTGGTGGACGTAGCCCACACTGGGTGAACCACATTAAATCTAGTGTTGATTTATATCTCTTGTTTTGTATAATTATTTTGGTAGAATATCTACTTTTATTGCATGTATGTTTAGATTTGATATATTATCTGTACAACCAATGTGCTAACCCCAACAACTGGTATCAAAGCTTTGTTTGAGGGTTTTGTGTGTTGACATATTTACTCACATAGGGTTTTCTGATTGAGTGGGAGCTATAACAATGGAAGAAGAAAACAAATAAAAGGTAGAGAAGTTTGATGGCTGAAATTATCAATTATGGAAGATGTAGATTGAGGATTATTTGTATCAAAGAGATTTGTATTTACTGTTGGATGAGAAGTCTAGAACTACGAAGATGATTAATGAAGAATGGAATATTCTTGACATAAAGGCTTTGGGATCTATAATATTGAGCCCGACAAAGATCTCGTGGCTTCCAATATTACGTGAAGCAACTTCTACTTGTAGGGTTAATAAAATATCTTGATAATTTATATGAAAAACCTATTACTTCAAATAAATTTCATTTGATGAAGAAAATATTTATTTCTAAGATGTATGAAGGTGGATCTACATCTTGTCATTTGAATGATTTCCGATCTATTGTAAATAAGTTAAAATCGGTTGATACTCCATTTGATAATGAAGTGATTTTTTTATTCATATGTTCTTTTCCGATAGTTGGGATAATTTGGTAATGGGTGTTAGCAATACAACATCTACTAATAATATTTTGAAGTTTGATGATGTGGTTAGTATAATCTTGAATGAAGAAATTCGTAAGAAGAGTACAGAGGAATCATCATTTGGGAATGCTTTGAATGTAGAAAGTAGGGGCAGGCAGAAGGAGAGATCCAAGAGTAAGAGTAATGGGAAATCAAAGTCAAGGGATAACATATCAAAATTCGGAGAGGTAAGGAAATTGCCTATTGGAAATGTGGAAAGAAAGGGAATGCAAAGAAAGATTGTTGGTCAAAGGATAAAGAGAACCTACAACCAGACAAAGGTAAAGAAACAAATATTGTTACAACAGAGGTAATGCAATATGCTCTTATTCTTTATTTAGATAATATAATTGAATCATGGGTTTTAGATTCAGGAGCTTCTTTCCATGCAACCCCTAATAAGGGTTATTTTAGAAATTATGTCCAGGGAAATTTTGGGCATGTTTATTTGGGTGATGATGAACCTTGCAGTATTACTGGTAAAGGGGAAGTTCATCTAAAATTGTAGAATGGAAATACATGGGTATTGAAAGATGTGAGGCATGTGCCAAGCCTCAAGAGGAATCTTATTTCTACAAGGCAACTAGGTGAATCTGTTGTATGGTTAAATTCATAGCAGAGACTCTTGGAAAGTCACCAAGGGTGATTTTGTTGTGGCAAGAGGTAAGAAGGTAGGAACATTATATTTATTTACCTGTGTTACTGATTCATTTTTGCATTATCTACTTTAGATTCAGATGCATGCATGTGGCATAATCGTTTGGGCCATATGAGTAAAAAAGGAATACCAATCTTAAAGGCTAAGGGTAAGTTATCTTATTTGAAAGATTTAGATATTGATTTGTATGAGCATTGTGTCTTTGGAAAGAAAAAGAGAGTGATATTTCTCAAAGTTGGGGCAAATAAGAAGGAGCAAAAATTGGAGCTTGTACACTCAGATGTGTGGGGACCAACTCAAGTAGCTTCTCATGGAGGATCCCAATATTATGTTTCTTTCATTGATGGTGCTACAAGAAAGGTATGGGTTTATTTTATTAAACATAAATTTGATGTTTTGAGACTTTTAAAAGATGGAATGCCCTTTTTGAGAATGAATCAAATTCAAAGTTAAAGTTCCTTAGATCGACAATGGTGGTGAATACTGTAATAAGGATTTCGATGATTATTGTTCAGTGAATAGGATACGTAGAAAAATAATGGTTCCAAGATCACCACAAGAGAATGGTGTTGTAGAAATGATGAACATGACAATCATGGAATGTGCTAGAAGTATGAGGATACATTCTGGATTGCCTTTGTAGTTTTGGGCATAAGCAGTTGATACAACAATTTATTTGATTAACCGTGGGCCTTCAAGTTCACTAGATGGAGGAATACTAGAGGAAGCTTAGGCCAGAAAAGAGGTAGATCTTTCTTTTCTTAAAGTTTTTTGGTTCAAAAGCTTTTGTGCATATTGATAAGGAAAATATGAAAAATTTGGATGCAAAATCCAAGAGATGTACTTTCATTGGTTATGGATCTAGTGATTTCAGATTTTGTTTTTAGGATTTAGAGAATTCTAAAATTATTAGGAGTCATGACATTGAATGGAATGAAAATATAATGTACAGGGATCAAATTTTGGTACCCAATGACAAACCAACTAAGAATTTTGTGAATGAAAATGAAATCTCAGATTTAAAAGTAATATCAACAGGGTTACATAGTAACAGGTGTCGATTGACCCCTTACCAAAGATCAATTAGCAGAACCGATATTGGTTACGAGAATATCCAAACCGACATCGGTTAGCGTAACTAATGTCGATTATAGGTGGTGGCATCGGTCAGCTGACAGTTTAGATACAAATGTTCGAGGTCCAAAATGAGCCTCTGGTACCCCAAAATCATGTGAGAAGGTCTCAAAGGGTAAGTAAACCTCTAGAAAGATTTACACCTTCTCTATCTTATTTATTATTAACTGATAATGGTGAACCAGAAAGTTTTGAAGAAGCAATGCAAGATAAGACCCACATACAGTGGGAGCATGACATGGATGAGGAGATGGAATCCTTGGAACAGAACTAGACTTGGGATTTCATTAAGTTACCAACATGTAAGAGGAAATTGCAGAACAAGTGGGTTTATAGGATCAAGGAATAAGAAGGTGGACATAAAAGGTATAAGACAAGGCTCGTAGTAAAGTGATTTGCACGAAAGCGAGATGTGAAGATGGATTTTCTTCATGGTGATTTGGATGAAGAGATTTATATGTAGTAGTCGCTTGGGTATGAAGTCAAGGGTAAGGAGAAATTAGTGTGTAGGTTGAAAAAGATCCTATATGGGCTCAAATAAGCTCCAAGACAATGGTACATGAGGTTTGATAGTTTTATGCATGAGCATGGTTATTTGAGATGTGAATCTGAACATTGTGTTTATTTCAAGAAGCTTGAAAATGGGAGCTATATTATTTTGTTATTATATGTGGATGATATGCTTATTGCAGGATCTAGTATGTAGGACATTGGTGAGATTAAGGGAAAGATATCTCACACATTTGCTATGAAGGATTTAGGAGCTACAAAAATCCTTGGCATGCAAATACATAGAGACAGGAAGAATAAGAAATTGTATTTGTCTCAAGAGGATTATATCTACAAGGTGTTAGAAAGGTTCAAGATGCAGAATGAAAAATGTGTTAGTACACCTATGGTTGGACACTTCAAATTGAGCAAAGTCAGTGTTCTTCATCACATGAGGAGGTCAAATACATGACATGAGTGTCAGATGCTTCAGTAGTTGGGAGTCTCATGTATGTTATGGTTTGTACCAGACCAGACATTACACAGGTAGTGGGAGTTGTGAGTAGATATATGGCTAATTCGGGTAAAGAACATAGGAAAGTAGTCTAATGGATACTCAAGTATTTGAAAGGGACATCTAACTGCAGTTATGCTATGGAGGTTTAGATATTTCATTATATGGCTATGTTGATTCAGATATGGCTGGAGACATGGATGGTAGAAGGAACACTACTGGATATATTTTCACAGTAGGTGGGACGACAATTAGCTGGATTTTAAGATTGTAGAAGGTTGTGGCTTTGTCTACTACCAAGGAGAGTATGTTGCAATCACAAAGGCTAGCAATGAGATGATATGGATGAGTATGTTCATGAAAGAGTTGGGAAAGGAGAAAGATGATTGCAAATTGTTCAGTGATAGTTAGAGTGTAATTCATTTGGAAAAGAACTCAATGTTTTATTCAAGAATGAAACACATTTAGTTGAGGTATCACTTCATACGATAGGTATTGAAGGATGGGTAGTTAAACATGGGAAAGATTCATATGAGTGAAAACCACATGGATATGATAATAAAGCCATTAGCAAATGAGAAGTTGGAGTTACACTCCACTTCTATTGGTCTTTGAGTTTGAGACTTGAAGAGGAAGAAACAAAGCTAAGGAAGGATCCAAGAATGACGTTGTACAAGTATGGTGCAGTAATTAATCTCCAAGTGGGAGATTGTTGAGTTGTGGAGCTTAATTACTTCGGATTAGCATGCAGTATGAAACTTGCTAGAAAACAAATTAACCATCATCGATTATGAAGGGACCGCATCGGTCGGGGAAAGGAGGAACCGACATCGGTTAGTGCTAACCGACGTCGGTTACCTGTGTGTGAATGTTTTAATTAACTCTCAGGAATTAGATCTATTTTTAGTACTAAAGAAGATCTATTGATTGTAATTGCATGGATAAGTGTCCTAAGTTTGTATACGCCTATATAAGCATGAAAAATAGGGTTTAGAAGTAATAATTAAGAAGAACTTGAAAAAGTTGATGATTATTGTGAGCATAATTATGAGAGAGAGAATGCTTGGTGAAGAAGCAAAAGATTGAGTGAAAGAAAGTCTTTGTACATTTGAGAGGTGTGGAGGATTGTATATCTTTTCAAAGCTTTGGATAATAGATTGGCTTATTTCTTGGTGGACGTAGCCCAAACTGGGTGAACAACGTTAAATCTAGTGTTGATTTATATCTCTTGTTTTGTATAATTCTTCTAGTAGAATATCCACTTTCATTGCATGTATGTTTAGATCTGATATATTATTTGTACAACTGGTGTGCTAACCCCAACATTAGTGTGGGGTGAACTAGGTGGGTGTGTGCGAGAAGGTTGAAATAGATTTATGCACGACAATAGAAATATGGGATTTTGGATAAAAGGTGCGCATGAATGAATGGAAAAAGGTGTTTTAGGTGCTAAAGTTGATGGTGTTGAAAAAAATTGCTCGGGTTGGAGACCACATGAGAAAGAGGCCACGTAGTGTAATGTGAGGTAGGAAACAAAAAGATAAACTACTTGGTATACGATGTAGAGGAAGATGTAGTGTGACGCAGGGAAGTGCATGCATGGATGTTTTTGGCATGGAAAGTAGGATCATGCCAGAAGGTCATGAATGCGGTGTCTGAAAAAGAAAGTAGAGAAAATCATGGAAAATAAAAAAGGCACATTTAAATATACAATGTGATGGTAGATGTGGAGTAATGAATGCCAATTTTTTTCCGAAATCTATTAAAATGGATGCAAGCAAGCTCATTCCTATCATGCATGTTATATTATTTGAGCCTTGAAGAGTGATTGGAGTGCAAACCATTGTGAAGAGCTCGTGCAAAGAAGAGTTGAGTGAACCGAGAGAAGATTTTCTATGGCACGAGAGTACCTAGAGTACATGGGAGTCCTTCATTATTCGAGCTACCATATTTTGGAAAACCTAGGTGCATTTATCGGTGGCTATAATCACACATTTAAGAATATTACTTCTACTTTGTACACGGAGGATGCACATCACTACATAGTTGATCGGGAGGATTACGAGTTTGCATAGCTCGAGCATGGAGATTGAAATTGGCCTTGAGGATGACGATGGAGTGGAAACAAATGTAGTTGTACTCAACTACCAATGGTGAGGCCACATAATGGATATTGCAAAGATCGGTGACCCAATAGTTAGGGTTTTTGCACGCTTGGTAAGCTACATGTTCGAGCATTGGAAATATGGATCCAAAAACAATAAGTGGATCCATGTTTCCTATAAGATTGGTAATATGACTACATATAACATTACCTCCTTCATTTTTCAAGGAATTATACTGAAACTATGTGTGGGTGAAAAGATAACTTGGGAACCATTCTCCTAATATTATTGTTTTCAAATATTGAGGTTCCCGATGGTCCAAGAAATAATATTTGTAGATATCCCCGAGAACAATTCCCCCATAAATAGGTTTACAAAATTTACATGTGAAGGCATTAGTAATGCCTACAAAAGTAGGGTGGATAGATAGAACAAACGGATGTGCGAGGAATTCAAGCATGAATGAAGAGTACCACAGAGTCACCAGTGGTTTTAGATGGCCAAGTAGAGTTTTTAGTCTAGAAGAATTTCTCCCTCTCGTAGATTTTACATGAATATTGGAGAAAAGAGTCTATGGTGTAAAATCCCCTTCTCCTTCACATCAAGGTATTTTCAAGATTCAAGGTGAAGATATTTTATAACGAGATAGAAGTTGAGATTTGATGTCAACAAGGTAGATGTGGATCACCAAATGTTACGTAAGACATATGTATGTCCGGGTAAGTCAGTGTATGTAGAAACAATGGAATTTGATAACATTGATACTACCCCACAAACTCTAGCAAAGGCAAGAAGGAAGTGACAAGAGTTTGTGTGTACACACCAAGCCCATGGTAGTCAAAGGGAACTATGTGGATGATGAGGATGTGCCTCTCCTACCATCACCTAAGGGTAATAAAATTGTTGGAATAAATAGGATGAGTGAGGAGACTCCTCCAAGGAAAGAAGAAGCGAAAAGAAGGAGGTGGAGGAGGAGGAGGAGAAGGATAACGTTGCGCTAGTTCAATACCAAATGAGAAGGTTAAAGAGAATGCACAAAGGGAAAGATAGTGGCACATGGACCTCGGATCCCATGCAAAGGTCACCAAGGGTCATCCCACCAAAGCCAAGTTCGAGAAAAAAATATCCCTTCCGTGAAGCGAAGGTGAAAGTTGGTACATCATGAAGACATAGATGAAGAGAAGTATTAAGAATAGGTTACTCACAACTTAGAGACTCCAATCATTCATGATGTGGAGGATGAATAAGAATGACATGAAGCGCACAAAGGAGACTCTAAAGAAGAAGAGGAAGGTAAAGGTGATGGTGAGACTACAAGAGTTAAAAGGGCCTTTAGAGAAGATGTAGATGGTGCGAGGCACAAGTGGGGAGAAGAAGGTGCCAAATGGTAAGCACACCGGAGGAAGGAGGAGAAGGGAAGAAGTCATGCACATGCCACAAATGAGCTACATAGATGATCAATCCAAATTATTTCACATGTGATTTTAGAGCACGATATCCATAGAACAACTTTATGGATGGGAAATGATGGATCCCGAGGGTCCGACCATGCACACCATGAAGATGCTCTCGTGGAGCACGCAAACCCACATGGAAGAACCCATGTTTTATATAAGCGATCAAGCATGCATAAGGTGAAAAATGAAGAAGGATCCACACTCAACCTATTTGATTACGAAGTCCACCGAGATGACGGATGAACATGTGAGTAATGCATTGAATAAGGTGGCAACTGAAGTAGCCTGAAGCAATTTAGATAAAGGCACAACTATCAAGGTTTTATTGGAAGATAAAAATAATAAAGAAGAAGAAGTGTGGAAACCGACGAGGTGTGAGACAGGGTAGAAATGTGCATAAATTATGCATTCGTAAAGGCCAAGAACATAGCCAACTCTATTATTGCAATACACTCAAATTTGCAAGATAAGTGCCAAGATGAATATCTTATAGCGCTACACTACTTGGAGGAATTGGTAGGAATGCTACATGAATAGAAGTTTGTGCATATGCCTTTAGAGGAGGAAAAGGCTACAATACAAAAGAAGAATAAGGAAACAATTTCTTGGAATATAGTTGAATATGAAGCAATGGCCACTACCCTCGGTATGAGCTAAAGATGGCAAGATGGGAGCCTAAGAATTTCTAAGACCCCGACCCCATCCTCAAGGAATACACCATGAATTAGGAGATTAAAGTAAAAACAACAAAAAGGATGAGAAGATTAACGAGAAGACAAAATGGTTGTAATAGGACAAAAGTGAGATGCGCTTAAGACAGTAAGGGAGGCATTTGAAATAAGGATTAAGGAGCTCGGGTCTCTAGTTGCACAAAAGGATGGATTCCTTAGAAGGAATAGTCTCGTGCCTCACGACAGCTTATCGAGAGAGTTAAAGGAGAAAGGAGAAAACATGGATCATGTGCAGTACTAGAGGTTGTAGAAACAATGCCTAATACAACAGTTAAAGAAATGATAGAGTGGTAAGAGCTAGAAGGCATCCCGAATAAAGAGCTCCCCGAGTTATTATAGCCATCCTAGGAGCAGAGCAAAACACAAGTGCGCAATTGGGTTGGGTTTTTTTTTTTTGGGTGTATGGCCCCTATTCTTTCACATTAATATTATTTATTCTTTGATTCATTTAGTCGTTGGTGAGATAATTTGAGCACCCCATTACCGAGGGTGGGTGATGTATTTAGTGTGGGATAATGCTAGACGGGAAAATTGACTAAGTACAGAAGAAGCATAAGAGGCTTATGCACAAGAATGCACACGCATAGAGGAATAGGGGTAGCGCAAGGGAGGGGTGTGTGTGATGTTGAATAGAGTAGTGCGCGGGACTGCGCACACACAAGAAATAAAACATGGACTTAGCTGATTTTCTAGATTAGGCTTAAAGTAGACTTGGAGTGCGGATCAAGAAAGTAGAAAAAGCACATGCAGAACACGCTTGGTGGAGGATATTAATAGGATTAAAACAAGTCTTATATTTAGGATTAATCTATTATTAGCAGAAGTTGTAAAAGCATGCAAGAGTTGTACGCATGGCTATTTTTAGGAAAGAAAGCATGCAAGTCTATTTTTGTGAGCACGCCTATTATTAGGAGAGTGCATGGGCGGTGAAGGGAAAGTCCCCACCCATATATATACCTAATGTATGTCATAGTTCCATGTATTCCTCTTATGTTCTAGTGAAGTCATACTATTCTATTACATGTCTAGGGTTTGATGCTTGCGCGCATGGTTCATTGCAACATTGTATTGACCGGTTTTGTATTCAGATTTCTTGTTATGTAATGAGTTATTATTATAATGGATAATTGTGGTTGGATATTGGTTGTTCATGGATATGAGTATGGTGATTTAACAAAGGTGCAGTTGGTATTGATCATGGTTTATATGGATTAAGTATTTTCCTTATTATATGTGTTTCCAAAGTGATATGGATGTAATGGATATGTATGCATGCTAACTTCTTGTCAAGAATAAAAAATGAGGGACTTGGTAGTGCATATTTTGGGTGAGTGTTCAACTATGACTGAATGAGGTGCCAAGGTGCATATCGGTTGAGTGAAATTAAAGACTAAAATGTTTGAAATTAAACTTAGCATAATTTATCATTAATGGATATTTGAATAAATGTAATAAGTTAAAGTATTTAATTTTTACTTAAACTTAAGTCAATAGGTGTTAGTTGTTAGTTAACTATGAGATAAGGTCTCATCCCTATGTCGTGGGAAACTTCTATTTGTGTGTACATGAATATCTCTCGATAGTAGTTACAAGCGAGAAATCAAGGGCAATATACTTTTTCTACATATTGTTTAGTTTAGATTATTCGATCCATTTTTCATGGACTGGATAAAAGTTGTTCAATGCCTATATACATTGCAGCTCTCTCCATTGTTTTGTAATCTTCATATTTTCATATCAATAAAATTGTCAGGCTCCACCCTGTTTGATCAATAATATTTGGTATCAGAGCTGCATTCTGATCCAGGGAGAGTGTAAGAAGTTTTAGGAATTTTACGAGAGATCTAGAGAAATTCGGAGCTAGGAGGAGCTATAGAATCCCCCACTTGTTTCACATCCCCTACCCAAATCCAAACCTTAAATCAAGGTTGATTTGCAGTAGAATATTTGTAGATTTAAAAGTTACAACATGAAGCAAAAAAATTAGATTTGAGTTTGAAGAGTGCAATCACAGTCATTGCAAACCTAGACGCAACTCTATTTATAAAGGTGACATTGTTCATTTTTATGTAACAATTCATTTTATTAAAAAATAGGTCTTTTACCTCTAGATTTAGAGGTCAATTTAGAGATCAATTTTGTTTTAGTGGACCTGCAAATTAAAAAAAAATTTGGAAGGAATTAAAAACATATTAAAAAAATTAGTGCGGGCCCGAGTTTTTCAAGCTCCCCACGTAAATCCTCCATCCTTCTTTGTGCTATGTTTTTGCATGCATTTGGTGAGTTCTAGAGAGCCACCCACCAAGTTATGCATTGTAGAGATGGGTGAGTTGAATCCTTGACTACATTGGTGCAAACATTGGTGAGTTGAGGGGGTGTTTCAGTGAATTTTAGGTCAAGCTAATGTTGTGGATTGAACGAGTTAGTGATATGCTAGTGTTGACGAGATACAAAGGGAGAGACGAGTTTAAAAATCAACACATACACACCTCCATTTCCACCATCCACCCCTACTGAGATAGACATGACCAAACCAAATTGATATGAGTTGAGGTGAGTTTCCAAGAAGCTTTAACCCCGATTCACAACGTATCACCGAGATGAGCCACAAGAAGTCAGTAACCCTACAATCTGCTAAAAGGCGATAGTCCATGAGCTACAAATATGATTCCACCTACAAAATACAAAGCAAAAGCAAAAAAACAAAAACCAACGGAAGTGGAAATAGAGTCCTAGAAATAAAGAAGGGGTGCAATAACAAATAAAAACAAAGGAATTTTCAAAGCTAATAAAATAATATATATCCAGTTATGTACCAACCATAGGAGTCCAAAACCTCTTAAAATTCACCACTTTGACCTCTATTAATTTTCTAGGTCACTCCATTAAAAGGTAAGCACTTTGTTTATAAAAAATAGTCAACGTTTTTTTAAATCAAACTTCCTCCTCCATTTATATATATGCACATGCGCTTAGGCACTTTGTTCGATAGAGGTCATGCGACTTGGCAATGACAGTCAAGGGTGGATGCCCTCTATAAGACTATTTTTGAATTAACAAAACATAATTGAATTTGGCGGTACATTTAGTGGCGAGTCACCAAATATAGCGATTAAAACCCTCACTAAATCACTTAGTGACAACTAAAAGCACCCCTAAATTTAGCTATAAAAACCCCGTTTAGACTAAAAAAATTCACTCGTTTCATCCAAACGTGATTTTGGGAAAATTTTGTAAAGGAAAAGAGGCCAAAGAGCCCAAATAAAAATAAATAAATTGCCAGTCAAATATCCCTAATAACAAAAAAAATTGCCTTGGGAGGGTCCTGTTGTGCATAGTGAGCAACCTTCATTCAAAACACCATAACTTTTTTTTCCGTCTAGCAAAAAAATGTGATTTAAAAAAAAAAAATCCTAGATTCTGATACAGAACTAATGGAGCTAGTTTAGGGAGATTATGATGGATAGAATTTTCATAAAAAAATTCGAAGGTTGATATAAGATGTAAAATTACGTATTTTTCAACACATTCCCAAAATTTGTAAAATTGGCCATTAGTGCCAAATTTGTTGATTATTGTAAATCATCTAATAGTGCCAAATATTGTAAGGGGGGGAAAATGACTAAAAAGTGAGCCAAAAATCAATAAAATATTATTTTTGGGGTGAATGTGTGTATGCTTTAAGGGGGGCAAAGTGTTCATTTTTCTTCTACTATTTATCAGTTTTCACAATGGCCACAATTACGACACCCAAATTATTTTTTCCTAATTATCAAATTTTCATTTTGATAATTATCCAATGTGGAAAACAAAAATTCATGAACAATTTGATTTTGAAAATATATGACCCATAGTTTATGGTGCATTACACAAGATCTATGAAGATGCTTTACACAACAAAGTACATTTGATTGTGCAAATCAAAAAGTAAAGTTAATAATATTGTTTAGTGTTTCAGATAAGGTACAATATCATATTCGTGAGGCCACAAGAAAAATAATCTTGGGACAATTTGAAAATAGTATATGATTTGAAAAAAAAGAACACCATGCTTCGTCTCCAGAGTCAACTATTAAACTTGAAAATGCAACCAACTAAGAAAGTTGAAATGTTTTTTAGAAGAGTGACAACTTTGCATGCATCACTTCAAGCTTTGGAAGAAGAAGTAATAGACACATCACTTATGGCAATATTGTTGAGAGTTGTTCCTCCTTCTTATAGGACTTTTTTGACCACGTTAAACATAACTGGTCAAACAAAAACTTTTGAACAACTAGTGAATATGCTATAACAAAAGGAAGCTATTCACTAACTAGTGAAATTGAAGAGCATGCAATTACTTCTAATCAGAAAGGAAAGAAATAGGCTAAGTATAGTAACAGATCTTGAAGTAAGGAAACACTCAACCAGGACAAAATTCCCAACAAAAATGACTTATTTGTGGTCGAAAAGGACATAAGTTAAAGGATTTTGAGTACAACACATTCCAAAAAGGATAGTCAAGTGGTAAGAAGAGTGATAGCCAATAATCAAAATCAGGCCAACAACAAATTAAATAGGGAAAACACAAGCTAAAGTGGAAGAAGAAACCAACTCAACAAGGAAATGTAGCTAAATAGGAAGATCAATTTAATGATGATGACTTCTTGTATTCGCATCAAATGAAGTGTCCAATTCTATAAATCAAATTTGGTATGTCAACTCAGGTACAACTTGACACATGACAAGAAGAAAATATTGGTTCTTCATGATGAGTGACACACCCACAAAAATCATGTGTCTTTGGGTGATGATACTTCATATATTGTTGAAGGAATTGGTTCTATTTCAATACCACTTGGGAAACATAATTGTAAAATTACGGATGTTCTTTATGTCCCTAGTTTAACAAAAAAAATATGTTATCCGTGAGTTAGTAATTAAATCATAATCTAAAAATTTACTTTAATTGTAAAGGCAATAAAAATATGTGTTTGATTCGAGATAAGTCATGAAGATTGAAAATTGCTGCAAAAAAAGCTTCAAATGTGAGATGAATGTTTCATTGGATTTTGTTCAACGAAATGATCAAGCACTTGTAGCCAATGATAAATCATCACTCAATTATGGCATCAAAGACATGGACATGTGAGTTTTAGCTATCTCGACACACTTCATCGATACGACATGGTTAGGGGTTTTCCACCTCTAAAAAAGGGTACAGATAAATGTCAACATTGTTTGGCAAGAAAAAAACATAGAGCACCATTCAAACATAGTACATTTTAGGATAAGGAAAAACTTGACTTGGTGTCTGCCGATCTGTGTGGACCAATGAGACCTAGCCACTTTAGGTTTCAATACTTCATGCTATTTGTTAATGATTTTTCAAGGAAAATGTGGATATATTGTCTTTGCACAAAATATCAAGCTTTTGGAACTTTCAAAAAGTTTAAAGCCCTTGTTGAAACCGAGTCTGGTAGGAAAATTAAAACACTATACTCAGTTGAGGGTGTAGAATACACCGATAATGAGTTAAATGATTTTTTGGAAACACATGGCATTCATCAACAAATGGATCCTCCTCACACACTGCAACAAAATGGTGTTGTTGAAAGGAGAAATTGTACTATCATGGATATGGTGTGATGTATGATTGATGATGCAGGTTTATCAAAAACATTTGGGGCCGAAGCAACTAAAATAGAAGTCTATCTACTAAACAGAGTTCCCACTACAACTCTTGATGGAGTAACACCATAAGAAGCAAGGTCAGGGCATCAGCCATCTATTTCACACCTTATAGGTTTTGGATGTAAAGCTAGTATGCACATTCCTAAGAAATAAATAACTAAGCTTGATATGAAATCATAAAAAATTATCTTCTTGGGATACGGTGATGAAGCACTTGCTCACGAAATTTTGAATCCAAAAACAAGAAGGGTATACATTAGTAGGGATGTTGAGTTATTTGAGAAGAAAGAAGTAGATGCTCCTTCCATACACTCACATGATGAAAAAATCATCCCTACAAAAAAATAGAGGATGGTAATAACCTTGATGAAAAAAGTGATGACATGGAAGATGGTGAAATTCAACCACCCATAGGAACCACTAAAAGTATGCCTAAATTGTATATAAGTATGATCCAGAGATGAAAAGTTGGATAGTGTCCCGACACGTGTACCACTTGAAATGAGGACTCATAGTATGGCTTGAAATGAGGTCAATTTTTCCTTAATGAGTAAAGTTGTTAAAACTACTAAGTTTTCCACAGTTTGAGAATCCCTACAATCTAAACTCGGAAAGATGTTATGGATGTAGAATATAAGTCAATTATGAAAAATAATACATGAAAACTTACATATCTTCTACTAGGAAAAAATCGATTGGATGCGAGATGGATCTTCAAAATGAAGTACAAAGCAAATGTAAAGATTGATAAACATAAGGATAGATAAAAAAATTCAAGTTAATATTTTCTCTAGTTGCACAATTTGGTTGGAAAATACACCAAATGGATGTGAAAAGTGCCTTTCTTAATGGTGATTTACAAGAAGAAATTTACATGACTCAACCATAAGTTTTTATCATACCAGGTAAAGAAGAAAAGGTATATAAACTCATAAAATCACTATATGGTTTAAAGGAGCCTTCTAGGGCATGTGGTATATAAAAATCAACAAGCAAATCATTCAACATGGACTCAACAGAGTCCATACAATCCTAATAGCTATCTCAAAAAGTAAGGGATGGAGATAGTGATCATTGTAGTATATGTTGATGATCTAGTCATCACTTTGGGGATCGGTGAGGATGATTGAGTCAACAAAGAAAGATCTAACATAATCATTCAACATGAATGATCTCGAGCTTCTACATTATTGTCTTGGACTTGAAGTTTGGAAAAGAGAAAATCTAATCTTTGTATCACAATTAAAATATGCCAAGACAACACTCGAGAAATTCAATATGATGGATTGTAAGGCAGTTTCCACACCTATGGAGATAATACTTCAACTATCTCGAACAAATTCATCATCATAAGTAAATGCAAATCTCTATTGACGGTTGATAGGGAGTCTCATCTACTTGACTTACATTAGGCTAGATATCAACTATGCGAGTCAAATATCTTTCATGGTTCATATAAGAACCAAGGATTTCTCACTGGAAAGTAGCAAAATGAATACTGAGATACATCAGAGGAACTATGGACTATGGCCTAGAATACAAAAAGAACAATAACTTCTTCTTGACATGATATTAAAATTCAGATCATGCATGAAACATGAAATCCACTTCATGATTTGTATTTATTTCGGGATCTAAATCGATATCATGTGGGGGTAAGAAGAAGACTTGTGTTTCAAGGTCCTCCATAGAATCATAATATCACACAACGAGGTGGAGTTGTCAGTAAGCGATATGGCTCCGACATATACTTGAAGGATTGGGAATACCAAAAAAATATCCAACTATCCTACATGTTGATAATGAAGGAGTAGTAAAACTTGTTCAGAATATTGTTTTTCATGACAACACCAAACACATTAAGGTGCAGGTCCATTTTATTCACGAACATGTTCAGAACAACATCCAAATCCAATATTTCCCAATAGATATATAGTGTGTAGATGTATTCACAAATTCAATTTCTCGAGACAAATTTGAGGGTTTAGATAATTTCTATCATGTTCACTTGAGACCATGCTGAATTAAGGGGGGAATGTTAGAAATAAAACTTGGAATAAGTCATCATTAGTGGATATTTGAATAAATGTAATAAGTTGAAGTTTTTAATTTTTACTTTAACTTAAGTCAATAGGTGTTAGTTGTTAGTTAAATATGAGATAGGGTCTTATCCTATGTTTGTGGGAAACTTCTATTGTGTGTGTACTTGGATATCTCCCAGCAGTAGTTACTAGCAAAAATAGGGGCAATATGTTATTTCGCATATTGCTTAATTTAGATTATTCGATCTATTTTTCATGGAACGGATAGAATTTTTCAATGCATATATACATTGTAGCTCTCTCCATTATTTTGTAATCTTCATATTTGCATATCAATAAAATTGTTAAGATCCACCCTATTCGATCAATAATAACTAACTTTGATATATTTTTTTCTCGAAATGCTACATAGAAAAAGTCAAATTTATTCCAACTGGTGAAATCTGTACAAAAACAGAAGGATATTCTTTTTTTTAAACTTGTTATTATGAGTAAAAACCTCTCTCAGAACATCCATTTGACTTTTCTAGTTTAAGTTACACAAGACCACAGTAGCTAGACATGTAGACTCCGAAGCTAGGCATGTAGACCCCGAAGTAAAATTTAGATTTATTTCAAATGGTAAAAAATATAGAAAAATGGAAGGAGGTTTTTGTTAAACTCACTATTATGACAAAAAAATATCTCATAATATATATTTGAATTTTATGGCTTAAGTTAGATAGACTCCTAAGTGTTTTGGGAAGACTCAAGCAATACTAAAATGACTATAACTTTTGCATATGAACTCAAATCAAGATGATTTTTTTAACTTGCATAATTTTTTGAGAGAAATATGAATATGCAATCAAAGTTTTTGGGTATGTTCTTGATAACCATTTTTCACTTTTTCCCAAACATATGCTTAAGGATCCACTCATAAAACTATTGAAAATTTCCAGAGCTAGTGAAGGAACCTCGGATCTAATGTCATGATGAAATAACAATCTCTAGAGATGATATGAGAGATTTTGAAGATCTTTCAAGGCTGGTTGTAGTTGGTTCTTAGTACTCAAAATCTATTCTTCAACAATGATAGCAAATTATGGAGTAGTTAACATATTTTTCCTAATAATCATTAGAAATAGCTAATAGAAAGATAACGATGAATTCTAAAGAAATAACCATGATATATACTCTTTATTTTTTCCTAAGTACACCATAAGTTCATAAATTACATTTAGATCCACTTTATGCAAGGAAAATGAATGCCAAATATTGTATGGAATGGGCTATTTCTTTGGGCTCATTATCTCTCCCACGCCTAATGTCATGCATGTCCTCATGCATGCCATTATTCTCATTTACAATTATGCTTTCTTCTTTTGAAGGAAAAGTTCTTGTGTGGAGCCCCTCTTGCTACTTGTTTTTCTTTTTGCATTGATTTATAAGCATGTTCTTATGTGGAAGTTTTCTTATTATCCTTCTTGATAGATTTTAGCATAGGTTATTGTGTAGAATTTCTCCTACTACTCTTTTCTTTTTTGATAGTTCTTGTGTGGAGCTCCTCTTGCTACTTGTTTTTCTTTTTGCATTGATTTATAAGCAGGTTCTTATGTGGAGGTTTTCCTATTATCCTTCTTGATAGATTTTAGCATAGGTTATTGTGTAGAATTTCTCCTGCTACTCTTTTCTTTTTTGTGAGAGTAGGTTGTTGTGTGCATTTTTTGTTGTTATTCTTTTTTTTGTGAGAGTAGGTTCTTGTGTGGAGATCTTCTTGCTATGCTAACAATTTTTATTTTTATGTAAAACACCATTTACTTGTGTTTCCTTTCTCTTCTTTTTTCATAGAAAATGAATCCATATAGAAAGGATCCTCATAACAAATATTGTTGTTTTGAAATTTTCCAACATAGGCTTGAAGTAATGATTTTCATCATCAAACTCATATACCAAAAGATGTTTTTAATATGCCCAATTCTTTTTCCTTCTTTTTCATCCTCAATCTTATGCATGTGATGTAAAAGTGGATCCTTACGTAATGAAAAAACTTACAAGTAGATTTAAAATTAAAATAGAAGAGTAAAATACGTTGGTATACTTTATCCTTCATTGCCAGTTCCATGTCAAAAAAGTGAAAAATGTTGGGAGAAGTCTTTGATAAAATTGCGATTCTGTTATACCAAGAAACAAGAGCATGAAACTAAGTGGCCAGGTACTTTATTACTTATTTGGAAAAGTCTTCATGTGCTAGTTTTTAAATTTTCTATTTTTAATTTCTTTTTATTTTTTTATTTTTTCCCTTGATCAATCAATGAAGCTAGTTTTCTAATCAAGGATAATTTTCCCATTACTTGGTCCGCTAGCAAGTGGTTTCAAACCAAGACCACCAAAAAGACACGAGGGTTTTTATATTTTTTATTTTTTTGAAAATTTTGAGAGATGATGACATGGAAAATATTAGCAATAAGCTGAATACATCCTCATACTACTTCCATATGTAATATTTTTTATATTTCTTCGTCCTTGGTCCACGTAATGATAATTAATAACTCATGATTGATGTATGATGATGTTGCTTCTCATTTTTATATGTGATATCTCAAGACAAGGTGCTTTCCCTTTGATGAAGTTATGAACATAAATATATCCATTATGATCTTTAAAAACATTCCTTGTCATGAGATTATCCTGTAAAAATTTGAAACAACCTTTCCATACAAGCATAACATCAACCATATAAAATAATTATCAACAATATAATTTGAATACATATGGAAGAAATTATTTTAGCTTACTTTAGAATGATCGATGGTTCAAGAATTTAGTATTATAAATAAAAGAATATTATTGTGAAAAATAATAATTGGACCTCAGATATGTTCTCTTATTATGATGATGCATATGGTTTTAACTAATTCTGAATATGGATGAAGTGAAATGAAATGAAATGTCATCAATTATTTTATTTATGAACTGTGTAGAAAAAACTAACTTTTATTTGTACAAGGAAGGTGAAATCTAGATTTTAAAGAAATTCATGAACACTTAAAAATATAGCATGGTTGGATGTTAATGTTGGGAGGAGGATTTCAATGATGACAATAAAAATCGTTGACTGCCCAAATCTTTTAGATCCATTATAACTATTATTTGCATGATCTTCTCCTAAAATTTTACATGATTTTCTCTTATAATCTTGATTGCATGCATGATTTACTATTTTGATTGCATGCATGATTTTCTCTTTTGATTGCATGCATGTCAATCCTAAAATAGATTAACAAATTTGTGCATGTAACCAAATCTATTTAAGGTGTGATCATTGCATGTAAAAACTCATTAATTATTACAATCAATTTTTCAAGATTCATTCCAAACATAGATGTAAACTTATTTTTTTATAGTTTCATATTTTCCTAAAAATCAGTGATATAAGACTTACCATCAATGTTTGGAGTTTGGCTCCTTTATCCATGCAAAATTCAGAATTTTAATGTGTTATGCAATATATTTGACTGATTTGGAGCATGTTTCCCTCCTTGAGGAATGCAATCCCCTTGTAGAGTTCAACCATCTTAGATTCCTCAGCCATCTCAAATTCCTCATTCAACCTGCATCAACATTCAATCATTCCTTCGTAATAATGTTAACTTGATTATAACTTTTCTACACATATGTGTTAGTACGAGATGTGGGTTTTGTTCTAAAATATACTTGTAGAAAAATAAATTCTAATCTATTTTGTAGGAAAATAAATCTAATCTACTTGTAGGAAATTAAATCCTAAAGAAACCATCAACAAAGTATCTCCTGTCACAAAATTTTCTAAGAGACATTCCCTCTCACTAGGAACTTGTTTATCTACTGCCACTAGACAATTCTCTTAGAAAATTTTGAATCTCCTAATAACATCGTGTTCCCGGAAATGGTGCCAAAATGATGAGGGTCGTCAATCCTCAACATTAATAATTTCAATCTAGGGTTGGTGTCTAAAGGCTATATGCAAAAGGAGAGAGATCTCGGTAAATGGTCCCTTCTACCAAATTCACACTTGAATGAATAACAAATCACTCTTGTTGGAATTAGAAACACACTTTGCGGGAAAATAAATTCACACTCATATGAAATTAAAACACACACTTTGCAGAAATTAAAAATCACACTTGCATGAAAAGAAAACATGCTTTGCATGAAAGGAAATCACACTTTGCAGGGAAATTTAAACACACATTGCATGAATTTAAATCACACATTGTAAGAAAAAAATTGCTGAATTTAAAAGAAACACATAAAGCGCTGCGGAGTTTACAACACAATGTACAACAAAAGAGTAATTACATTATGCAAAGAAAAGACAACAAAAAAATTACAAAATAAAAACGAACATAAATACAGAGAGATCCATCTTTTTTTGGAATGAGTAGCTAGCTCATTCCTCGGAAGAGGATTTTAATCAATACTATTTACAAATGGATGGAATGGAATCTTGAATTAATCACGGGGTTCATTAGCAAGGAAATATCCTAGCACGTGCATTCATATTAATGTAATTAAAATTGATAAAAGAAAATTCAATATGTTGGTAGAAATTAGGGGGTGTAAAGGTTTAATTTATTAATATTTTGAATTTGGTATTTGGGGTAGGTTAGAGAGTTCGACTAGAGAAGAGGTATGATTAATTTTAATATAAAACTAATTTTTTAACCGTAGTTATTAAAGCTAAATACCTTAAAACTGAAAAATGTTTGTGGTCATAAAGTTATACTATAATTTCTTTTTGAATAAGGAAATATGAATTAGGAGATTCTTAAACAATAAATAATAAGATGGTAGAAAACTAGGATTGAGTATGTTTTTCAACACAAATGATATTATTTAACCATATTAAATATTTAAAGAAATATTGATAAATGGTTAAAGCTTAACATTCAAGTAATTGGTAATAGGTCTTAAATTATTTCAAAATCACTTTTAGAGAAAATGTGCATTAAAACAATTGAGTGGAAACCATGATATATCAAGGTATAAATAAAAGGGGGTAAATAAAATTGTAATGGACAAATGGGTAAGTAAGGTACATGGAAACAATAGGGGTATTTTCATTCTAATAATATAATAGGAGGGGTATTATCAATTGAATATTTAGAGGTAAAAACTAACATTAAGGTATAATTTAATACCTTTCAAACGCACGTGCTATAATGTACTTTTACTAAGTGAATCCCCTTGGAATTAATGAGAAAAATGGTGATTACATTCGGAGGTTGCATTTTTAATTCCATGCTTCTAACCACCTCCTTATTTTAGAGCATACATCTTTATGAACTAAAATTGTAATATGTCCAAAAGTATCAATATCCACAAAATATGGACACAACTTATCTAATTTTAGATAACAATCGATTCTCTTATTTTATTGTTGAGGATAAAAATGAATATCTATTCTTCTTTATTTTAAAAATAAAACACTTATAGAAATATCTATCAAGACAAAATCTAAGCACTTGGGTACATTTATAGGCCCTAAAACATACTAATGTATACATGATTCCAAAGTAAGAAAGCTAGTGGTTGACAACTCCTTTTGGTGTCTCGGTTGCTTTATCTCTTGCACTTTACTATTTTTGAGCGTGACTGAGAATCCTTTCGGCTTTACACATCTTACAACTCTATCAGTACTTGACCGATTTACCTTTTGATAGCCTCAAACACTAGTGCCCAGTTATGATAGAAGCACCCAGGCATTCATGTCCCTCATGGGTGCTCTTGGCCCTCTATTTATTCTTCTTACTCTTTTGGATATTTTTCACTTCTTAGTCACGTTTAACACTTTGGGTTAACCTTTCAATTTTCAATTACAAAATTCAAAAAAGGGAATCATACATATACTTAGTTACTTCTTTCGAATAAATGGGCCAAACACTATAAAGATTATCGATCACTACCTAATCTTGCACTAAGGCACACGCGCACTACAAAGTACATATCTAGCACACTCATACAATGGTCAAGGGTTGCATTGATATTCATACACTTTGCATAGGAGGGAGTTTATTCTATTCCATGGCACACATTTTGCACATTTGGGACAATCTAGATTTAGACTGCAATCATCATACAACTTGCACAAGGGAAAACCTAGGGCATGAGACACTCGATACATGCAAATACGAAGAACTACATGGAGTCTGAGATGTAGTGCAATACTTGGTCATATGTTCACTCTTCGGGTGACCACCGGGATTAATCCAACTCCCCATTTTGCATCATTTTTATTAGATTTGATGTGGTTTGTGAGCATGTGTAGGTAGTCATTTGTTTTTCAGGTTACAGGTGCAATTGAAAATCTAACAACGAAACCGAGAATGATAAAGAGAGACTAATAGCGAAGGTATTCCAACCCAGAAAGATCAAAACCTAAGCATTTTAGTAGACATGCATCTAGATCAATTGTTAGTGCCTAGGGTGATCCTTCCCTCATGTGAGCACTTCTTCCTGTACATTCCTAAGTTTTTGAACCGTCGAGAGCCATTGTGACACATTTTGTAGCTGTTCTAACAAATACACAGTCTCGATCACTCCCAAGTCATACGTAGAATCAACTAAGTAATCATCCCTCTCTCATTTTACTTAGGGTTTTACATCTTTGAATGCTTATTGCTTGCATGTTACTATTGTACTTAATCATCTGAATATCATTTGTTACAATAAGTTACTCTGAATTAAGGTTTAATTTAAATTAGATTAAATCATTTGGTGAACCCCACTTCTCCTTGAACATTCTTTTATTCTTCTTCCATGGATGATACTTATGACCCATTTACTGACAAATATCTTCATGATCTCCATGCTCATCTTGCTGAAAACCCTCAACACCTAGATCTCTTATTATTCATTTCCCATGATGAGGCCAAGCGGTTAGTTGAGCCAACCCTCCGGTCTGCAATGATACTTGTGTTCCCATGGTGACACTTCCACCTCCTTCTACCACCACTCTTCCACCTACATCTACCATCCTTGTTTCTATGCCTACCCCTACAACTCACTTTACCCTCCCCATTACTTCTCACACATGACCTAGATCCTCTTTAAGCACTTATGACCTAGCCTCATTATACCATGAGTTGTAAACCCAAATTCATCAATTACAAAAAGTATCTTCATCCTCCTCTCCATCTCCAGATTCCTCACCCCCTCCTTCATAGCTTTTTTCACCCACCATTTCCTCTTATCCGTTACCTCCTAACTTCATTGCACCTAACTTTTTTATGTTCAATGGCCATGACGACCCTCGGAACACCTTCACTCTTTTCACGTTGCATGTCTTGACTATGCTAATGACCTTACATTATTGGTAAAATTGTTTCCTTGAAGATTACATGACTATGTTATGCAATGGTTTTATGATCTACCTATGCATTTAGTAACATCTTTTACATCTTGACAAACTGCCACCACTCTTCCACCTACATCTATTGTCCCCATTTCTATGCCTACCCCTATAACTCACTTTACCGTCCCTATTACTTCTCACACATGACTTGGATCCTCTTCAAGAACTCATGACCTAGCCTCATTATACCATGATTTACAAACCCAAATTCGCCAATTACAATAAGCATCTTCATCCTCCTCTCCATCTATAGATTCCTCACTCCTCCTTCATATCCCTTTTACACCCACCATATCCTCTTATCCACTGCCTCCTAAATTTTTCACACCTAAGTTTCCTATCTTCAATGGCCATGGTGACCCTTAGAAACACCTTCGCTCATTTCACATTGTGTGTCTTGACCGTGTCTTTGGTGACCTTACACTATTGGAAAAATTGTTTCCTCGAAGCTTACATGACTATGCTATGTGATGGTTCTATGATCTACCTGTCCATTCGGTAACATCTTTTACATATTTAGCTAGATGCATTCCTTGATCATTTTTCTATGAATATCAACACTAAAATATCCTATGCACAATCTAGCTAAAATCAAACAAGGATCTAAAGAACATCTTGCGGACTATGTCTTGCGATATAAGAACAACCTTGCCAAAATGACCAATGTTCTAGCTGATTCAGAATTGCAAGGCCTATTCATTCAAAGAATTTTTCCTCCGCTCCAAGAGTGTGTCATTTTTGATACTTTTCCTTCTTTTGATCAATTATGTCACACACTCAAATTGCCCAAAAGAAAACTGCTATCTATGGGCAGATTGAAGTATTATGATACTTCTTCCACTTCATATTCCAACAAGTTTCAAGCCAAATCCACTTTCAAACCATCCACTAAGCCTACCAAATCTAAAGTTATTGTCAACATTGTTTCTACACTAACCAAGCTTCAATTGCAATCCATGAGGCACACTTTTACTAAGCTACCTTACGCACCTTGGCTCCTATTACCACAACTCATTAAAAGTAATATGATTACTCCCCCTCCACCACTCAATATATATACTTCACAACCATGTGGATGTCATTAGGAAAAAAAAACACTTTGTGATTATCAACAATGCAATGGATATTCTATCAATCATTGTTTTAAGATCAAACATCTCATTCAATATCTTATCAAAAACTATGCAATAGAGCTTCCAACGCCATCTACTTCTAAACCGATGAATGATAATCAAAAGCTTCAAATCTTCAATGACCCATTACCTAATCATGACAAGCCGACTACTGATTCCTCTGTAAATCATGCATATCATGTTGCGTCTCATTCCTCATTGGTACTACTTGATTTTCTCATTGCTAATGTTGGCATGCTACCATCAGTTATTACATTCTTGGATCATGACTACCATGCTACATTTTCCTCTAATTCACTACATATTGATGCTTCTATTGGTGCTCATATAGTCAACAATATTATGATTCATCCCTTGTACATTTCTAATGCATGTTCTCGACACTCTTATTGGCTATCAACTTTCTAATCTCTCAAATCATGTTTCCAATCCCACATTCTTATGGATGTGTTGTCCTTCCCTTACCATACCAACATTGTTCCTTGTTACATCTGAAATCAAGAGTTGTGACATGGTTTTAGGTCTCCCTTGGCTTTGGGCTACCCAAGATATCCCTTCCATTCTCCACTTATGCCTTCAGTTCATTCATAACAAGAAATTTGTCATCATTAAAGGTATTCCACTGTGCACACCATTACCTCGGCCTATTCTCCCCTCTGCTTGGACCTAGTAATGGTATCTAGGCCTCTGCCACCTCTCAAGTATAAATCTATCTCTGCACCTCCACACATGACCTACATCACAACCCATTCATCCTCTTTGGTCCATAATTCCACCCTTTTGACCTAAGTCCCCTACCTGGGAAGCCCATTCCTATAGGTGTTCTCTACCTCCTTTACCACATCGGTCTCCCTTGCATACACATATTTACTCTCCTACACCACCGATCCTAGACCATGGTCACACGCCTTCTTCTTCTTAGATACCAGACAAAGGGCCCTCGCTCTTCACTATTGTTAGATAGCTCTATGTCACTCACACACTTGGGGGCATCACACTTTCTTCCCCCTCCATCACTATTGGTTGTCTCTATCATCTACTCATAGCTTATTTATTATACTTCATGCTTTGTGCTTCATGGTAAATATTTCTTAGCATCTAATCTCAATCACATACAATACCTTTGCCACCCAATGACACACTCTTGTTCTATGGTTCATACTTGACTATTGAGGGCACAATTCCTAAATGAACCTCACATCACACACATTTGCTAGGGGGAAACATGGATCCCTTTATCTACATATCTTGTATATCATAGCACACCATCACATTTACACGACATCTACCTATATTAGTTGTATTTACTCTTGTTAGCTTATATTATTTACATGTTGCACTTTGTTTCTTATGCTAGTTAGATACTTAGTATGTCATTATATTTTTCTATACACACATGTGTGTTCACATGGTATCTTGAGGTGAATGTAAGACCTTTACAACTTCTTAAATGATACATGATGCTCAAAACCAATCTTCACCAATCACACCGAGGCTCGTGGGGCATCTACCTTTACTACTCTCCTACTACACATATAATTTCCTATTATTACAGTATTTACTCCTTGTCACTATCACTTACTTTTCATTGATCTATACATGCTTTGACATACTATTTATCTTTCTAACATGATAATGAGTGCTTCATGTGTAGTATTTGCCTTGCAGGATACTATATAACCATGGTTATCTGTTACTTCTTGTTTTCTATTGTTTGCCACTATTTTCGGGCTATGCCCTATGTATTTCTTGATCATTGTTTTGTTATGGTTGTTTCACCCCTAAGTGTCTTGTGACATTTGAGTGATGTACCATGTATACAACCCACTTTTCACGGTCCATATTGTCTTCATAGTTGCTTAATACATTGTATTTTATTGCATGCTAGCTATTTTACACTAACACTTGTTTCTAGCCTATATTGTTTACATGTGCCTTAGTTTCTACCATGCACATCCCCTACCCCCTATAGGCATTGTTGAAATTTTTCACACCCTGTGCGAAAAAGGTCAACTCGAAACTTTTAAGTTTCTCAAATTGGTCGAGTTACGAGTTTGGCTATGTTTGGGACAACCATCCTGAAAAGATATAGTTTTTAATTGTTTGGTTTTGGACAGTTGGAAGTCATTTTGGATTAAAATTACAACTTGGGTACAGTTAAAGAATGCCATGCCTCATAGATGCAGCCATTCCATTTGAAACCCTCATCAAAACAATGTACCGTAAATGACCATTGCAGGGCCCTGAGGAAGGCAGGAAGGGCAACATGTATCAGATATGAAGTTCTGAAAGCTGCGGACAGGTTGTAGCTTTGAAGGACATGATCTAATGAACATCAAAAGGTACATTTGATTTTAATTTATTTCCATGATTAAGTGAATTATTTAAGTGTTTTGAGTGTACAAGTTCATTATTATCCATTCAAATGAAAGAAAGTACAGAAAGGAAAGATATACATCTCATTACATGAAAATAGTTCATCTATTCATATGGAATAAAAGTACAGTGAACCCACACAAGCCGTGGAAATAAATCTGAAATCAAGTGCATGCAATGAAAGGACATATACATAAAGTTGTGAACAAAGAAAGGATGAAATCCATCATTGCCTGGATTTTCATCAGTTTGGGTTGAGTTTGTCCTCGTTGCCCCTCTCCACCATCTTCACCACTTCCGCATTGTACCTGAGAAGGGAAATAAAGGATCGTCAAGGCTCTAGATTTCATGCTTGTTGTATTCACAACTTTGAGTAGGTGTGCTTTCAAATAATGAACTTGAAATCGTACAGAATGAATAAAGAAGCATTTACACAATATACAATTCGGGACCAACGTAATAAAGAAGGACCTAACAACATTGTTCATCTTCCTTTCTCATTCCAAGTAAGTAAAGACACAGTTATGCCGATGAAAAGAAAAGTTAAAAGCTTGAAGTTTAAAAGGTACAATCAATTGCAACAGATAGGAACAAGTACAAAATATCATCATCTGAAAGCAGAAATGGAACTCAAATTTTTACATCATTTATTAAGATCAAAAGTATGCATTTTCATTATAAACTGAAATGGACTATGTAAGGTTACAGTTTATGAAGTAAAACAACTTATGATGGAAAGAGCATTGCTTCAGTTCAATTTTTTCTCACAAAATGACTAAGGAATTACAAAGTTCACAACCAAAATCAGGTAGCAAATGGCACAAAGAGAAAAAGAATGGTAAAATAAGACAAACTCCGAGGAACTTTATATTCCAGATTTCAGGAATCCAAGCCATAATGCTTTGCAAAATCCTCAATTGTTTTGAAAGAAACATGATTGAAACATTTCAACTCAGAAACATTGATACAAATTCAAGAATATTAAAGACTTACATCTCGAAGTACAGTCTTAAAGTACAAAGATCATGATACAGTGTAGAGTATATGAAAATCAAAATACTCGAAGCTCACAAGAAACAATATAGAAGAATCATGCAGATGAAGCTGAGTTCAAACCCGTAAGTTTTTCTACAAAATTTTCAGTCAAAGACAAGAAAACACAGAAAACCATGAAAGATTCCCAGATCCAATGCAAATCTCCATGGCGATAGAGTAGTATTACCAGCCGTAGAGGGATGAAACAAAAATAGAAACATATACTAATGGAGTTTCATTTTACAAACCCTCTACACTGAGTAATGCTTGAAATCAGGAGCATACGCATGCTCCAAAGTACAAATAGAGGGTCTGAGGTATTTACAAAGTTCTGGGTGGAGCAACTATCATGCAGAAAATCTATAGCAAAAGGCAGATACAACAAAGTGAAACAAAATTTTGAATTGTACATTCATGACACTTGATTATAGTGAAAATCAAACCCAATTATCACTTCATATCAGACAGTGACAGAACGTTCAAAGGATATGGCTCTCATTCGTGGCCGAACTCAACTATAAGCATGGAAATAGAGCACCAACGAACTCTTAAAATGGATCAAACACAAGCTTCAAACTCGGTGAGTACAAGGTCAACTTGAATCGGGTAGTGCAAGGTATAAAAGAATGTGAAGTGAGTTTCAACAATACGGCCATATCAAATGTTCCCATAAGCCAAAGCGATAAACTCAACCAGAAAACTAATACGCAAAACACCTCGAAATGGCAACATGATGGATCAAAAATTAAATAGAGTTCCAGAGGCCATTAAAATCTTCAAAGCAGATTATAGAATCGAAAGAAAATGAACAAGTTCGAAAACTAGAGATCTCAAAAACATCCAGATCTGGAATTGAAGACAGAATATGCACGAACAGAGAAAACCCTTCATCAATGAAGCTTCATATTTATCATTTAGAACAGAAAGAACGATACCCATTTCTATTTAAGGTAAATACAGAAGATATGGTGTCATTTTTGAATTGAAAAATGAGAGATCTCAAAAAATGACAGACAAAGGATTACCCAGGAGAGCTCGAGTCCAAAACATGCTTACCTTGTCAAAAGTAAAATGTTCCAGTAAGTATCAAGACAACCCATCATCAAGTAGTGAAGCTTCGAGTTCTTATCAATGGCGGCCAAGAGATCACACAAAGGGCTTTAGACCAGAAGATCGCAGAAAGCTCAAAGAATGGAAAAGAAAATGCTCAGAACAATCTCCATGAACAGCTATGGTCGTGGAACAAAATAAAGCAAGGGTCGAGCATACTCAAAACCCTCCAGGCCGAACCCCAACAAAATGCAAACTTCATGCTAAAAATGTAGAGAACTCAAATTCGTAAAGAAGAGCCCCAAATCTTCACGATGGCACCCATTCATTACGGAATCTCTCAAAGTTCATAAAGATGAAAATACAAAAGGATTTTTCTTTACATAGGTAAAAACCTCAAGAAACGAGCTTCAGAGCAGAAAATACAATGCGCAGAACCCAAAAAGGTTAAAAAATTGCAAAAGAATTAGATATATGCTTGTAAAGTTCACTATAGAGACTGAAAAAGGAACTTGAATCGAGCTCAAAAGCTTCAACAATGGCAGTCGTGCAAAAAAATTGCTAGGGCTTCGCCAAGAGAGAAAGGGTGAAAATGGAACGATCATTAGGGTTCGAGTTACTTTTACCACATGAGCTCAAGAAGTGAGTTAACAAAACTTAACCATGGTCAAAGAGCCAACTACCAAGCTACAAATCCATGGTGGAGACGATCAAGGTACATTCAATCAATGATCAAGAAGCAGTCATAATCAATGTTAACTCAACCAAACTCAACCAAACCATGGTCAAAAGGTATGTATGTGTCGAAGCCACAAAAACCCTAACTCCACTCGGGTTAGTCTCGAAAGAAGAGCCACCGACAAAGCTCGAGGGGTATGCCATCGTAGAGGAGGGGACAAAATTATCATTTAAATTATTATGTTTTCAACACCATAGTATACGAAATGATCTGAGTCAAATTCAGAAGAAGGCCTCATAAATTTGTGCCATGTAAAACAAGCTAAATGATTATTTAATCATAATATGTGTCAAATCAAGGAGGAGTCCATGTTAGGATAAGACTATACCAAAGTGCATGGTCAACATTATTTGACCCCTGATCTATTATTACCACCTTAGTCATGATGGAATATTATTCACATGCACAAGTCAAAGAAGACAAGGAATATGTTTGACATGTAATCATGAAGGGGCTAATGATAAAATTGAAATATTTTACCTTGAAAATTGGCTAAATACCTCGTACCCTTAAAGTGGTCAACATCAAAGGTGGTTCTCATATGGGAGCTTAAAACAAAGGTATTATTTTGCTTGCAGAGGTTGAAATTTCACATGTGACCATAAGAGGACAAAATTATGCATGGAGATGTCAACATCGAGCCTAAGCTTGGAGGTGGTCCCCATCAAGTGGATGCATGGGTGATTATTTTTGCAAGTATTGCAGATTAATGGAATTTATTTTTCTCACTCATAGGGAGATGATTTCTTGCATGCCTTCACAAAAGGATAGAACAAATAAGAAGACAAATTTGCATGCACCTAGAAGGAGACTTGCTCATCAAGCAAGGTTTATTATTAGAAAATTATTCACCCATTCTTTTCTTAAAAATAGAAAAGTCAACTTCAGTTTGATCAGTATGTAATCAAAGGCTATTAATGCCTCTTTGTACTAGTTTGCTTTATTTTATTCCTTTATTTATTATTAAATAAAGGATAAAAATAGGATGCATGGGTGAGTACAGCCTTAGTCTATTTTTAGGAAGGGTGGGTGAATCAATTTTGCTATATATTGTGTGCCTTGGCAAAGCACAAAGAGGACTTTTTAGATACGGAGTGCTGAAGCAATTTTCGCCAGTTTTTCCCTTTGAATGTGAAGTATTTTCTGCCTTTCCAATTATTTTTAGTCTTGTGTATGTTTTCTATTAATCTTGTGAATGTTGAATTCCCTGATTAATCATCTTACCCTATTACAAATTCAGTAATCTTTGGATGATATTAATGTGTATGTGTAACTTAATAGTTTTGTTGTGATTCTATCCCTCAATATATCAAAGTGTTTACCCTTAATTATCTTCAGAAATGTTGGCCTGTGCATAAGAAGTTCATTCCATATCAATTGTGCATGTACTCAGTCAAAGACCTCATATAAGTTTGGTGTATCACCTTAGTTTTAATTCTTTTTTACAGTCATCTTTTACCCTTAAACCCCGAAATCAGTTTAGGATACATCAATAAGGAACTGGCCTTGATACTCGGAGACTCACCTCAAAATAGGTATACCCACAGACCTGAGGTGTTTCCATTGTATCTACAAAAGAGAGAGATAAAATTTACAATCTTAGAACACCTGCAGCCATCTCTCTACAAGTTGCACTTTCGAGAGATAACATATATCCAATCTACAATATGGATATCACTATCTAGTCCTCTCGTTTGAGCCACATCCTCCTACATTCATCAAATGCACCCCAAACAAGGGGGAAACTATTAGGTGAACAAATCACCCTTCTAGCAACACGAGCTCCGCAGCGAGCAACACAATACGAGAATTCACCAAAGCACATAGTCACATATTGGTCCAAAAACACATAGTATACACTATTGCCCAGATTATATAGGAACAATGGGTGATTGTGTCCCTCCCGGTGCTTGTTTCATGGGGAAAAAATAGACAAATTTTCAGTTCAACACAGTTTCCAACAAGTTACAATACAAATCTACAATATCATACACTTGTCTTCAGTTATAGAATTCAGTCAATTTGGCTACAACTCGGTTATAATTTGGTTACAAATCGGGATGTGCCAATCTATAGTGGCACTTATCATTTGAGAAGTGTCATGGAAGGAGAGAAAAATAGACCTCTCTCCCTAACACTCTTCTCCTTGGTGTGAGATCACCAAAAAAACTCATCCTTGTCATGAGATCACCCAAAAACCTCACTCCTTAGCGTGAGATCACCAAAAAACCTCATCCTTGGCGATAGGATGCTCAAATTTGTGGCTCGATGCTTTCTTGGTCGGAAATTGATCACCCCCAACCCATCCGACAACATCTCCAAATAAAATATGACAACTTTTTATATTATAATCTCTCATACATCAGGTGCACTCTTTCCTTAGCTATTACTTTCTACACACTTTTACTTACTTATACATATGTTACTGGTTTTTCACATACGAGACTTTGACTACTCTCTTTCTCTTTTTTTGCAAGTTTTCCCTTACAAGCAACAAGAAGTAACTCACATCAACAAGAAAAATCTCCAATAGCATGCTACTACGCATACGATTCATCCCTAGGGTCTACCTCCCTTTCCTAGTTGTCATGCTTCACATTACGATCACTTCACGCTTCACATGACTACTTGTCCATTTGGCATGCTATCGGCTACACTCCTCTTTAGATTATAAGGTACATATATTATATCTACTTTGTGTTATTGATTATTCACTCATCAACATAAAGTAGGGGAAAATGTAGACAAAAATATATGCACTTGGGTACATTTATACGTCCTAAAGCATACTAATGTATACATGATTCCTAATCAAGAAAACTAGTGGTTGACAACTCTTTTTGGCATTTTGTTGCTTTATCTCTTTCACTTTACTATTTCTGAGCTTGAATGAGCATCCTTTTGGCTTTACACATCTTACAGTTTGTCGACACTTGACTGATTTATCTTTGATGGCCTCGGACACTAGCACCCAATTAGGATAGAAGTGCTTAAGTGCTCCTATCCCTCATGGGCGCTCATGTCCCTCTCTTTATTCTTTTTACTCTTTTGGGTCATTTTTGCTTCTTGGTCACATTTTAACACTTTAGGTCAACCTTTTAGTTGTCAATTACAAAATTCAAACAAGGGAATCATATATATACTTAGTTACTTCTTTCAAATAAAGGTGCCAAACACTATAAGCATTATTTATCAAAGACCTAAGATTACACAAAGGCACTAGAGCACTACAAAGTACATATGTAGCACATCTATACAAGGGTCAAGGGTTGCATTGATATGCATACACTACATAGGAGGGGAGTTTATTCTATTCCATTACACACATTTTGCATATTTGGGACAATCTAGATCTAGCCCGCTATCATCATGCAACTTACACAAGGGAAACCTAGGGCACAAGACACAGATACACACACATACGAAGAACTACATGGAGTCTGAGATGTAGTGCAACACTTGGTCATAAGTTCACTCTTTGGGTGACCGCATGAGGATCAATCTAACTCCCCATTTTGCATCGTTTTTATTAGATTTGATGTGGTTTGTGGGCATGTGCAAGTATTCATTTGTTTTGCAGGTTACATGTGCGATCAACGATCTAACAACGAAACCAGAGTGATAAAGAGTGACTAACAACGAAGGTATTTCGACCCAAAAATATTAGTTGAGTATTTTAGTAGACACAAATGTCTAAATCAGCCGTTAGCACCTAGGGCGCTCTTGCCCTCTTGCAGTGCTTCGCCTGTACATTCCTAAGTTTCCAAACCCTTGGTGAGCCATTGCGACGTTGTTTCCAACATGTTATAGCATATACACAATCCCGATCACTCTTAGGTTATATAGAATCAACTAAGTCATCATCCCTCCTTCATTTTCTTAGGGTTTTACATATTTGAATGTTTATTGCTTGCATGTTATTGTACTTAATCATCTGAATATCATTTGTTATAGTAAGTTACTTTGAAATAAGGTTTAATTCAAATTAGATTAAATAATATCTATTTTTAGAATGAATTCCAAAAATAGATAAAAATGTCACCCTTGGAGTTATGCTCACCACTTGTAACTCTAGTATTCATCCCCAGAGCTCTAATATCCAACTCAAGAAAACTCGAGAAGACTCAAAGTGATCCTAGAAGACTCCAAAGTGATAATAGAACCCATTTTTCACAAATGATGATAGTTGTAGAAAATCAGGAGGATTTTTTTGTTCAACACATTGTTATGACCAAAAACCTCTCTCAGATTTTCCCTTTGACCTTTTGTTCTCTGATTATGCAACTTTTGGTGCTGACTTGATACACTTTTTCTCGGATTGCCACATAGTAAAAGTCAAATTTATTCCAAATGGTGAAAGATGTAGAAAACGGAAGGAGGTTTTTGTTAAAATCATTTTTATGAGTAAAAAAATCTCTCAGAATATCCATTTGACTTTCTAGTTTAATTTATGCAAGACTTCGTAGCTAGACCTGCAGACTTCGAAGCTAGGCCTGCAGACTCAAGTAAAAGTCATATTTCTTTCAAATGGTAAAAGATGTAGAAAAACAAAAGGAATTTTTTGTTAAAATAATTATTATGACCAAAAACCTATCTTAGAATATCCATTTGAATTTTCTATCTTAAGTTATATAGAATCTAAAGAGTTCTGGGAAGACTCCGAAGCAATACTAAAACGGCTATAACTTTTGCATATGAACTTGAATCAAGATGAATTTTTTTGAACTTACATAATTTTTCGAGAGGAATTTGAATATGCAATCATATTTTGGTTTGGGTGTGTTCTTGATAACTGTTTTTCACTTTTTCCCAAACATATGCTTAAGGAGCCGCTCATAGAATTGTTAAACATTTTGGAGCTAGTGAAAGAACCTCTGGAGCTAATGTAGTGATGAAATAACAATCTTTGGAGATGATATGAGATATTTTGAAGATCCTCCAAGGATGGTTGTAGCTAATGCTTACTAATAAGAATCCATTATTCAACAAAATGATAGCAAAGTATGGACTACATATGCACTAATTGACATCTTTTTCCCAATAATCATTTGAAATAGGTATAAAAATATAACGATTAATTATAAAGAAATAACCATGATATATACTCTCTATTTTTTCCTAAATAAATCATAGGTTTAGAAATTACATTTAGATCCACTTTATGCAAGGAAAACAAATGTCAAATATTGTATGAAATGATCTATTTATTTGGGCTCATCACAAACTATTAGAAATTAGATATGAAATGAATCATGGATAATAAAAAACCAACTATAAGATCAATATGCATGATGAACAACATATAGTTTGAAACAACGAATGGATCTCATTCTAGCAAAAGTGGGTCATAATGCTTTGAAGACAACACCTCATCGTCATTTGAATTCTAAAGGAAATTATAACATAGAAAAAAATCAAGGAAAAATATGGGATAGTTTTCCCAAAACAAATAGAACTGAAAATGATGACAATAATGCATACTTTTGATGGTTTTCGTATAAAGCTTGCACGGTGTGTCAAAGTTGAGATCATTAAGGGACACAATTGCATTTGAGTGAACATTGTTTTGATCTGTGTTTGTGTCGACCATAGAAAAAGGAAGCAACATAGGGTCCTCATAAATGGCCTTAAAGATGGTGACAATACAATATCCTTCAAGGTTTGACACACTATGGAAAAGTTAGCCCCACTTAACAGAGAATGTAGAACCTTTTGTAGCCATACAACCTTTGACGTACAATCGAATGTTGGCATCGGGGTGTATATCAAAGGACGACCTTGTATTTCCCTTATCATGTTCAACATCATCACTCAACACCACAAAAATATATTGATCTCACTTTTCCTCCTCCAAATTCCTCTACAAAATATGGATTTAGAATATCAAAAGAACCTAAGTGTTTAAAATAACTATTATATCATATTTAAAATATTAATTGAGTTGACTTACCCAAGACAACTCATCGACACCTAATTTTTCAAGTTATTTTCATGAAAAACCCTTTTCCCTTTCCTTAAAAAGTACTAGCTTAAGATAATGTCATTATCATCATAATTTTCTGCACCACACCATTGCCCCATCCACATCATTTCTTTCTCCATTTCTCAAAAATAATTCCTTTGCTATATTATGGCATGCCTTCTCCACTCGAAGTTTTCAATAGAATCATGTATACTCATTGCATCATCGATTACCTTTATGGTTGTCTCGCTTAGATTACAAATTTGAAATACATTCTCCTTGGTCATCCAAGATATTTCCACCTATCCCTCTTGCTCAAGCTCTCCTCGATTTATTGTAGCATGCCTTCTCCACTCAAAGTTTTAAATAGAATAATGTATACTCATTACATCATCAATTTCCTTTATGCTTGTCTAGCTTAGATTACAAAGTTGGAATAAAATCTCCTTGGCCATCCAAGATCTTTCCAACCTATCCCTCTTACTCAAGCTATGATTCTTTATATGTTGCTTTATCGACCTACATTGAGTTTGTTTTTGTGTGTATTCCCCTCCCATTGGCTTCAATTTTCCACTTCTAGGACATCCTCGAGGCTTCCTTGGAACATGCTACCTACTATGAATCTTGTTTTGGTGGGTGTTAAGTCTCTCCAGTGACCAAAATGGATGACCACCCTCATCAAAATATATGTTGCATGAGTTTAGTGGATAGTAGTATAAATCTCACTTACCAATATCCATGTCAACAATCTTGTATTCACTCACAAACTATCATTAAATAAAGAATCATGAGATTAAAAGCCTACCAAAAAAAAGAAGATAAGATCAACATGAACAAACAATTATCCTTATAAATGAGAAAATGCACTTATATGTTTTAGTTCTTCCTCCTCACGATTAGATTGTGAAGGGCATAGAATCGAATCACTATCATCTTTACCATTATCATCATCTTTAATGTTTTTGGGTCCATTTCCTCCTACAAAATTGGTCAACAAATATATGGAAACAAAGAATTATAATATTAATAAAAAACAAAGATTGTATATGATCAATAAGAATTACAATGAAATCTTACATTTGTGGGAACAAACTCATCATGGAGTCATTATGATCCTCCTCAACCTTGTTTCACTTCACCTCTTCTTTCGAAAATTGTCAATATACATGTTAATGGAAAACTTTGAACTTAATTAATTTACCATGGAAAAGAAAGAGACAACTTCAATAAAATTACATGTCCCTAGCTAGTGGGAATCTCACCCCCACCGGTGGATGCACCGTCTACAACCCTTACAAACTTTGTCAACTTTAGAGGAAGTTCCATACTGGAAAACCACACACGAATGTCCGGTTTCGTAATATTTCTCCTAAAACACTAAATATAACAATACATTACTACCAACAAATTTAATTGAACTAAAAAATTGAGTTCATGGATAATAGAAAAAACTACTTACCAAGTGTTACGCCACATCTGTGATTTCTCATAGGACCTCCATTCCTTCCGTGGTCATCCATTATAAATCTAGAATAAACTATGAAAACCATAACACCCATTGAATGTTAGGGGTTTGAGGCTAATTGTTTATTTTTAGGCTAAATTATGTGGGAATGGTTTGACCTAATTGTAGTGTTCAATTTCTTACTTATAGCATAAGTAATTCATTGTCTATTCTACGGTTAAATATTTAGATTTTTTGTTGTTTTATGCATGCTTCATTCTATTCCAAGGAACCACTTGGATGAAGGCTATAATATTTTACTAAGATATTGCAAGGATAGCCTTGGTATCGTAAGGAATCACTTATATGAAGCCTATAACAATTGCGTATATTTGTCTATTCATAGGAACCACTTATATGAAGGCTATAATAGTTTACTAAGATCAATGATGAGCTGGTAGAGGACATCCATCCATGTGCATGAATATGTATACAAAATTGTATGCCTTATGTGAATGGCACCTAGTCTTGTCCAATACCATAGCTTAGCATATGAGTTTCAACATAATAGAATAATTCTATTTGTGTATGGTTGTGCATAACTTTGGCATAAAGTGACTATACACATTTAAATTGTGAGTTAGGTATATTTTCACACTTATAATCCCTCAATATTTTTTCCTATTTTCTTATTTCTTTTTATTTTAGTCGTTATCTAAAAATGAACATGTATGAGGTGCAAAGTTGGCATATTTGCTTGAATATCTTATAAGCATATTATCATCCAAAATTTCATTTCAATTCTCGCACAACTAAGATTTGGATAAACATAGAGAAAATTTCAAAGGGGAAACATCTAAGTGTTGCCACCAATCATATTATTATTTAAAATGTTTTAAGGGAGAGCATATAGAGCATTAAAGATTACATTTTAACAATTACAAGCTTTAAGTATACTAAGTTGTAGCACCTTACACTTTTAGGGGCAAACTAATGTATCAAGTTCCTTTAATGTTATTCTAGATTGTAATTTACAAAAATATTGTGTGAAATATTGAACAATTGATCGACCATGTAAAGAAAATGAAGGAATGAACTAGTCATGCACCATGCTTTTATGTATTCGAAAATGTCAAATAAGAATAAACTATTTTATTAAAAGACAACTTCTTAACATCCCTATGTCAAAAGATGGGCATAATCTATTCAAGTTTGCAATTTTAGTAGTCAATTGATTATGTTTTTTTATCACTTTTAATTTACACAATGTCATTGAAATCAAGGAAGCACTTAATAAAATGCACAAGGTTTTAAAGATTTGTGATTATGAAGCCAATTTGAAAATGGTAATCTCTAGAGTTTAGATTCACAAGATTTACTTCGTGATACATACTTTGGGAATTTTAACATCTAATCTTTGAAGGGTTTGAATTTAGGGCCATTTTGCCTAGATCAAATTTAATGATGACCACTATAGACAAATTCCTTTACTTATGTCCTTGCATCCTATTTGGCATTTAATGGAAAATGTTAAACCACATAAATATATCGTATAAAGGCAAATTATATCTGATATTTCTCATATATGAAAGCCTAAAAGGCACATAAATACCAAAATACCCATAATCGAAAGCGGGGTATATATATATATATATCCCAAAAGGCACATAAATGAAAGCATCCAAAACATATGATATGTTTTCTCGGTTCGAAAATGTTTGCCTTTGGAATACATGTGATTATAAATGATAAAACCAAAAAAAAAATCTTTACACTACACAAATTTAACAAGAGGCTCTATCTTGTTCTAATGTTTTAACTTTCAATCTAAGTGTTGAAAGCGATCACACATCTAGACCAAAGATCCCATTATTGTATTTTTTTGCAAAACGTGGAACAACATGTACCAAATCCATTTTCACTCACATTATGAATATAACTCTAACCTTGACGAAACAAGGAACAAACCTAGGATGCTATACTTTGCAAAGTTGGTGAAGTGGGGGGATGCTATGCTTTACAAGTATTTGCAATGTCATGGTGTCAAAGTGAGCATTGGGGTCATTGTGTGGTCGAGTTTATAATGTCGGTGTCCGTAATGTCGACGATCTTTCCAAAACACAAAATTTTGAATTAAATTCTTCAATGAAACTTTGAAATGGTTATCAACGACATTAAACACATTGAGGGAAGTTGATGATGGTTGGGCATTGGTGGTAGTGCTAAGCTAGAGTTCGCTTAATGACTTCGCTTCATTTCGTAGGGTCCACCTACGTTAACGAAATAGATTAGACAAGGGAAATAAAGGAGGGTGGGGAATGGAGGGAGGTGGTGGGACTTGTACCCAACGATGTAGGCTTGTGCATAGTGGATATGGTCAACGGTAGAAAATCCCCAGAGAATAGAGTTTGCTTATATCAAATTCAACAAACATGCATCCATGTGGTTGGATCTTGTGTAAGTGGAAATATATATTTTTAGTCTAACGATCATCCTATTGATAATATTTTATTTTAAATATATGAATATTTATCAAATTTATTCCTATCCAATGGTCATTGTGTGGCCTCTTTCTAAGTCAAGTGCACTTTGATGAGGCCATAAATTATCATTATTATGTCATTCCAAGTTACCTTTGAAAGTGGATTTAACCGTAATTTTGGAACTTATAGTTTGTTTAACATAGAATATAGGATATATATCTTGTTCATTATTTAGAATTCTTTTGTTATCTATTTTGTTGACTAATCCTGTTGATTATTTATGAAAGATGTAAAGTCTTGTGTATGCAGACCATAAATAAAAGATAATGCTAGTTCTGGAAAAAGTGGAATTTATAATGAATTGTATATCTAAATTCAAATATAATTTCATATCTAGATTCCTCTTAGAAAATTATGCAAGTTCAAAAAAAAATTACCTTAATCCGAGATCGTGTGCAAAAGTTATATATGTTTTTAGTTAGCTCTGAAACAATTGAAGTTAGCTCCAGAACTTGCAGTTTTAGGTCCAGAACTTGAAGATTTAGTTCCGAAACTTACAGATTTAGTTTCAAAACAATTGGAGTTAGCTCTGGAACAATGTGAGTTAGCTCCGAAATAATTAAAGTTAACTCCAGAACAATGGGAAATCTTATAGACGTTTTTGTTCATAGTAATGTGTTTAACGAAAACCTCATTCAGATTTGCTACAGGTTTTACCAATAATGAGAAATCTAACTTTTAGTGCAGTGTAGTCCAAAAGTGTATCATACGAGCACTAAAAGTTCCATAGCTAAAAACAAAAAAGTCAAATGCAAAATATGATAGAATTTTTGTTCATAGTAATGTGTTTAACAAAAACCTCATTCAGATTTGCTACAAGTTTTACCAATAAAAAGGAATCTAAATTTTAGTGAGCTATAGTCCAAGGAAAAAGTGTATCAGATGAGCACCAAAAGTTCCACAACCAGAAACAGAAAAGTCAAATGGAAAATCTGATAGAAGTTTTTGTTCATAGCAATGTGTTTAACAAAAATTCATTCATATTTGCTACAAGTTTTACCAATAAAAAGGAATCTAACTTTTCGTGAGTTACAGTCAAAGAAAAAGTGTATTAGACAAGCACCAAAAGTTCCACAACCGAAAATAGAAAAGTCAAATGGAAAATTTGGGAGAGGTATTTCGTTAAAGTAATGTTTCGAGGAAAAACCTTCTTCCAATAAAGTAGGAGAATAAAATCAATGTAATTCTTGTTACCAAAAAGCAAGGAGAACATTTGGGAGCAAATCTTCCTAAAATAAGCGAGATAAGACTTCGACTCCAATAATATCTCTCTCCATATTTTGTGGAGATAGAGATCTTAGTCGTTAGGATTGAAATAAAGATAAGATCAAATTGTCTTTCCCAAAATAAGGAGTTGGTTGGATGTATGAATTATAAATGCAACCTCGACACTCTTATATGTAATTTTCACTACCAAGAATAATATGTCCGTACTTCCTCATTAATCTTTTGAGAGAAATTATTCTCGCATATTTTGAATTAAAAGTATGAAAAGGAATGAGTTGACCACTCATTCCAAGGAAGATGGATCCATGTGTTATGTTCATTTCTTTATTTATGTTGTTTTCCTTTTGTTGTGATTTTTGATTTTATGTTATGTAATTCTTCTGTCCGTACAATTTCTTTTGTGAACCTGCAGGTGTCCTATTTATCTTTCCTTTATTTTTAATTCAACAATTTCATTTATGCAAAGTGTGATTTCTTTCATGCAAACTTTATTTCTGCAAGTGTGTCTTTACATTTTTGCATGTGTGATTTATTTTATGCAAGTTTGGATTGTGTTTAACGAGTTGTTTTCAAAAAAAAAAATTCTCTTAATGCATACAATCATCGGACATCAACCCTAGGTTGACATTATTAATGGAGAGGAGTGACGGCCCTCATCATGCACTTACATTTACCTCTTCCTCGTCTTCCTCTCTTTTATGGAGAATGCACATGGTATTAATTTCTACCAAAATTTATGAATATTCATCAAATATATTCTAACACAATATTATTGAATTTAGACCCTTATGTACCCTTTTAATCAACTACACTTGCATTTACCTCGTCAACCCAACCATTGGAAGTTAACATGAATGTACATGGAATTAAATTTAGTTTAAATTCTCACTTATTTACAAACATTTATCAAGCATTTATTACTTATTACATCCATCAAAAGAATAATTGCTTGTTGCATTTCATTACATGTTATTTTTAAGCCTTACGTGAAGAGGATCTAATTGAAACAAATCCACATCTTATTGTTTTTACTATTTTACAGGTTGTTACTTGTAGAGTGGAGCTATAGACTAAGGATAGAAGCACGGGTCAACATGGCATTCATAACGATGAAAGACACTTAAGAGTCGAACCACTTTGTCATTATAATTACTTTAAAATATTGTTGTATGCAATTACATCTAGCTTTTGAATTTATATTTGTTTAGAATTAAATTGCAATGTATGTGATTAGTTTAAGCACATTGTTATACATTTCTACATTTATCTCCTTACATATTTGATCAAGTAATTATATAGGTATTATTGACTATATTTTGCATGTTTGCGGTATTTAATTTAAGGTGAGCATATTTATGTAGATACAAGGTGAAGATTTACCTAAATTTCTACAATCAAAATAACTATTCGTAAAACATTTAAAATATGATCAAACATAAAAAGGGTTGTGGTCTAACAGTTGTTTTGACATGTAGAGTAAAATTTACTATTAAGTTGGGTTACAAGTTGGAGTCACACTAAGTGGCTCCCCAAAAAATATAGTATTCAAAGCATATGCAATAACATGCTCAAGGCTTTTGGACTCTTATTTGTGTCCAATCTAATAGAGGGTTTCCATTCTCGCCAAATTTCCACGAGGCACAATCCCAACCTCATCTTTTATTGCTTGGTATCTCCTAAGATTTGAACCTTAGTGAATGATTAGGCAACACCTTTTACACCATTAGACTCGCAACCCATTTAATTATATGTATGATCACGACTCTCATTCAAGGATTGCCCTCACTTTTGGTCATTAAATGGTTGTCCAATGCATTAGAGAAGAGACACAAATAACTATCAATTATGCCTTGTTTACACATAAAAAAAAATCATTATGGAGCATATGCCCCACATATCACCATTTTCAACTCAATTAGAAAGAAACACTAATTTTGGATTGATTTACTACAAATAGGTGGCACTAAAACCTGTTTATGGGTGACCAATGATTATGCATTTTATGTGTCATGCGGTGATTTAGCTCTTGCACACTATTATTGCATACAAGTTGGAAATTTATTGATCCTACTTTGTTTTAATATTGGAACTTTTAATCACATGTCTAACTATTGACCCTCTTCCTAAGATCAACAATTTTGAACCCTTTTGCATCAATTTTTATGGCTGTGTGAAATCGACATATTGTTAAACTCTAGAGATACTCATGGGCATTTGATTTATTTAGTCACATGAAGAAGCAAATTATGTTTTGTAGGGATTTCTAACTTCAAAATTAGATTTTGGATTGGTAACACCAGATTGGTGGAGCTTAATTCTCTTGTTTTTTCGGCAAGTGTCGTACTCTTGTCTTTGAGTGGCAATTTCTGTGTTTTAAAATGGTTTCCTTCAAATGAAGCACTGTAGTTCCCTTTATACAAGTTTCAAAGTGTTTTGAAAAAACTAGGAAGGGGTAGATGTACACTTTAAAGCCTTAACGATCATCATTTCAATGAAATCCTAACTGTAGTCTGTGAGTTTCCACAAATTGACCAAAAAAAGAACTGACCAAACTTCAAACTCGGATTTTTTTCTCAAAATGGTTTCCAACAAGATGAACAAGATCAACAACTGCATATTAACGAATGAGCAGACAGTCTGTATAAGATACCCATGGCGTCTTCGTATAAAGAGCATTATAAATTCTTTATTACAGCGCACTGAAACCAATTCATTATAATGATATTCTTATTATAGATTCCCTATGTCTATGCACTGTTATGAATTTAATAAAATGAAATCCTTAAAAATGAATGAAATGAACGAGTCCTCCAACAGAATAGCACCATGAATTCAATACCATGAAATTCAAATGAATAAAGGAAGAAGTCACACATTACATTGGCAACCAGCTATTTAGATTGATGCCATCAAATCAAAATGAATGGAAGCAATAGAATATTTTTATGCCTCCCAACCCCTTAAGAGGGTGGCCCTAGCCACCCGATTTACTCCAAGAGTGAAAGCTCCCATGCGAAGGTCACAATTGTGTGTCTTACACATGTCCTTGATATTCTTAAAAGCACTTGACATATATTTCTGCAACTCTTTATTAACCTTTTCTTCATCCCACATGAAACCTTGAATATTCTGCAAAGATAAAGAGAATAAACTTAACCAAGCAGGAGCCACATAGCAAAAAAATGAAATTCAACTTTAATATAAATGAATGCAAATGAGCCTGTAATATCAATAAGACAAAGAACAATCCCAAAAGGATATGTCCCAAAAAAATACAAAGATTCGTTCAAAGTTATATCATGATCAGTACCTGAACCCACTCAAAATAGCTAACAGTTACACCCCCAGCATTTGCATATATGTCTGGCACTACAATTACTCCTTTCTTTGATAAAATCTGCACTTAACAAAGGGAAAAAATTAGTATATTGCCTGCAGAAGACCAAATAGAGGCCAAAGTATTTCAAAAGATATCTTGATAAAAATTTGATCTTACCTCATCAGCTTCCGGATCTGTAGGATGATTTGCAGCCTCGATTATGAATTTAGCCTTCACTTCATTAGCATTTTCTCTGTGAAGAAAAATATAGTATCATTAAATATTTCTCTCAAATCTACCTCGCATACTTGATAAAATTCTTTACTAAGCCAAGGAAATTTAAAATACTGTCTATCCTGAGAATTCAGCAATTCTTATTTGATGCATACCTGTTAAGAACACCCCCAAGTGCAGCAGGAATCAGTACATCGCAATCTTCAAGCAACAATGTTTTGGGGTTAATTTCATCTGCCCCTTCAAATCCCTTGATACTGCCAGTTCGATTTGTATGTCTTATCAAGCTAGGAATGTCAAGGCCATTTTTGTTTTTATTGCTCCCGTGACATCACCTACAGCTACAATCTTTCCTCCTTTCTCTTGGATGAGTTGGGCTGCCCATGAACCCACATTTCCAAAACCCTGCATGAGGCAAAATATTTTCAGACCTATTTCCTAAAGTGTGACTAATGCCCTAACATGCAAATGTATTTATCTCCATGTATATGACATAACTGTTTACTGATGCAACTGTGGCCAAACATAACCTCATTTGTCCATCTAAATAAGCAGCCCATCCATCACTTTATCTCAAACAAATGAAAAGAATATCAACTCATCATACAAGAGCAGGGCCGGATACCATTTTCAGGAGTTCAAAATAGTTTCACTATAAATAACTAGCTCACATCATATTCTAATAACCATAACACATGCGAATTGAATGTGGAATAGTAAACTAGCTCAGACCCGTATAAACCTGATCCTGAGATCCGCCCATAAGATTCAATCCAAATGCTTTCACATCGCACCAACCAAACCATGATTTAAGTACTAAAAATGGGTTTAAAAAGCAATGGGATTGATGCTTTCCTGGGTTAACTGCTTACCCCATTCTTTATTGATAATAGGGATATGCACTGATTCTTTACAGACAATCATGCACTGACTAAAATAAAATACAGAGCATTCCTCATCTCTGTCACTTTCAGTAGTACCAGATACTGCGTGTGAGTTGTATATAAAATTGATGTATAATGATTTCAAATGTACAGCTGCACAAGCCTGGCCTCCATAATTCATCTGGTAGCTCATTAATTCTCGCTCTCAATTCTTAGTTCTTTATTCATTATTCCATAATTCATCTAAACTTACTTCTTGCTCAAATTTTTTAGCCTGTTACTCATTATATGCACTGCTGCAGCTCAATAGAATGCCAAACAAAGTTTGCATATTCAATTACTTACATATCACATTTGATGAACACATCTTAAATAAACTAAAGAATCCTGATGATAGAAAATGGTGTCTATTTGTATCAGTGCAATCTATGACCTTAAGGAAGTAAGAACCATCAGGTAATATTTTTAATGAAGTAAGAAACATCAGGCAATATTTTTAACAAAGTAAGATAGCAGATATTCATCCTAAATGCCCACCATAAATAAGCAACTGAACTTTACCCAATCCTGCTTATGAATGTCCATACTACTCAAGCCTATCAATCAAGGTGTTTCTTAGATACAATGGACTTAATCATAATGTCATAGTAAGGTGAGTGTTTACCATTCAAAGGAATTATGTTTGCAGAAAAAAACCAAAAATCGCACCTTCTACATCCTCACACTTTAATATGTTATCTACAATCATTGACAATGTTGCCACCTCGTTCCCTTCCCTCCCATTTTAAACAATTGTGTCAACTCCTTAATCATCTCTCAACTTTAAAATGGCACAAACTTCCCATGCATATCCAAGAAATTGCTTCCCTCTTGTTATTGAACTAAACAACATGGAATCCACACTTTTTTGGGGAGCAAATGCCCCCTTCCCTTATATTCTCTTACTGTATAGCATTGTTGAAGTACCAAATTAGAAAAATTCCATCCATATTTGTGGCTTTCACATAGGAAACAAAGTCATAAAATTCAGTTACACTAGGGATTGCCCTCATTGTAAGCTATAGCACGGGGTTTGATAGCTTTTTTTGTCTTTTCACCACACTCCTATCCTATTTCTTTCTCCGAGTTGTCTGTCTTATCTTTTAACCACATAGTGGTCTTTGAAGGGCTTAAAAGTAAACAAAATAGCAAGAGAGGAAGGAAGCACTGTAATAACAAGAGAAACCAGTTTCTCTAAATGTATAATTATATACACAAAAATCATAAAATTGAGATATGATGCAAAAGAAACTAACACATTTTCATGCTTCAATGTAAAACTCTCTCACCAAGAATGATAGAAACAAAGGTAAGACAAAGGCTCTTAAGCTTACTTGGATAACAAAGCATAGATTCTGAATAGACTTTCCATATTCAGCTAACACAGCTTCTGTTGCAAACATCACACCTCTTCCAGTTGCAGCCTCCCTTCCAAGGGATCCACCAAGATCCTAACAGGATATTCAAAATCATAGAAAAATGAGGGTCCCAAAATAACAAAAAGGATGTTAGAACATCAAGTCTGGACATCCCAAGATAAAGAAAAGTATGTTGCCAAATAGACTTCAATATACTTACAAGAGGCTTTCCGGTAACAATGGCAGGAGAATGGCCATGAAACTTTGAGTATTCATCTAATATCCATGCCATTGTCTGTTCCAAGCAAAACAAACCAATCAGATACATTGTAGGAAGATTGATCAATGTGTTGGGAACACATCTTATTTTGGATGCATATACATTAAACAGCATATTTTTCTTTTAAAGCCTTCATACATATTTTGAAGTAAGGAGGAGCAGGGGCATACTGTTGACCTTATTTGGAGATTCTATCATTATAAATGTAGATTTATGAAACACCATAAACGTAACCCAATACAAAATCATCAACACTAGACAAGATCCAAAGAAGCCCTAAAGCCAATATAAAAATATATTTCATGGTTGAAGGCTGGTCTATGAAGCATACTAGAGAGAGTATAAATTCAAAGACAGCAACGCTTTCATATTCACTCTTAATATTATGGAGAATACCTGAGAGTTAGTTCCCATGTCAGGAGCTGGAACGTCTGTATGTATTCCAATCAAATCATGAATCTTTTGAGTAAAGACGAGTAAGACGCTCTAACTCACTATTTGTCAAACTAGATGGAGTGCATCCAATACCACCCTTTGCACCTCCATATGGAATATTTACCACAGCAGTTTTCCATGACATCAATTGTGCCAAAGCATTTACCTCATCTGGATTAACCTACAAGCCATCATCAAGACGCAAGACAAACATAAATTAGTTTGAAGGCATCTTTTCAAGTTCCTTTGGACTCGGCAGTAATCCCATTTGTCAAGGTTGACAACTCAACTCAGTGGCATATTTCTATTAGAAAAACAGCAATATAAACCTCACCTTCGCCTATCACTCATGACATTTATATCACAATGCATAGTTATATCTGACAAGGGATGAAACTAAGCATAATCAGATTAAGAGTTGAAATAAAAATGTTTCAACAGCCAGAGATTTCCATGATGAAATAAGTACCAAGAAAATGGTAATACATAATCAGATTATTGTGATGCAGGAAAAAAGTAGATTATACCCTCTATTTGTACCAAGAGTAGATATTACAACATAGATAGCAAGCATACTGAACTGCACCCAACAGTCAAGTCCAAATTTCAGTCTAAGGAAACAGCAAACTCATACGAGGAAAATAATTCACTGCATCTTTATGAGGAAATCCAGAAGAAAAGCAGGAGGAGGTGTCATACACAGTCATTATTAGCATTTTGGGAGAGGTCTAGATCAAGCTCTGAATACTGAAGCTGAACCGAGTCGGTTGGTTCATGAAAATCAATGTTACTCTAAAGAGAGAAAAAAATAACTTGTATGCCATAGTGAAAGTGTCTTTGAATACATTCCGATGTAACTCTAAGAGACTACGTAATGAAATGGAAAGCTTTAAAGTAGGTTATTCCATAAGTTTGAAAAAACACATAACCCCACATGTGCAAATTAAATGGGCAATGTGTTAGCAAATAAACACACCCTACATGAGATAAATCAAATTTGGGAGCACGGATTGTGGTGTTGTGAAGGAGGAATCGACTTTCAGTTTGATTTTTTGAGGTAGGAGGGTTTTTAATGCCAAATGGCTTTGTGATTTCATGACTCTTCATGTCAACAAGAAGGATTCATCAGGAAATAATCATGATCAAGAGCGAGCCAACGCTCCAATATTTTACCTTCCATGCTAAGCAAAAACAACGCCACCAATATTTTACTTGTCATGCTATGACAGAAGAAGCATTTTGCTCCAGATAGGATTTGATTTTGATTTTGGGGTGAGGTTTAGAGTTCAATTGCAGATTCACACTTAGTAGACACCAAAGTTTGAGATATCTGTTTATGAAGCAATCCAACAAAGGATACACACCGGTGATCAAAAGCAGGCAATCCTCTAAACCCCGCGGGTGGCTGTCATAAGGCAATCCCAGGGATTACATACAATTGCAGGAAGGATCACCCTGGCCCAGCAAACGGTAAGATCCCAATAGTCCCAATCCCTATGTACCCATCAAGAGGCTTTGACCAACCAGATTAGGCATCGTCACAAAAATCATGCCATGAATTTTTAGAAAAAAAGACGACAGTTGAAGTGATTTCTCAAGTTTTATAAATGCTTGTTCCCACAGTACATTGAAACAAAGCAATAGTTGTACGATTAAAGTGTGGATGGCTAGTTAGTCCATTTAAAACCTAATATTTCTAATTAGTCAATCATACTATGACATAAATACTGCTTATCTGACCCCTAAAGAACCATGTATTGCACACCATTATTTTAGTGTAGTCATACTGCTCACCTCTGGATGGTAGCGTATTCCACCCTTCATGGGTCCTCGAGCATTGTCATGCTGCACTCTAAAGCCCACATACGATACTAGTGAGCCATCATCTTTTGGAATGGTACATTCAACCTGCATTGCAATTAACAGTAAACATCATTAACGAGTAGAACAGAAGCTGTATACAAAATAGTTCAAAGAAAGCATATAAAAAAGGCATGTCCCACACAACTAAGAGCTATATCTTTCAAGAAAAAGCTTCAAATCAGAGGCATTTTAAAAAACATTCATATGAAACTCCACCTGATCAGGCAAACATTTAACTATATCTTGCCAGCAAAAGCTTCAGATGCACTAAAAAAGTATATTCACATGAAACTTCACCTGATCTGGCACACACTTAAGCATGTCATGCCAGAAAAAGTCTCAGAGGAACTTAAAAGAAGATTCGCATTAAACACCACCTGATCCAGTACACACTTAAAGAAATAGTTCTCTCTCTACCTGATCTAGCACATGTTAAAGGGAATAGTTATCTATACACAACATAGTCACATTAAAGTCGACAACGCCAACTATGTACACAACCTGATCTGACTAGGCAGACAGATAAAGTGAGTGGTGTCTCATAAGCAACAGGCAATCTCATTGGTTTCTGTCTTCCATGCACGATACTGCTTACACAAATTGAATATACAGAGGGTATATAACTAATTGCAGCTAATGTTCTCTACGAGCATCATATTTTGGAGCACATTAAGATTCATTGCAAGAAACGCCCTCTTTCAGCACGGTTTCACTATTGTGGGATAAAACAACGGGCTCAGCTTCTATGGATGTGGATCTCAAACTTGAATGAGAATTCTCGTGACACAAATACCATCCAAGAAAAAGAAATATAATCTGTCCACAGAAACTACACATTGCTGACTGAGAAATATCTCATAGGGAGCAATCTACTCCTATAGACTAAATGGAACAAATCAAGAAAACTGAAAGAGGGTATGACTTTATTAAAGATTGGCTTATCGAGAACTCCGATGAGGGTAGGCTCAATGGCAATAACCCAAAATAAAGTACGCACTGATGGCAGAGAAAATTCTTACAGGGAGCAATCTACTCCTATGGACTAGTTTTGTCATGGGAGATGGGCCAAATGAAGAAAACTGAAAGAGGGCAATGCTTTCCTGAGAGATGGCTTGCTGTGAACTCAGATAAAGACTTGTTTATATGCTAATTAACAAACACTGAGCCAGGCTCAATGGCGAAAAACCCAAAGGCGGCCACAAAATAAAATTAAGGTCAATTGGCCATTTCTCCATTTGAGATGAAGACCCAGCTCAGAATCCCTTGAATCAGAGCCTCCCAACCGAAATTATCTCTCAGATATCAATTAGCAATTGCAAAAATGCAAACCCAAGAGAGAGAGGGAAATTATATTAATGTCTGCAAGTGACCCAGATATGCCAATATAAGTAAGTGTTAGTGACGAAATTGTCACTAATTCAAACTCGAAAACCCATGTTAAAGAGGGTAACTCGAGATGGATCAAATAAAAACAACTTAACATTTTCACATATACCCTTAGCATTGTGGCTCATGTGTCTGCAAATCCCTCGCTTAACAGACGGATCAAATAAAAACAAATTAACATTTTCACATAAAGTAACATTTTATCTGTGCATTGAAATCTAAACCCACACCAAAACAATAATTGCTTAACCAAAAGAGTAATTTCTATATTTACCTTAACTTCCCTAAATGGGATAAGCAAACTCCGCTCAAGCTTGGAGTCTAGACCCAGAAGTGTGGCTGCCCGTTTGAAATTGCGACTTGTTGCAGCCAAAGCATTCATGACTGAAATCAAGTCTTTCTCCAGCAATAATATTCTGACAAAATGGACTTTTCTTCCCCAAAAAATAAAGTGACCGGTGAAGAAAAAGCCGAAAAAATCAACTGTCCTTCAACAATCCGCCCAAAAACATTACACAAAAGACACAAATTAGAAAAAGACAAGGAAATAGAATGTACAAAAAAACAGAGAATTTGTAAGATTACAGAACGCAAAAAGGAAGCCAATATCTGTTATGGGGTAGGCTATTGATTACACCACCTTAAATAGATTTTCAATAATGAAATATTATCTTGTCAGACAATACTAGAAACAATTTTTCCCGCCTACAATCAATTCTCAAGCCTTATCCGCTTAAAATTGCAAGTCAGATCACATAAATCCATTCGAAAACTGAAATTTAAAAACAAACTAAATCCAGACCTTATACAATTGATAAAAAGTATTCAAATCTTTCTCATCGAAACTTAAACAGGACAGAAGTGAAATATATTCAACTACTGTGATCAGAGGATCAGGATTGAAAATACCCACGAAAAAATATTTCCAACGGGAGAGTCGTGACATACAGAATGTGTATATATTTTGAATCAGTGGGGGCCGAAAAACAGGGATATTTGCGTCAGATGACGGTAAAATGCCGTGAAATTAATGGTTCTGTTAAACGGCTCCGACAAAATGGTAAACAGAACTGGGGAATAATACTCCATGGTTGGGAAACCATTTTATAGGGAAGGAATTTTATAGGGCAGTTTTAATAACAGATTCGAATCCGGGATGGGGCCCGCCGGCTTCAGCACTTTTGGCCAGTCAGACGAGGCGGCGACGATTCGCCGCGGACATGCTGACGTGGTTTCCTTATTGGCCGAAGCAGTAGGTGTTGACAAATTATTGACGTGGAGAGATAATGGTTTTGTTTTTGCCACGTGTACCTCTCTTTTGAATGCAGGTTCAGAGTTTTCGTTGGGTGGATTTTCGTAAGGCAATGCATACATACATATCATGTTAAAGTCGATCTACTTAAGGTGTTAAAACGAATTATAGGATTTTCTAGGTGTTGTAAAGGTTGATTGGTGGTACTTGTTTTGTGTTAAAGTCTTGTTTTCCGAAGCTCCAAGCCATTAGGTATTTGTTAATATATATATATATATATATATATATATATATATATATATATATATATATATATATATATATATATTATTTTATTATTAGAGATAATAATTGGCTTATATTTACATGTTCAATACTAGTTATTTGAGATTTCCTCAAGAATATGAGTATTGAGGTGATTGAATCCAATGAAATAATACAAAATATGGATGAGCTTGAACATTTCAAGTCTTGATTATGATAAGACTAGTTCATGAGAAGAGGGACGGTAGAAAGGTTTCTCTTAGAGTACTATAAAGGCAATTGTCTAAGGCAACAACTTTTTAGGGGCATAAATAATTTGTTAATTTCATTTTTTATTTTATTACAAATTTCAACAACAAAAACAATTGTTTGCATGTCACTATAGGTATATTCTCTTGATTATATTTATGCAATTGTATATATACAATAAAACGAAATCACAATCCATATTTGAGATTACACGTAGATGGATTTGTGCAATGCTTTTCAGTGAAGGACAAGGTGCTTCCACAAAATGTAGATCTTACAGAAGTTACCTCCAAATACATAACATTAGATGACAACCTTCCTCCAATTCACTCACCCGTTATTCTAGATTCTTGAATCCATCTCTCATTTGATGGATTTCATTCTTCGTTACGTATTTATCTCAAAAGTAATTTATTCCTAACAAAGTACTTCCTAACAACAATAGTGAATGTTGTAATCTAACACCGAGTATTATTTTCCTGGCATTTATAGTAGGTAAATTTTTTTGAACTATCACCTCAAGATGCAATTTTTCCTCCTACCTCAAAATGCAATTTTTCCTCCTACCATATAACTAAAAAATTGGGCTTGGTTCTTTACTAGAGGTCCTTTGTAAAGGAAGGAAGGATTTGGGTTTGGTTCTTTAGTAGAGTTCCTTTGTCACCATAAAGAGACTTTCATAATTTGTGGTTGGTGATATTACAAGAGGCAACACTCTTCACCACATGGGAGTTCCTTTTTAAAATGACGATTTTGTTAAGTTTTAATGTAGAACTTAAATTGGGGATGCTAATTTCAAATAGTGCATAAGGCACTCACGATACTCAATTAGACCATGAGTGCTAGCATACAAATAGATTAAAGATGTTTAACATTAAGTCAAGCTACAAATAGATATAAAGATGTTTAACATTAAGCCAAGCTACAAATTATAACATTTTGTATAAATTTTGAGGATTAAAAATAATCAACACTAACTATAATGAAAATGATGGATATAAAAATGTATCCAAAACAATTTAGAGATAATTTCCTAAACTTTTGTAATTGAGAAATTTAGTTTTAGTCTACTCATAAAGGAAAGAGAGAAACCTCCATCATTTTGTTGGGATGGAGCATTTAATCTGTTGTTTTTATGCCATTTTTATTGAATCGAAGCTTGCACGGATTAGGTGTACATAATTCTTAGACACGGTTATCAAGGGTTGAGGGTTTCGCCAAATTTATCCAGGGCACAATCCCACCTTATTGTTAGTATGTTTTAAAATTTGTTCCTAAAAATAACTAGACAACACATTTTATACCATCATACGTACCTTCTATGACATTTTTAAAAAGATTATACAAATCAATTAAGGATCGAGTTAAATATGGCCATCGACCACTTTTGTCACTCTATTTCTCACGTGAAACTAACACACGATGAAAATGACATAGGAAAGTGGGTTATAATCATTTACATTTTCTTTCTTGTTGGAGACATTTCTTAATGACACCATTTGTGGTCCATGTAGCACGTGTGTTATATTACCCGAGATTTTTGTGTAAGTATGCTTTTTTGATATAGCATAAAAGTGAATCGACGAAGATGGGTCAAAGTGCGATGCCAACTTTTAACATAAATAAAAACTAAAAGACAAACTAAAACATCCACCTTTGACTCTCGAGTGTAGGAAAGGCTTCTCTAGTAACATTTTAAGATAGCAATAAATTTGTATGTATCTTAAAATTATCTAATCTCAAATATGGATGGATACTTATTTAAAGTTTTATTCTTATTTTTCTCAAAAATATATCAATTAATAATTATGTTGATAAGTGTTTTTTATTATCAAGCACTTCTTGTTATAGTGTAATTAGACGGTCATTATTGTTTTTTTTTTGGATGGAATGATCATTGAGATAATGTTGGTCGTTGATTAGGCAAGTTAGGTCAAAAATTTATAAAAAAATGACATTTAATTTTTGCTTGAGCCACTTCTAGACGGTTATGGAGTTTCAAAGATACTTTGCCACTGCTTTTTTGGAGTAATTGTCCTGAGAAATCATTGTGATCTTGAGCACGGGGCCGGATTAAGACTTCGGCGCCTAGTCATTACTTAAAGTCAAATACCCCTTCTAATTTGTATAAACATTACACGCTAGATCTTTTTAGCAATACATAATTAAACTTAATATTAAATATTTATTAAAACATTAGCATTAAGCATCAATAATTACATTGATAGGTGTTTTTTTCTAGTGGATGGGGGCACCCGACTTTGACATGTGACAAAAAATGAATGTTTGAGATTGAAATGCAAGGACATGCGTGAACCATCCACATGGATTCAACAAGCTCATCGTGTTTACATCATTCAAAAAAATGGAGGTATGGTTGTAATAAATGTCATTTGCTTTCATCTTGTATGTGAAATATGTTGTCTCTGTGGTGGCATCGACGGATGTCATATCTACTGAGGTGAGATCTGGTCGTTCGTTGTAAGTGTCGGGCAAACATGTCTGCAAAATGTGGAAGCATGCGACTTGTTCGATAAAATTCTTAGAAGATATGTGGTGTCACCCAAACCCAAACCCCACAAAATTAATTTGTAAGGAAATAGTACGGGGAGAGGTTTAATATTTGTGTAGAATTTATTAAGAAATAATACGAGAATAGGTTTTGTGTTATCATAGAATCTTATGAAAATAATATGAGAGTAGGTATATTATGGGTTTTTCTTATATTCTATTTTGGTCTCTCCAGTGAATTTGGTGAAGCTTAAACCATGCAAGAATGTCTACCAGGGGTGTGGGCAAGATGGTGAACTTCATCCTCTGAATGGGTCCATTATAACTTATTTGCATCGTGATCCGTAAAAGCTTATTGGTCGTCGATACACCACTCTAAATAATGGTGTTTATGTGCTCACAATCCTATGTCGCACATTTTTTGGCATCTAAGTTTCATTATTGTACTTTAATTATGATTTCTTATAAGATGTTTGTTTTTGGGTGCCAATAAGAAGGGATAGTTTAAATGCAATGTTAACTTTGCAATCAAGATTTGTAGTTTTGTCTTCAGAAAGAGCTCTCTTCACATGTACATGTTATTCTTACATGTGCGGTTAGAGTCCTCGGATTATGGGTATTTTCCTATCAAAATGTCTTGTGAAGCCTTATTTATTCATCTACAAAAAAAAAAATTAATCATTTTTCTAGACACCATGCATTCTCAAATCTACAATTCTATTTTGTCACATATATAGTTGGCCCAAAAACTAATTTCAATGGTGAAAAGTACTTGTATAAAACATTCCACTTCGTAAACAATGTTGAAAAAGATCAATATCTTCTATTAGTATTGTTATTTTTATCATCTTGAAGACGTGTGGATTTTCATAATGAGAAATCCAATCAATAGTAGTGTTAAGGAATGAGATGTTAAGAGGACAAAAACATAAAGAATGCCAAATTGTTAATAGTCAATATTGGTCGTTACCTATTGATAAACTTCCTCTTGAGGCATCACTTGGGAAAAAATATTATGTCTAAAAATTCTTTTACTACCGGTGATTTGAAGTGTATTTTGCGATTAGCTGCAGTGTTTTTACCCTAACAGAGGAAGTTTTTAAATTTGCAGTGTTCTCTTATCGTGTGAGCTGAAACATTGCCAATGTTTGTCCCTAACTCAAAAAAATGTATCAGTGTTCATATGGTTCCCGCTATATTTTAGATCTACATAACGTGAATCCATAAAATCACGTGAAGGCTTTGAGCATTTCATGACATTTTCTAGGACAGGTTCTTAAAAAAACATATTTCTTTTGTTTAAGATACATATTAGAAAAAAATTGTAGGGATGAAGAAGTCTTTTTATGAGTTCACATGCACAAAGCATGTTGCCTACATTTTCGTATCAAAAGGAATCACCGCATCCTTTCCTTTTTATTTGTTTTGGATGATGATTTTTTGGTGGTTAATGCTCTTTGACGTTCTTTAGTTTTTCAATATTACAAATTAAGCTTGGTACTACCTACTTCAATGAATTTCAAGCTTTACATTTTATGTTTTCACGATTACATAATAAAATAGATAAATATTTTAATAATGTCTACTAGTTTTATACCCAAAGATAAAAAGCATAAACAATAAGGAGTGAGAAATTGAGAAAAAGGGAAAATTTATGCATTTAGACCCTATTTAAAATTATTATTATTCTTTTTCTTAGGAAAATTCATATTTTTTAATTTGAATTTCGATCAAAAGTTTCTCATCTTTCACAATATTGTTTTTCTTTTGAATATGATAGATATAGGAACCCTTTATAGGTTGTCATACCCGAAACATTAAATGATATAACATCACTTTGTTTCTACTATACCCAATGCATAGAAAAGACACTCTTCCCACTTTTCTTTGGACCTTTCTCCTACTTATTTGACATCTAAGACGATGCGATATGATTTTTAGAAAGGATGTGAGTATCACCTGTTTTCTATTTTATTATGTCTCCCTTTGTATAGTTTTTATCGTGTTCAATAAGCAGGGAAAGCTCGATCATATATTAGTTCCCTCGATTTATTTTTCCACATGTTTGGTTTAAATCTTTTTTCTTAATTTTTAATTCTTCATTAATAGTTGGGTTTCGTGTAGGGGGTGTTACACCTATTCATCTATTTTTTATTTTTAAATCAATTTATTTCTCTTGTTCATAGCCTCTCATTATTATGATTAGTCACCTATCCCCCACACATTCTATTTTCTCTATAGTTTAGGGGATACATTATAGTTCCTATAAAAAAATTAGCAACTAATGGTCTAAAGAGAAGTAGCATTAGTATTGAACATGTAATGGCATTGCCACGATATGGCATCATGCATGGTTCAAAAATTAGTTAGATTGACAAGTAATTGTTTATATAAAAATAAGTTATTTAGAGTCCATGTTACTTTGAAAAAGTGGTTGAAAATGACTCTTAATATTTTGTCTCATCATTTTCGTTGGGGATTATTAAGGCCCAAAGCTCATTTTTGTATTATGTTGTAAATTTTAAAGCATGTGTGCAATCATTGAAAGTTTTTATGTAGTGGAAAAGACAAAAATAAGAAATACAAATCTTAGAGCATGAGTAGTGTAGACACAAAATCACACACTTGGGTACATTTCTAGGTCATAAACACATACTAGCATTCATACGATTCCTAAGTAAGAAAACTAATAATTGACGATTGTCTTTGGCCTCTTTTCTGTATTTCTGGTTTTCTATTTGGTCTTACACACCCTACAACCCAATCGATATTTTACTTATTTATCTTTTATGGCTCTGACACACACCTCAAGACCTAGGCACTCATGTCCCCTCTGGGCACCCCTAACCCTTTCTTATCTTACTCACTTATTTTGGGTCTCTTTTATATTTTAGTCATCTTTTTCACTTATGGGTCATCCTTCCAGGTTGTCAATTACAAAATTCAAACAAGGGAATCATATAAATACATAGCTATGTGTTCAAAATAAAGGACCAAGCTCTAAGCATTATTACTATCACCTAAGCTTGCATTCAAAAGGCACCTAAAGCACTTCAAAGCATCCATTTGGCATTCATTCAAGGGACAAGGGACTGCATTTTCTGTATACACTACATAGGAAGGGGAAGTTCATTCTATTCCATACACACATTTACATTATCTAGTAAATCTAGCCCGTATCAAGTGCATCTTGTGCACTAGGGCATCGTAGGGCACCATTCTTACACACACTCACTAGAACTACATGGAGTATGAGATGTAGTGTAACGCTCAGTCATAAGCTCACTTTGTTGAGTGACCATCGGGTTCGATCTGACTCCCCATATTGCATATTTCTTTTTGGATTTGATGTGGTTTTGTGGGTTTTGAAGTGAACTTCTATTTTATAGGTCATAGGTATCTCCCGATGATCGAGGATCACATATAGGCTGATCAACAGGAATATTTGTGACACTTGTGCAAAAAATCAAAATCGTTCTCGACCATTTTCACGCATCACGATCACCCAATAAGCAATCTCAGTGCATAGGTGCCCTTACCTTAGTCTAGGTGCCCATGTCTCGAAATCATCTCGCAAGAGTCTAGAATTTATCTTGAGAATTTATGACATTTTCACCTCCTCTTCAACAATTTTCCTAGTTCAGAACACTTCGGGATCAAGCGCAAATCAGCTAAGTCATCTTTCATATGTCTCTTGTTTAGGGTTTTCACTTTGTATGCTTTATTGCTTGTGTCATATTGTATTCTTACAAGTATATATCATAGTTTACATTCAATTACTTTGTAATTAGGGTTTAATAAAAATCTATTTTTGTTAAATCATTTGGTGAACCCCACTCATGATCGGTCTTTCGGATCCTTATTTTACACATTTCTTTTTCTTCATGGCTCCTAAGGTTTCTCAAGTCTCCTTGCATCAATTGCTTCAAATGCACCCACCTTGCAAAGATGTTCTCCAAAAAACCATAGACACTATGTATCTCCCTAGCGATATGATATGCTTCCTTCACAAGTAAGTGTCATCTTCGATCATCTTTCCATGAATCTATTAGTCCTAATGTCAATCAATCCATTTGCAAGTCAATTCAAGCTTTACATTATTTATTTCAAGATAAAATTCAGGCTATGGAATCCATGATCACATCTCTCACAACTAAAATCCAACATCTTAAGGTCGCTTCTCAATCCAATGCTAGTTCTTCTTCTACATCTCATCCTACTTCTATGTCTTCTACATGTGCTCATATCAGTGAACCTCAAGTCTTACCACTACCAACACCTCTCAAGTTTTATCTAAGCTAAGAAACATGATATTCTCCCTGAGCTCCTCAATCACCAATTGATCAATTTGCCAACTACTCACTGTTATCCTCCTTATCGACTTGTCAAATATCAAGGTCTCCCATTTTGTAATTATCATCAATCAATGGACATCATGAAAATGATTTTTATGCTTTAAAAATGAAGAATCAAGCACCTTGAACATCAGGGTTTTATCTCATTTTTGCACAACATTCTATTACATGTTCATCTCATAATGCTATCCCAATGGGCTCCTAAATCTTCTCCTTTTATGACCAATGAGAATCATGCCATCACTTCTAATGTTCCTTCTTTGATAAGTCAAGAGCCTCCTATCCAACCCATTCCAACTAATAAACCACCTCTCAAGGTCCATCTTCCATCACCTCCTCATACTAAGTCATCTACAACATTACCAAGTCAAAATAAGCAACTGCCTCTCAAAATCAGTCCATCCTCTTCTCCTCTCAAGTCTTCTACAACTGTTATAAATCCCAAATAAGCCACCACCATTCAAGGTCCCTCTCCACCCTCCACTTTAGTAACCAATCACTTTTTTCAAACAAGCTAATCCTTACAATGATGGTTGGGACACATTTCAAACTCTGCCACCTTGGTAAGATCTCTTTAGCATCATCGACTAAATCTACACCTCTCACACACTTGGGAGGCATAATGCTTCCTCCCCCATTCTCATTAGTTGTCTATCATTTCTACTACTATGCTATGTGCTTCATACTTCCTATTTCTAAGCACTCTTACACAACTTTGATACACACATTGTATCGTCATTACCCTATGACACACTCTAGTTCCATGGTTCATACTCAACTATTGAGGGTCTAAATCTGAAATGAACCTCACATTCACATTCACTCTTCATGTTATGTGCTTCATGATACATCTTTCTAGCATACATTTTCAAACCATTTCCCGATGACACACTCTTGTTCTATGGTTCATTCTTGATTGTTAAGGGATATTTTATAAATGAACCTCATTTCATACACATCCATTGATATGTGGGCACACTGATCCTACCATCACACTCACACATTGCATTCCATTCCATTCCACTCACTCATTGCATTTGCATATCTTGGTTGCACATTTACTTTTGCTATATTTTTCTACTTACATGTTGCACTTTACTTACTATGTTAGCTGGATATTTTGTATGTCATTATCATTCTATATACACATGTGCATTCACTTGGTATCTAGTTTTGAATGCAAATCTTACAAGTTCTCACACACTTACGAATGATTTTTCGTACTATACCTTTTACCAATCCCACCAGGCTCATGGGGGCATCTACATTTCCTACTCTCACACATTATAGGTGTTATTGTTTCATTATTTACTACTTCTACTTTCTAGCACACTACTTTCCATTGATACATACATGCCCTGACATACTCTGTATCTTTCTAACATGTTAACGGGTGCTTCATGTGTAGCATTTTCATTGCAAGACTATTTTCCACCATAGGTGTCGATAAATTTTGCTTGCCACTATTTTTTCTATTATATGCCATTGTTTATTGGTTGATGCCTATGTCTTGTTTGATCATTGCTTGTATGCTTTTGACCGCTTCGGCCCTGATTATCTTGTGACATTGTGAGTGATGTCCCATGTTTGAAACCCACTTTTCATGGTCTATCTTGTCTTTTTACTTGATTGTTACATTGTCTTCTACTTTAATGATAGTTTTTTCCACACTAACACATGTTTCTAGCCACTTTGTTTGCATGTGCCTTGGTTTCTACCATGCACATCCCTAGCCCCTACAGGTATCATTTTCAAATCAACATTGGGTCCTCTCCTTTTGGGTCGCACACTCCTACAAACGTCACATGCACCCCAAATGAGGGGGCATACATTGGGTGAAAAAATCACCCCATTTAACAACTCAAAGCTATAATTAAGATATGCACAATACATAATCAACACAGGTTATAGTTACAAGAACAACCCAAAATCTGACTTGGTTCCTCAGCACAACATAAACACTAGCGCCCACCATCGACAACAACACTTGGGTGCTCGTGTCCTCTCCCCGGGCATATGTCCTAGGGGTAAATATATTCATCTTCTCATATCAACACAATTCACACAAGTCTTCAAAGCAATTTTTACAATATAGGCACAAGTCTAGCAACATAATGCATTCTATCTCCATTTCAATCGAAACAATAAGAACAATTCAACATGGACATAAATCTACAAAGTGGTGCTAATTAGGGTGCTCATTTGAGTCGTCATGGAAGAGAGTAACACTAGACCTATCTCCCCAACACGTGCTCATTAACATGAGAGATCGCCCAAAAAACTCATTCTTCACAGCATTTCAGGACACATTTCTATCCTTTACACTTCTTCATATCAGGTGCACACTTTCCTTTTACACACTTTTTTTTACCATACTTTTACATACTTTACTCAAATTTTCATACACACTACTTTGACTACTCTTTCACTCTTCTTTTATAGGTCCATCCTTAATACGTAACAAGAAATAAATAACCCTACACCAACAATATAAGCACAACAACATGTACAAAATGGCTCATACACTTCACCCCCCTAGGGTCACTTTCCTTTCCTAGTCTCCACACTTCACTTTTTACATCATTCCACGCTTCACTTGTCTCTTTGGCACATTATCGCCATCACACTCTACAGAACAAAAGGTACACATCTTCTAACTACTTTATGTTATCGATTATTCACTCAACAACATAAAGTGGGGAAAATGTAGACACAAAATCATGCACTTGGGTACATTTCTAGGTCCTAAACACATACTAACATTCATATGATTCCTAAGCAAGAAAACTAGTAATTGACAATTGTCTTTGGCCTCTTTTATGTGTTTCTGGTTTTTATTTATTCTTACACACCCTACAACCCATTTGGTATTTTACTTATTTATATTTTATGGCTCCAGACACTAGCCTTGCCAGGCAAAAGAGCAATTCCTGTGCACTCTTATCCCCTCTGGGCACCCCTGACCCTTTCTTATCTTACTCGCTTCTTTTGGGTCTCTTTTATCTTTTGGGCATATTTTTCACTTATGGGTTGGCCTTCCAGTTGTCAATTACAAAATTCAAACAAGGGAATCATATAAATACATAGCTATGTGTTCAAAATAAAGGACCAAGCTCTAAACATTATTACTATCACCTAAGCTTGCATTCAAAAGGAACCTAAAACACTTCAAAGCATCCATTTGGCATTCATTCAAGGGACAAGGGACTGAATTTTCTACATACACTTTGGATAAGAGGGGAATTTCATTCTATTCCATAAACACATTTGCATTATCTAGTAAATCTAGCATGTTATCTAGTGCATCTTGCACAAGGGCTTCCTAGGGCACCATTCTTACACACACTCACCATAACTACATGGTGTATGAGATGTAGTGCAACACTCGGTTGTAAGTTCACTCTATCGAGTGGCCGTCGGGATCAGATCTAAATCCCCATATTGTATCTTTCTTTTTTATATTTGATGTGGTTTTATGGTTTTTATAGGTGAACTTCTATTTTTCAAGTTACATATCTTCGGCAATCAAGGAGCAACATATAGGCGATCAACAAGAACTATTTGCGACACAGTCAAAATCAAGTTCTGATCATTTTTTCATTCACGAGTGCCTATTAGTAGTCTTTAGTGCCCATTTGTCCTTGCCCTAGTCTAGGGGCCCATGTCTAACATCATCTGTAAGCTCCATAATTTATCCTGAGCATTTATAACACTATTCACCTCTTATTCAATAGTTTTCCCGTTGAGCACTTCGGATTAAGAAAAAAATCAATTAAGTTAGCTTTCCTATGTCTCTTTCTTAGGGTTTTCACTTTGTATGCTTTATTACTTGTGTCATATTGTATTTAGAAGTTGTATATCATAGTTTACATTCAGTTACTTTGCTATTAAGGTTTAATAAAAGTCCATTTTTGTTAAATCAATTAAAGGAAAGGAAACAATCAAATTACCAATAGACATATGGAATTGTATAAAGGATGAAGAAAATATGCACCAAAGGTTGGTTCTAACATGTTAGAGGTTTCCTAGTTAATAGAAGAATAGTTGATTGAATTCTCTTCTCTAGCTAGAAGATTTTCATTTATTATGCAAAGTGGTGTTTGGCGGTTTGTAATTATATGTAGAAATATTTATAAGTCACATTGGTAGTATCGGTTCTTGTGCATAATTAGAATGGTACCTCTTATAACCTTGTTAGTAAGTTTATCGAGCCTAGATTTCATTTGAATTAAGAGATAATCCAAGGACCAATACTAACAAAGGTTTTGTTGTAGGGGTTTGAAAATGTTTAGATGACTACTTGACAAAGAGATGTGGATAAATGACTAGAGGGGAAACACTATCTTGCGGAAGAAAAAGTGGTCAAAATAAGAATCCTTGTGAATAAATAATAGAAGAACACTTATATGGGGACATCTATGAAATATTTAGGTTTCATTTTTAGATCTATTAGTTGTGTGGATTTTAAAGTTAGAATAATGTTATAAACAATTTATATATAAGAACAAAACATATAAATTTATCCTATGAAACACACTTCTACCCGGAAGTCATGGAGGATGATGCAAAGGGAGACAAAGTTGTAGGATATGTGTGAGACATCACAAAGAAGGTGGTCATTATTATTTTCTTCTCGTAGACACTAAATCTATGCACTTGGGTAAATTTCTAGGTCTTATAGCATACTATTATATACATGATTCCTAAGCAAGAAAACTAGACATTGACAATGTATTTTTGGTCTTTTACTTTGTCTCTTATACTTTTATTGACCTTGCACACCCTGCAACCCAGTCGGTATTTGACTTATTTATATTTTATGGCCTTAGACACTAGCACCCAATTAGGATAGAAGCACCCATGCACTCCTGTCCCTTCTGGGTGCTCCTGACCCTCCCTGGCCTTTTCTCACTCTTTATGGTCTCTTTTACTTATTGGGCATCTTGTACACTTTTGGGTTGGCCTTCCAACTATCAATTATGAAATTTAAACAAGGGAATCATACACACACACACGCGCAAGCATGCAGCAAGTTTTACGCACACACACACACACACAGCTTATAGCTCTCAAATAATGTGCCAAAACAAGCATTATTCACTATCACCTAAGTTTGCATCCAAAGGCACACAAAAATTACAAAGCATCCATCTAGCACATCCATATAAGGGATAATGGTTGCATCAATTCTGAATACAAAACATAGGAGGGGATGTTTATTCTATTCCATCTCACACATTCTATACATTTGCTACATTTTAGATCTAGCCCGCTATCACTGTGCAACTTACACAAGGGCACCATAGGGCAGCATTACAAACACTTTCACACATAACTACATGGATTCTCAAATGTAGTGCAGTGCTTGGTACTAAGTTCACTCTTCAGGTGACCGTCAAGGCCGGGCTTTGACTCCCTATTATGTATCTTTATTGTTAGATTTAATGTGGTTTGTGGGTATGTGTAGCTAGCTATCTTTCTTTGCAAGTTACAAGTACATTTGGTGATCTAGGAGAGAATACAGAGCGAAAAATAAAGATCAACAAAAAGCCCCTCCAACACGAAAGAAATCAAATCTTGACCATTTACACAAAAACTAGCGCCCATATCCAATCCACTAGCACTTAGGCGCTCTTATCCTCCCATATGGGCACTCTGTCCTAAACATTTCTAGGTCTCATAACCTCTAGTGATCCTTGACGATGCTTCCTCTAGTTTTTTTAGTTATTCAAATGCCTAGATCACTTCCATATCACTCATAAATCATCTAAGTCACTTCCTCTCTCTTTTTTGCTTAGGGTTTCTTATCATTGCATGTTTGTTGCTTGTCCATTTACCATAGTATATCACTTGGATATCATACACTACATTAGTTACTCTAAAATAAATATTTAATTCTATTTACATTAAATCATTTGGTGAACCCCACTCATGATCAAACACTTGGATCCTTATTTTTCCTATTCTATCTGATCTTCTTTCATGGCTCCTCAAGTATCCTTGTATCAATTACTTCAAATGCACCCACCTTGTAAAGATGTTCTCCAAAATCCCTAGACACTATGTATCTCCCTCACAATATGTCGCATGAACAAGTAAGTGCCATCTTTGATCATCTCTTTGATGACCTTATTAGTCCTGATACCACAACCAATCAATCCATTTGCAAGTCAATTCAAGCTTTACATTGTTTATTTCAAGATAAATTTCAAGCTATGGAAACCACGATTACATCCCTCAAAGATGAAATTCAACATCTCAATGTTGCTTCTCAGGACCATGCTAGTTCTTATTCTACACCTCATTCTAATCCCATATCTACTACATGTGCTTATATAAGTGCACCCCAAGCCTTACCGCTACCAAAACCTCTCAAGTTTGATCTAAATGTTAAGCAACATGATATTCTTCCCCGAGCTCCTTAACCACTTGTTGATCATTTTTTCATCTACTCATTGTTACACTCCTTATCACCTTAAAAGTACACAAGTCTCCCATTTTGTAATTATCACATACTTAATTAACATCATGAAAATGATTGCTATGATTTAAAACAAATAATTAAACACCTTGAGCATCAAGGTTTTATTTCATTTTCTACACAACATTTTGCCACATGCTTATCTTTAATTACGAAAACCCACTAAGATCCCAAATCGATACCTCTATGTCTAATGAGCATCATGCCATAGTTACTAATTTTCCTCCTCCGGTAAGTCAAGAGTCACCTATCCAACCTAGTGTCATACCACATTTAAAAATACTTACCCCATCACCTCCTCTTATCAAGTCCTCTACAAAATTACCAATTCCATCAAACAACCACCTTTAAAAATATGTACCCCATCACCTCCTCCTATCAAGTCCTCTACAACATTACCAATTCCCAATAAGCAACCACCAACCAAACAAGACCAACTAATTCACCCTGTGATATCTAACCTCTTTAAAATTCCTCCTATCAACCCAAAATATAACCCTAGTCCTACTCTTGCTTCTACCTCTTGTTGTGACGACAATATACTTTCTTATGATACATTTCAAACCCCGTCACCATGGTGTGTTCCCTCTTACTTCATCTCATAAATCTCCATCACTCACATACTTGGGGGCATCGAGCTTACCCCCTCTCATAATCACATGTTCTAATCATCAGTTTCCTATCCATCCTACTCTCATGCACGTTTATTCATTACGGTTGCTTTGCACTTCTAATCACTCTTTCTCAAAGCACTTTCTCCTACCTACAATATGATCACATATTGTTATATCTATATATGCTCATGGATTTATTTTCCACTCCGATACCTCTACATACACATTGTACTCGTCATGCTTACTTATGGATCCTTTTATTTATGATACACATACTACTTTCTATATCTATTACACTTCACGCTCATGCCTCATGTTTAATCTTTCTTAGCACTCCTACATCTTTATTACACACATTGTATCATCATCACTTGATGACGCACTCCCATATTTGGCATCATGGAGTCACTTGAGGAAAAATGTGAGGACCCGACTAGGCATGATAAGTGGATAAGGTGCCATCTGGAACCTTGGAGGTCAAGAAAAGGATATTCCATGCATAGGGAATATTCCCAGAGGCATCATTACAGTTAGTGGAAGGTTTGCAAAAGGATAAGCATTCACCAATGGAGGACCACATCGACACTTGGCACGTGATCTACTCGGAGAGAAGTCATGGCGGTGGTCGATGATCCTATTTAAAGAGTGTTTGGGATAGGAACAGAATAGAGAGACACATAGATAGAGAGAGATATAGGGTAAGAGAGAATGCATAGAGAAAGAGAGAAAGAGAAGGAGAGTAATGAAGTGTTTGCAAAAATGTTAGGAAATGCTAAGGGTTTGGAGTTCATGGTGTTAGGGTTTAGAGTACTTAGTGCTAGAGGGTTGTAAGGGATACCATTAAGCATATGTATGGGTACTGGGATCTGTAACAAGGGATATAATGGGAAAAGTATAGTTAGGATCTCTGATCATATAGGTTTGTAGGTTTGAGTCTCTGTCATTTGATGTATATGGTCTGAGATGACCCTTTTGAATGTAATATGGCTACTAAACTCTGTTAAATCAATATACATGGATCTATTATGTATACAACTTGCTTATGGGTGTAAACCCTCATGTTATTTGGCTTATCATGACTCAGATCTAGTTTTTTATACTTCTTATAATGTTTTATTTAGCTTTTGTGATGCATTAATGTGTAGATCTATTAGTTATATCTTCTTCCTTTTTAAGTAGATGAATGTACTTTTTTTTCTAAAATAATCCTCCATTAATGGTGGAACTCTCTTGTAAAAAGCTCACATAAAGGAGGGGCTCGGCACCCACATGCACCTCGGTGAGTGCCCAACGTATGTTGGATGATAGGCCAACACACTTGGGGTTAGAAAGAAGTATTGAGGGTAAAATAATGACTACATCTTGGTTTCATTGTCGGGACCTCTTTTGAAGCTATTGTGAGAGAAATGTGTGATGATGAGAGTGCTTGACCTTGGATAGTGTCAAGCATGGCTCAAAAACATGGAGGATGAGTTTTCTCAGAGGTTTAATATTGGATCTGAGTTTGATGCATGAAAATGGGTGGAGGAGAACCTATATCACAAACTCTATGAGACATTCTTCTGTTGTTTCCTAGTAGAGTTGTATGAATGGCTATCAACATATGCATCAAGGATGAGTTGGTACTATAGACCTCATGTTTGGACCCAGGAGGAATATCAGTGGTTGCATGATGTCGATCTGACATGGACCCATGTTGTTGATCACTTGGTGGAGTAGAGTGTTGACTAGTTATACCTTGGAATACACTATTTCTACATATTCTTTCCCAGAGATTGTTGAGTTTGAGTTCTTGAGGGAGCCTAGAGGATCATTCTTGCATGTTATTCCACTTGGCTATCAAGATCCTAGTCATTACTTTGAGTTTGGAAGCCTTTCCCATGGTGGCTAAATTCTGCTAGGCACGGCATGGAAGCTAGCATGGTAGAAGGATGGTGGACCTTGTGGCATAAAATGGAGAGAGAGAGAGGGTGGCTCAAGTATAATGAAGCTCGGGAGAGGGAGTTGGAAGACAATGTGAAAGCTACAGGAGTGATGGATTTATGGAGGTAGATTGTTGTGGGGAAGGATTTGAGGTTCACACGGAGGACGTGGAACCTGAGCAGTCTGAGCTACCCCATCTTGGCAAAGTGCGGAAGAGAAACCCCTCATTTCTAGAGAGAGCTCATCATATGAAGAAAGGAGAAGAGTCATAGGTGCACATCTTAACCCACATGGTGACTAGACCCTTGCACTTAGTTTTCCAGTTCTTGAGATAAGTTTTGATAATCCAATTGGTATCGGTATTCATAGTCGAGCGACACCTAGGAGGTATAATTTTTCATTTGGTACATCTATGGCTGCACATTCATTTCTTATGTTTGGGGGTATTTTTCTAGCACAACATTTGGACAAGGTGTGGGATCACAAGGTTTGAGTATCACATCTAGGGGAGTGGTGGGAAACACATCTGGGAGTGGTTCGGTATCACAGACTATCGGCGCACATTTTAGCGTGATGGTGGGTTCGTAGGGCACAACTATGTTAGGCCCCTTTCCTATGATAAGAGGGAGGAGGATCTGGTGGATCTGGAGGTGTTGGCACTAGTGGATCTAGTGGGTCTGGTGGTGGAGGTAACATCGGAGGGAATCAAGGTCTTGGATCTAGGTGGACAAGGTCCACAACACCATCAACAGGTGTTTTATGAGATGTCACTCCACTTACCTAATTACAAGGGCATTGAGGATGCCATGGAACATGTACACAAGTGTGAGTTACTATGGCACACATGAAGGGGATCACTACCCCAGAGTGGAAAAAAGTCATTTTGTAACCACATTGCAAGGATGCACACATAGCTGGTACATAGAAGTATGACCCACACCAGATAGTGGTGGATTACATTGCATTACATAATGCCTTTTTTGTAGAGTTCCACATACCTAGTTTGAATAGAAAAGCATCAGCGTGTTGAAGGAGATTCAACAAGGAATGGCGAGAGAGTGTGTGGGAGTATGATGCACATGTTTTAAGACTCTCTATCCAAGTTATCTTATGACATTCATCCTTCACAACATGCTCAGTGGTTCATCGGAGGATTGATCACACCATTCAGGAGGGTGCTTTCATAAAGACTTTCACAGATCCACGTGAGGCCTTGGAGGCTTCCTTGCATGTTGAGGTAGTAGGAAGCATTGATACAGGAGTTAGTCCATTCTAGAAGCCCAAATTATTGCAATGGAAAAAAGTTGGAGAAATTATCTATGAACTCAGCTCATGAGACTCATACATGGTGGGTATGGTGTATGAATTGTGAGGTAGAAGGGCATACGAAGGATAGTTTCCTCGAGAGATCGGTACATGTGATGATGGTAGACTGTGAGATTTTCCATGGAGATCATGATGCAAGTAGGTGTCCTACTACTACAAGCATGTGATCCATAAGAATGTGTCTTGCTATTGCAAAATTTTGCACCTCTACTACTCATGACACCAAGGATTGTAGATTGATTGACCAAATACATGATGTCATTGATATTGGTGTGTGCACCAGACTAGTATTGCAAATAGTTCCAAGGATGAGGGCCATCATTATGAAGGGCACACGATGGAGGGAATCATGGAAGAGGCATTTATGGAGGATTTAGAGGCCATGGAAACCACGGAGGTGGAAGAAGTGAGTTCCCACATGGAACTTGTTACAAATGGGTCTATGAACACTATAAGCATGAATGCCCCATCTTGCTATAATCTTAGTGTGGAAAGAAACACAAGTATGAGGAGTGCCCAGAATTATTTGAACACATGAGCTAGAAAGCAGTGGAAGGATAAGGGTGTTGGGATGGTGAGCGTGTAAAGCATGTTGATCAATAGTGGATGCCTAGAATGGCACATGAGTCAGAGTTAGAACTATGTACTTGGTGATGACATGAGCTGAGGTTGCACATGCCAAGGAGATACCAAAGTAAAGGCCACTGATTACAAGAGAAGAGGTGGTACATGGGAAGTATCTGGACCCTACCCATCAGAAGGAAGTCTATCAAGAGACCATGGATGTAATCAAAAGTCTTCAAGGGAAATTCAGTGTCTAAAAGAGAAATCCAGGAAGTTGGAGTAGAAGAAAAGTACTGAGGTCCCTCAGTCAGATATAGATGATGTCAGAGAGGTGTGTAAGATGTTGTGCCAAGAGAATATCATTCCTCTATTAGGAGAATGGTTGAGAGATAAAGTACCAAGCACTTGGAGGAGAGCACGAGAGAGGGTTTTGCATGCTAACCTTCCTCCTCCTCACATACCTTGACTATGATAAGGAGATTACCTTGAATGTAGTTGTTGATGGATGGCTCCTAAGTAATATTTTGATTGACATGGGCATGGAAGTTAATGTTCTCACCCTAGACACATGGAATCAAATGGGAAGGCCCCCATTACAACCATCTTCAAATGTGTTGTATATGGCTAATAAGACAAAGGCAATGCCCATTGGTGTTTTAAAGGATGTTGTTATCACTATCCAAGGGGAAAATTCACTGGAGACTTTGAAGTCTTAGCACTTGCTTGAGGTGGAAAACTTTCTAGCATTACTTGGGCCCCTTGGTGCTATAAGAACAATGTTGACTTACGTTTCAATAAGGGGTATATAAGTTTTGAGAACAAGAGAGGAACATGTTATCATTCCTTTGATGGATGGGAAGTCAACCCTATATTGAGCCCTTAGGAGAAGAAGACCTAGACAAAATTTATGTGCACACTATCAGGGACCTTGAGGTTGTGCAACCAACAAAAGAAGGTGTTATTCAGTGGGAAGACACTCAATCTATAAGTGATACAACTAGTGTGGCATGTGATAATTGGGTGCACGGGACATATGAGTTAGTTGAAGGTAGTTAAGAGGCTCTGTGACAAGAGTAAAAAAGGCACTCAATCAGGCACCTAGGAGGAAAGAAGTTTCCAAGTTATACTTTGGGGGAGCCACCCCGATGTTTTCCTATGAGAAATGGAGACCCAGTGGAGATGTGAGATCGAAAGGAGAAGGATGCTTAGCTATACCTTTCTCAGGGACCACAACACATTGGTGGGTGACCCATCACGATAACCTTCTAGAGTGGTGCGAGGTGAGAATCATGTTCTCTGTTAGGTTTTTCAAAGCAATGCACCTACTTATTATACAAGATTATCATGGGAAGGAACCTACCTCGTTTCACATCCAGGCATGTGAGAAGGCTAGATGGAAGGCACGTGGAAGCCTTGCCTCCTTCTTTATGGGTGCATAAGCTTTACTCCACCTTACAAGGTTGTGTGCATGCATGGTACATTCACTCAGAGCTGTGCATCGAGACAGAAACTGAGCAGGAGTTGATGGTTGATCTCCTTCAAGCTTTTGAGTATCAGTACTAAACCATTGGTGAATGAGGCATTACAGGTTGTTAAGTGCCTAACTATGGGAGATAGTGCCATGGTGGAGGATAGAATACTTGGAATTATTGGGTGAACCTAGCTTAGAAGCACACTTTGATGAGGAAGAATCGAGGAGATACAACTTGAGCATGCATGCATGGAAAAAGAAAAGAAAGTTGGTCTATGTGATCGATGGTGAAGAGGTGGAAAACTTGGATGTTAACCATACTATGGGCACACACGAGGTTATGGATAGTGTTGATGAAAAGTGCAAAGTGCACCCTTCATGAACCCCTAAAAACCAAGAAAGGTTAACATTGGTTTGGAGGTGGAACCTAAGGAGAGCTACTATTGGAGATTACTGGATAGAAAAGGAGGTTTCAAGATCATCGATCTATTTGTGAAATTTTAAGATTTGTTTCCACATGTGAGTACCATGAGCTTAAAGGAGTTCACCACTCCTTGGGAGAAATGAAGATCAAGTTAAAGGAAGGTGCACACCCAATTTGGAAGAGACCTTATCGAATGAATCTAAATCTACGTGCATCAAAGTCAAGGAGGAGATTGAAAAGATGATCATGCATCAGGCATCATTGAGGTTGTTGAAGAATCAAATGGATAAGTTCTAATGGTCATCAACATTAAGAAGGATGGAAGGATAAGGATTTGTGTTGATTATAGAGGATTTGAATGCGGTATGTGTCATTGACCCTTTTCCAACCCCCTTCACTTGAGGAGATCCTGGAAGGAGTAGTGGGCGTGAGATCTATTCTTTCACAGATGGATTCTCAGGATATCATCAGGTTAGAATTGCAAAGGAGGACCAAGAAAAGAAAAATTTCACCACTTGAATGGGGAATTTTTTCCTACACAGGTCATGCCTTTTGGACTGAAGAACACACTGTTGTGTTTTTCACGCATTGTGGTTCAGGCATTTCAGGACTTCATCCACAAGTTTCTACAAGTCTACCTAGATGATTAGATAATATATGGATTAGTGAGGGACCATTGTGACAATCTGAGGCTAATGTTTGAGAGATGTCGGTAGTTGAGTATATCCCTCAACATTAAGAAATGTGTTTTCACTACTCCATTTGGCACCCTATTGGGACATATCATATGTAAGGAAGGCTTGTTGGTGGATCCTGCCAAAGTTTCATTATTGTGGGATTGGGGGAACCTACCAGCCAGAGCATCAGTGTGTGCATGATTTCTTGGGCATATGGGGTATTACCAAAAATTTATTAAGGGTATGCCAAGATCACCACACCATTGGAAAATTTGTTGAAGCACAAAAAGTACATTTCATTGGGGAGAGGCACAACAAATGGCATTTGACACATTAAAGAATAGGCTTATCATCATGCACCCATATTACACTTTCCCTCTTGGGATAAGCCATTCCATGTACATGTTGATGCTTTAGGGATGGTGATTGGAGAAATCTTAGCACAACCTAGAGAGGGAATTGTTGACCACCCCTTGTGCTTTGCTAGTAGGAAGCTAACCCCAACAGAACAAAACTATACTACTACTGAGCGCGAGGCATTGTCAATGATCTACGTGTTACACAAAAATTTAGGTAGTATCTATTGGAAACACCCTTTATATTCTACATGGACCACATGGCATTGAAGTACTTGGTAAACAAGCCCATTCTACAAGGGCACATATGTCGGTGGGTCCTACTTATTTCAAGAGTTTGAGTTTACGGTTGTTGTAAAACTAGGTAAGAGTAATTTGGGGCTTACCATTTATCAAGGATTGAATCAGGAGAGGATGCACAGAGCATTGAGGATACAATGCCAGATGCACAAATATTTAGATTGTAGTGCACACCCCTCTTGACTTGGAAGATATTGTTGTTTCTCAAAATGGGTGTGGCACTTTGGAGGAATGAAGACTTTGGAAAGGAAGTAGTTAGCCATACGCATTACCCTACATGTTAATTAGTGGAGACTTATACAAGCTAGGTCATGATGAGGTTTTGTGTCGTGCATGTTAGAGCATGAGCAGCATGTTGCAATCATGGAGGAAGCACATGGTGGAATTGTAGGAGGACACTATGCAGGGAATGCAACCACGCAAGATCCTTCTAGCAGGATTTTTGGTGGGAAATGGTTTACAAATATTGTATCAGTATTGCAAGGCTGTGACCACTTCCAACACCTTGGTAAACTAGGGAAAAGAGATGAAATGCCATTAAGACCGATTGTCAGTGCAGAACCATTCGAGAAGTGAAATTGACTTCGTAGGCCCTATTTCTCCATAGCCACGTGAAGGACAGGTTCATGCTATATCATTACATGCATATATTACCTTACAAGGTGGGTAGAAGTGGTGCCTACAAGGGATTACACAATGAAAAACAACTAGGTAGGTTCTTGTGGGAAAATATAATCAACAGATATGGATGCCCATTGAGCTTAACAAGTGATAGGGGTACTCATTTCTTAAATGAGATAGTTAGAATCTTATTGGAAAATTCATGGTAGCCCATCACAAGACTACCCCTTATCACCCACAAGCTAATGGGACTACTTGAGGCATTTAACAAAATTTTGAATCACATGTTAACCAAGATTTGTGATGTGGGAAGAAAGGATTGGGATGATAAAGTTTTTTGTGTTATGGTCATATCGGACTACTTATAAGAGATTGAACAAGGCCACACCTTTTCAATTGGTGTTTGGCATGGAAGTTGTGTTACCTATTGAATTCATGTTACCATCATTGTGTATATAACATGCATGCATGGGAGGGTTAGATGATGAACAAGCACTTGAGGAGAGGATTGATAAGTTGATGCAGTTAGATGAGAGGTGGGCTATTGCTCATTGGAGTCAAAAAATAGAAAAATCTAGGAAAGGCATGGCATGATAGACACATCAAGAACAAGTAGTTTGAGGTTGGGCAGATGGTTCTATTGTATGATTCCAAGTTTTGCACCATCTGGGAAATTCAAAGTCCATTGGATGGGCCCATACATTGTATCCTATATACTTGATTCAAGTGCTTTCCAGTTACAAGCATTGGATGGAACATGGTTTCCAGGCCATTTCAATGGGAGTAGGTTGAAGCCCTACTATAAATAAGTCTTCTTTGTGTTTGTAAATAAGGCAATATTTCCAGTTAGCCTAGGTTTTTCTTTGATGTAGTTTCCTTTCTTTGTGTTTCCCTTTCTTGTTGCTTTGTTTTGTGCATGCATTTGTGCACTTGGTAGCCACTTATTATTTTCAAAAAAATTCTATGCGCAGAGGACCACATCCATTTTTGTGTGGGGTGGAGTGATGTGACAAGTGTTGGAAGCTATGGTTGTGGATGGCCAGGTTGAAAAATAAAAAACACATGGATTGGAAGATCATGCATGGAAAAAGGTGAACATAAGGGAAGGATGGTGTCAAAAGGCTTTGAGAAACCATGTACAAGGGTAAAAAGTGTAGGAGAAACATGAGGTAGGTAATGGAAAGAACTTGGTCCAAGACATAGAGGAAGAATTGACTTTGGCATGGGAGAAAGTGCAAGAAGAATTCTATGGTCGAGGAAGTTACATGCCAGAAGGTTGTGGAAGTGTTCACGTAGGATTGAGCAGGAAAAAAGTGTTGAAGGTTGGCATTGGAAAAAAATCCACCTTTATTGTGAAAGTACATTGGTAGGTGGCATGGAATTTATTATGGAGAAAAAAAAAAAAATTATAAATAGAATATCGGGGTGTTATTTTCTACCTTGTGTTTTAAGTTATCAAAGAGCTCTCATGAACTAGGGCATCCTTGCGAAGAAATTTTGAGAAGAGTTGTGAAGATTTGCATGCATAGCTAGTTTGATCAGTGAAACCAGAGTGGAAAGGAGTACATGGGCATAAGTGGAGAAGGTTGTGTGGAAGAATCCCATGGGTGTTATGTCATCTTGTGGAAAAAGGGTTTTCTAGGTTAGGGTTGCATAGCTAGGGCACGAGGGTTTGAAGGAATTTTCACAAAGGAGTGGAGCCACAAAAGTTGAGAAGAGCTAGGACCAGGAGAGAGGAAGAAGTTTTAAGGACCCGAAAAGAATGACACCAAGGAAAGTAGAAAATGTTTCACTGAAGAAGGGAAAGGGAAAGGAAAACAAGTCCATTTCTACCAGTTTCAATGAAGAATGGTACATGGAAATGTAGTACCCGGATGATATTACTTAGTAAAGAATGGGTGTCTCACATCAGGAAGATGGCCATCAGTGATTACAACCATCGAATGAGCACCACAGAAAAATGAAATGACACTAGAACTGGTTCACCCTATAGAGAAGAGGACACTAGATGGAATGCCCATCTATGATGATGAGGTAAAGGTGAAAATGGAGAAGGTTGGGTTGTTGCAACTCTACGAGTTTCCCTATTTTGGAAAGCCTTGAGTGACTATACCAATGGTTGATGTCACGTGTGCATGAAGACCACTTCTATTTCATAGGTTGGAGGATGCATAACCCCCAACTAATTTCTAAGTTCACCAGCCTTATCTATGAAGGAGATTCATTGGATGATGATTTGGAAGACAAGGAAGCCATTAAGAAGACCATTGAGGCTTATGACTACAAGAAGGGTTCACGCTACTTTGACATTTCTATAATTACTTGACCCGGTGATGAGGATGGCCACACTTGGTTACAAAGTTGAATGGGAAAGAGAGATGGACACAAATCAACAAGGCTAGTTGAATGTGTGTCACAAGATCTCGGAGGGAACCATCTATAACCTCTCAAATTTTTTACAGAGAGATCATAAATGCCACACATGATGGAGAGAGAAGATCATGTTTGGTAATGTCCTCCTCACCATTGTCTTTTTAGAGATTGGAGTGCTGATGGGCTGGATAAGTTTGTTTTGGGAATACCCAGATGAGAACCCCTCCCCCAAGAGGTTTGAATAGTATACCTATGACACCATGATGACCGCTCATAAGGCACTAGAAAAGTGGTATAAGTGGATGCATGATGCATTTGGGGCTGAATGGAGAATACCCAAAATAGTTTCCTTCACTAGTGCAAGGAGAGGTTGAGTTCACCATATACCAACATTTTTTTATCGAGAATATTTACTTTGGTAGATGGCACCAAGAGTCCTTGGTGTAAATTTCCTTTCTCCTTCATGTGCAATACTTCTAGGCTAGGGTTAATCATTTCAAAGAGGTGAAAAAAACTCATATTTGATCTAAGTGTAGTAGATCAAGACTACCATGAGCTACGCAAGGAAACTAATATACCCCAAGAAGCACACCTATGTGGAGAAGTATGTCTCCCATGACGTGCACATGTTAAAACTAGTAACATTACCTATTGTAGGGAGGAGGAAAACAACGAGGGTGTATTTACACATAAGGCCTAAGTATGAAAAAGGGTGCTTATGTTGAAGATGATGTCTCCATTCTGAGGACCCCACCATGTGGAAAATATTATGCTAAGGAAAAGAGATAGAGGAGAGGCTCTTGAGAAAAAAAGGCATTGAGCATGCAGAAAGATAGACAAAGTAGGGGCACATGAGAGTCGGGCGGGGCACAAGTACTTACATCCACCGAAGAAGTCTCCCATGAGAAAAGAGTCACCATAAAAGGAGGAATCACCATAGAAGGAAGAGTCACCATAGAAGGAAGAGTCGTCTAGTAAGGGAGAGTTCCAGAGAAAGAAAGAAAAAGAGAAGTCCCCTGAATTGGAGTCACCAGTAAGGAAGAAGCAGAGGGGGTGAAAAAGGGTCGGAACTGAAAAAAAATCATGGAGGCCGAAAAGGGTGATGAAGATGATGAAGAGTGTGATGAGGCTCAGAATCATCCTGTGTATGATGTACATGAGTCAAGAGGAAGAAGGAAATGAAGAGAAGGATGAGAATGAGGAGGCACTCATGAAAAAAGGGGAGTGAGGAAGTAAACATGAAGGATCAAAGACCTCGACCCGACCAAGGAGCAGATGGATAATACCATAGAGAGGAAGTGGTAGGAATTATCCAATAGTTGGTGGAGCATGAAGTCAAGTGAAGTTCCGAAGTGCTTGAAGGAAACAGAGGAAAGCATGTGAGTGTGGGAAAGGAGTATGGAAGCATGGGCGAGAGACCCCAGCTTAGCAATAAGCTTCCCAAGGTAGCACACACATAGGTGGAAAGGGCATAGTAGCGGTGCACATGAACAAGAAATGACTTACATTAATGATCCGAATAAGGTATTACATGCACATGCTTCCAAAGTACCATGCCCACAAACCAACTCCTCGCTTGGTCTTCTTTTGATGAAGAAGGTGTGCGTACCCGCACACAAGGAAAATGCTATCTTGGGATTTTGAGTCCCATGTTGATGAACCCGAGTTCGAGGTAAATCAAGATGCATTGATGAAGATACCATATGCCAAGGGAGTAAACCCTCTGGTAAATTCCCAACAACTATTTGATGAGAAAGTTTACAATGCACTCAACAAAGCATCAGTGGAGGTGGAGGAAAGACTCTTTGGCAAAAATGATAGAATAAGGGTCTTGGAGGAAGAGCTTGAGAAAAAATAATGAGGAGATCATTGAGTGGGACAAAGAGATAAAACAAAAGGAATTGATCAGTGCATAGTTAAGGTGCATGAGATGAGGGATGAAAAGGAAAAGGTGTGTGAAATCCATAAGAAGATAGAGGCCATTTTAGATGCCATTATCTTGAAAGCACCCAGACCTAGCCCCACCTGAGAAATATGAGTCAACCATGCAATTCTTGGAAGACTTGACCCACATCCTCACCATGGAAAGGTGACCACTCATATTAGAGTCAGCAGAGGAGGTGATGGCACACCAAAAGGAGGAGGAAAAGTTGAAGATTGGGGAGATAGTGACTTGGTACTCGAGCTCCTTTCCATAGTAAAGACCACCACATAGATGGCCAAAGCCATGTATGATAATTGTGCCAACATAGAGATAGGGTAGCAAGCATATTGGTTGCTACACATGAGGTGGATCTAAAATAATTTTAGGAGAAGCAAAAAAAGGCAATAGGGTGGAGCATGACAAGATCCTAGCTGAAGTTGAGAAGAAGTTGGAAGCAATCAAAACCTTGTGGGGTTTGATTAAGAATAAGCTAAAGGAATTGTACCCCCAAGTCACTCGTAGGATGGATGTGCTAGGTGATCTTAGCAAAGAAACTAGAAAGCATTATAGATACGTTGAAAGCTAAGAGTGAGGAACTTAGTTTTGATGAAGTAAGCACATTGGTGGGTGACCTACTTCAGCAGGCAGGAGAAGTAGATGCATGGGAGAAGATTGAGGCATCATGAAGGAGTTCCCACTCCTCATGCAATAGTAGCATATTCTTCTATTCTTCCATTCTTCCATCCTTCCATTCTTTAATTGTTTCAATACCTCTATTCTTTATTCTTTGAGGAAGCAGTAGAATGTTTCCAGGATGGAGAACACACGTAGTGTGGGGTGATGTTGGACCCTAAAATATTGGCTAAGTACCAAGAGGCGCACGTGCATATGATCAGTAGATAGAAGGGCACTCAAGGAAAAAGTGCATAGAAAAAAAGGGGTTTAAGAAGGGTTTAAGTGAAACCAGGGCACACGGGAGGCAAAAACAAGGGTTTAAAGGACTTAGCCATATTTGGCATCATGGAGTCACTTGAGGAAAAATGTGAGGACCCAACTAGGCATGATAAGTGGATAAGGTGCCATCCTGGAACCTTGGAGGTCAAGAAAAGGATATTCCATAAGGAATATTCCCAGAGGCATCATTACAGTTAGTGGAAGGTTTGCAAAAAGGATAAGCATTCCCAATGGAGGACCACATCGACACTTGGCATGTGATCTTCTCAGAGAGAAAGTCATGGTGGTGGTCGATGATCCTATTTAAAGAGGTGCTTGGGACAGGAATAGAATAGAGAGAGAGAGAGAGAGAGAGAGAGATAGAGATATGGGTGTAGAATGCAAAGGGGAGTAGAGAAGAGAAGGAGAGTAATGAAGTAATGCGAGAAATGTTAGAAAATGCTAAGGGTTTAGAGTTCATGTGTTAGGGTTTAGAGTACTTAGTGCTAGAGGGTTGTAAGGGATACCATTAAGCATATGTATGGGTATTGGGATCTGTAACAAGGGATATAATGGGGAAAATATAGTTAGGATCTCTGATCATATAGGTTTTAGGAGTTGAGTCTCTATCATTTGATGTATATGGTCTGAGATGACCCTTTTGAATGTAATATGGCTACTAGAACTCTATTAAATCAATATACATGGATCTATTTTGTACACTTGCTTATGGGTGTAAACCTCATGTTATTTGGCTTATCATGACTCAGATCTGGTTTCTTGTACTTCTTACAATGTTTATTTAGCTTTTGTGATGCATTGATGTGTAGATATGTTAGTTATATCTTCTACCTTTTTGAGTAGATGCATGTACTTTTTTTCTATAAATAATCCTCCATTAATGGTGGAACTCTCTCGCAAAGCTCACATAAAGGAGGGGCTCATGCCCACGAGCACCTCGGGTGAGCACCCAACTTATGTTGGATGATAGGTTGACATGCTTGGGGTTAGAAAGAAGTATTGAGGGTAAAATAATTTACTCTTGTTATCTTATTCTACTTACATGTTACACTTTGTTTCCTATGCTAGATGGATTCTTAATATGTCATAATCTTTTTATATACACACATGCACATTCACTTGGTATCTTGAGGTAAATTTAGGACCTATTATAGATTCAAACATGATGCGTGATGCTCAACACCTCTCTCTACTAGTCCCACCGAGGCTCCCGAGGCATCTACTTTTACTACTATCATACTTTCCATATCACAGTTCTATCATTTCAAGTATTTACTATTTCCAATCACTATACTTATCATTGATTTATACACCCTTTGACATAATATTTATCTTTATAACATGCTAACAGTGCTTCATGTGTAGCATTTTTCTTGCAGTGGGTTATGCCCTATGTTTTTTTATCATTGTATGTTTATGGACACTTTGGTCCTTATTGTCTTGTGACATTGTGAGCGATGTCCCATGTTTGAAACCCAATTTTCACACCATCTTGTCTTCCTAATTTTTATCACATTGTATTAGCTTTCATGCTAACTATTTTCACTACTAACACTTGTTTACTAGCCCATCTTGTTTGCATGTGTCTTGGTTTCTACCATGTACATCCCCTACCCCCGCATATCCACATTAGATATGCATATCACTATCGAGTTCTCTCATTTGGTCTCGCATCCTCCTACATTTTCGCATGCACTCCAAATAATGGGGGCATCTATTGGGTGAATAAATCACCCCTACAACATCTCAGAGCTTCAGTACAACACAACACAATACAAAATCAACATAGGAACACATTTACATATTGGCTCAAATTAGACTTGGGCCCAAAACACATTGCAAACACTAGCACCTAGTCTTGGACAGTAGTGGTGGGAACTTATGTCCCCCGGGTGCTAATTTCCTGGGGGAAAATTAATCAATTTCTCATATCAACACAATTTACATCAGTTTTTAGATCAGTTCTACAATAGCAGGCAATTACCTCCAGAACATGGTTCAGCTTTATCTCATATAGCTTCAATTATATTCAAAACTAATCAGAATAAATCAGGATGTACCATCTGTATTGGTGCTTATTTGATAAGCGTCATGAAAGGAGAGAAAATTTATACCTCTCTCCCCAACACTCTTCTCTTGCATGAGATCACCCAAAAACTCGCTCTTGGCATGAGATCGCCCAAAAACATTGTTCTTAGCATGAGATTGCCAAAAACTCATCCTTGGAGTGAGATCACCCAAAAAAATCATTCTTGGCGTGAGATCACCCAAAATCCTCACCCATTTGACAACAAATTCAGCAAAGATCTCCAAGAAAATCAAGACAATTTTCTATCTTTTACTCTCGTACATCAAGTGCACACTTTCCTTTTACCCACTTTTACACTTATTACTTACTTATACAAATATTAATTTGATTTTTCATATGCGGGACTTTAACTATTTTCTTTCTCTTCTTTTGCAGGTCTTTCCTTATGTGTAACAAGAAGCAACTCTCATCATATACTAAGATAACTAAGCATGGTGGACATCTTGAAGACATCACAAGAAAGAGCTCATGAAATTTTTGTTCCTTGATGTTTAATTTAGGGGAATCCTTCGTAAAAGATTACAATTTTGGTTTGGATGAGGTCTAAGACCTTAGTTTTGATCAATAAGTATAGTTATTACTCCATTCCTTCCCCATTCTCTTAATAATCCTTTTATCTCTATTTTCCTCCCAAAAGCCACATTTCAAAATTGAATATCCAACTTATCTTGTAGATGTTTCTTCTTTCTTTCTCATACATGTTTTATCATGATCCTTCATGGGATGCCTAAGGGGACCTATCGGTATGCTTGAAAATGTCTAATCATCTTATATCATCTTTCCTCACATACCAACTCGTAAAGTATCATCTCCACCACTTTGGGTTAATGTAAACCAAGTGAGGTTATGTTTTATAACTAAATTCTAAAGTTAAGGAAAGAGGAGAGATCATTATTCATTTAAAGGGGAGAGGATAAGACCATAAGCAAAGCTTGGGATGCAAGGAAGAGTAACGTGAAGACAAAAGTGGAGAGGTTTCTTATGATGTGTTGTCACATACTAGAAAAAACTTAGAAGATAGGGTTTTTTATTGTTCCTTGTATTCTTAAAGCTTCATATGAGTGTTGTTAGAGTATAAGGGATTTAATAAGAAGAATACAAGTTTAGACTGTGTAGTTTCTCCTTTGTCCAATATTTATGCTTAAAATGTTGTGAAAGCATAAGTTTGAATTTATATTCGTCCTAGACTATACTATGTATTATTATTTTACTTGGAAAATTTAAATGGTTTGTTAGATACTTTAAGAACATGTAGAGTCCTGTGAAAGTTGGTAAAACCCTTTTAAATCCTTGTTTACATTGAGCAAAGCACAAAACCCCTTCTATTATCCTAATAAAAATTGTCTTAGTCTTGATAAGTTCTATAGGTCTCTTTTATGTTTTCATGTTTTATAGATCCCCAGCATGATAAGAAGGAGTTGATTAGAAAATATCAATATAGTGGAATGTGTTTGGAATCTTATCGAGGTGCTTTGAATCCCCAAATTCATCAAAACTTTTGTTCTCTACCCACGTGTCTCAATCAAAGCCCTTATTTAGGGTTAAAACCATATTCAAACAATTTTCAAGGTGTGCACATTGAAATATAATATTTTTCATCTTGTTCTCTATCAAGGTAAAGAGAAGGAATGCGATTAAAGGTTTGTGAGAGATTTATGGAGTTAAAATGTCTTAAAATCTCATTGCTTAGCCTTCAAACTATGGCACCAAGATTCTAGGTTCTCAAACCCCGTCAAAAATCAATCCCTAATTCCAAGAATCAATATTAATTTGGAGCATCCCATAGCCTCTAAGATAAGTTTGTGAGTGTGTTAGTAGAGTAAAAATGTCTTGAAAACCTAGTACTTTACCCAAACAATCTCATTCGATTGGAGAATCAAAGAAATTTTGTTTTCTATCATTTCCTGTCTTATCAATAGAAGGTTGACAAGAGCAACTAAGTGTCAATGAACCACAACTTTCAAAAGGGAACCTTAAAATTTGGTCATAGTTTGGTGATATTCGCATCGTAGAGTCGAGGGAGAACTTAATAGGATCCTAGCTACATGTTAAAAGATTATAAGTTTATAAACCCCATTGTTTAGTCTTAGACAACGACAATTCCATTTTTATTCTCAAACCCTATTTTAGATCTTATTGATGTAGTCACATCAATAAAATTCACACTCACAACAAGAATATTAGTTCAACAACTTCAACTCGCCTCTACCTTGCAAAATGCCCCTTGTTTTCTAGGCTTGAAAACTTCAAAACTTGCAAATTTTTTTCCTTTAGGATCAAATCAGGGTAAACAATGCTACAAACATGTTTGAACTTACTCATTCAACCTATATTACTCCTTTAGACCCTTGGAAGCTCTAAAACTAATTATCTTGGTCTTCTTTTGTAAACTGCCCAATTGGGACTACTTGGAAACATAGTCAATGGAATGACATTGAGTAAAACTAATTAAAAACTCTCTGAAGGAAATATTTATGTTTTGATCACTCTTTGTAGAGTTTAAGATGAGGCTAACTTGAATTGGTCCAAATCTGAAATCCTTCCCTACTTCCTTCCCAATTTACCCTTTAGGTCTATATTCTTTACTAATTTGACTCTAGAGAAAAATTCAATGCATTTAAGACTTATAAAACCATTCAAGGCTTCTTTTATCTATGTGACATCTAACTACCATCCCAATGGAGTTTGATACAAAGTTTAAGTGAAATATTTACCTTAGGAAGTCAATTCTCTGTCTTGCAGTTGTTTAAGTCTTATTTGAGCTCTTTGTCTGAGCACTATGGAATCTTTCTTACATTATATTCCTCTTCTAAACCATAGGTTCCCTACTCTCTTTCTTGACCTTTAGAAACTATGTGGTAGGTTTGAAAGGCTCCTCAAAACTTCAAACTAGTCTTTTATTTCTAACAATGGTAACTTCCCTGTCTCCCTAATCGTGGATCGCACTCATCACGAAACTCCCTCGATATAACATGGTTTACCTTGATTATTTTTTTAGTAACCTCGTAATTATCTAAAGATGTATAGTTCCAAATCTCAAAAAAAAAAATTGGATAAATTTCGAGTTTCATGTCTTTTTCCTCTAAAAACCCCGGTTTCAAGGTATAGCCGCATGTCAAGCCCGAGAGGGAAAAATCACAATTTCTTAAAGGATAGATCATATTTCTCTTTACTACTTGCAAGTTTGAGAGGCTTGGATTCAATTTATATAACTTCTCCAGGTTGTATAATCCTTCATGAAATAGTGCCTTCCAAGATTATAACCTTATCGTATAGAAACTAATGATTGTGCATATAAGGGTTATGTTATAGTCTTCCAATAATTATACCTTCACTAAGAATTCCATCATCAATAGAATTCATCAAATCTAATACAACTAATACTTATAAATATTCCTTCCTCTGAGATACAACTATTTTGGTTTAAATATACTTATACATTCCACAAAACTGAGACACGCTCCAATTACAATCAGTAAATAAACAAGTAAATTGTGCATTCGAAACTTGGAGCTCCAAAATCTGTTTGTATTGATTGATCAATGGTGAATAGACAGTTATAAATCCTTTTTATACTCCCTCATTCGAATTAATCTTATGTAACCACCCAAATTTTTAGGCACAAGGTCATATGTGGAATAAAAAAGGGGCTTACTTGAAGCTTTGAGAGGCTATTCACTTCCTTAAACCCAAAGTGAGACTCCACACATTATAAAAGACAAAATCACCTTATACACATGCTTAGAAGACACCTAATGACCCTTGTACAATATTTAGACCTCTTACATACAAGGAACAAGCCAAAAATGGCTTAAGAATTTCAAATTTTTAAATAGGCAAAAATGGAGGGAAAACCTCCAATTCAAAAATTTGAATCTTTTAAGCCCTAAGGACACCAAAAATGACTTAATCACACCACTTTAGACTTAATCAAACCAAATTTTTCTTACTTCAACCCTAAACTAACCCTGGTGATGATGCCCCTACATCACTTATTCCATTCTTTGAAAATGACAATTATATTAGCATGTGCTTGTATGTGGATGACATGTTAGTTGCAGGGAAAAAACATGCAGGAAATAAAAGTACTCATGAAGGCTGCTAAGTGACTACTTTGTTATGAAGGATTTGGGGGAAACCAAACAAATCCTTGGTATGAGGATATCTCAAGATAGGAAGGAACGAAAGCTAACTTTATCTCGGAAGAGTACATTAAGAAGGTCTTAGAGATTTAATATGCGAGATGATAAACCGGTTGGGACACCTTTGTGAGCCATTTCAAGTTATCAAAGGATATGTGTCCCAAGACAGAAAGCAGAGAGAAACCGACGTCCAAGGTACCTTACTCATCAATAGTTGTGTAATGCCCTGTTCTACGTTACACCTGTTCACCCTTCGGTGATCGAGTGCTAAGCATGGAACGCTTTGTGCCTTCGATCTATGGAACGCTCCTGCTTTATTTGTGCTCATTTGTGGTGTGGTGTGGTGTAACATCACGTGCCATTTATTCTCTTGTTTGCGAAGCTAAGCATGAATGTCCTCCTTGCTTTATATTTTCCCATCATTGTGTTCCAATTGCTAAATGAGGAGAGTGTAGCTTAAAATTTTTAATCATCAAGGAGGAGAATATTAAACTAAACAAGGAGAGCTTAGTTTAAGTAATCAAGGAGAAGATTAATGATTATTATTTTATATAGACTGTATTTTTTTAATTCTTTTGGTAGTGGTTGAAGTGCATTTTCTTTTCTCCCTGGTTAGCTGGCGGATGGGTGACATTTCTTGTCACTTCTTAAATGAACTGTAATCTCCTGTTTGGCGTGAGACATGGGGAAGTCGGTGGAGTCTTGACTTCCTTCACCATGATCTCTTTTGATTCTCTTTCAATGCGTATAGGTGGGTGTTAGGCACGTTTTTTCTTGGGCTGCAGGCATTGGAAGGAGGGAAACGTGTTTGAGTGCCTTTTTGTCCTTTTTGCGCAGTTCTGTTCCTGTCCTGCTACCACGAACCTTCTCTGTCATGGCGTCTTCTTCCTGGTTACTTCCTGTGCGCGTGGGTGTAGATGGAGCTTCAGGCTGGGGGAGCAGGCGTGTTACCTCCACTTTCTTTGGGTGCTGCGAGGTGTGTGCTGGTCGGAGAGCTCAGAACGGCCTGCAACAAGTTTTAGCCAGGCGGCAGGAGTGTTACAGGTTGGTTGAAGCCTTTTGAGCGATTCCAACAAGCAGAATGTCCAGCTATGTTGTTATCTGTTCAGTATCGACTGCATCCTCAAATTCAAGATTCTCCTTCAAGATAGTTTATCAAAATCGACTTTGTGACAGTGAGAGTGTTACCAGGAGACCTGATGAAATGTATTTGCAAAGATTCTCTACTGAGACCTTGCTTGTTCTACGATGTAACTCATGGAAGAGGATCTCATAGGGGTGGGTCTGTTTCATATCAGAATATTCCTGAAGCACATTTTGCTTTGCAATTATGTGAGCTTCTTCAACGAGTCACTAATTTGGCAGGCATAAAGGTTTCTGTGGAATTATCACACCTACAAGCCAGCTGAAATGCCTGCCTCATGAGCTGCTGACTGGGGTTTTGTAGAGGGAGATGGCGATTGTATATGCAGTGGTGACGAGGGGAACGGTGGTGCTTGCTGAGTTCAGTGCAGTCGGGGGAAATGTGGGGGCGGTGGCGAGGTGAATTATGGAGAAATTGCCTCCTCCTCCAGCTGAGGGAGAAAATCGCCTATGTTTTTCGCAGGATCGACACATTTTTCATATTCTCAGAGCCGATGGTTTGACTTTCCTCTGTATGGCCAACGACACCTTCGGCAGACGGATTCCATTTGCATATTTAGAGGATATTCAAATGAGATTCATGAAGACATATGGTGTGTGGCTCATAGTGCACTTGCTTATGCAATGAATGATGAGTTCTCTAGAGTTTTGCATCAGCAGATGGAGTATTTCTCCAGCAACCCTAATGCAGATACCTTAACCCGTGTAAGAGGAGAAATCAATGAGGTACGCACTGTTATGGTTGAAAACATAGAGAAGATCCTAGAGAGAGGGGACAGAATTGAACTTCTTGTTGATAAAACGTCAACTCTTCAGGACAACTCATTTCATTTCAAGAAACAGTCTAGACGACTTCGGCAAGCACTTTGGATGAAGAATGTAAAGCTTTTGTAAGTGCTATTGTTTTCACCTCGATTCATAATTCTATTTGTCGGCCTTAATTGTGTCTTACCCTGGACTGGATTGGTATCAATTTCCTCTAGTGAATGCTTTGTTTGCTGGGTGTTGGTAGATACTTATGCAAAGTGGAAGCAAGCATAAGACACCCAAACTATTTGACAAAATGCCTGAGTGAAATATGGCCAAAGGACAGCAAGGATTGCATGATATGTTTTGGAATGGGTTTGTTGAGGAGGCATAGGAAGTTGAAACAAATCTGAGTAACTTGGGTAAATCCATCTCCTACAACCTTTGCTTGCCATGACATCCTTGCTAGGTTCTTCTCTGAAAATATCTCCTCCAACCTTGTGTAGATCACTTGTGTTTGTGGTAGTCGTATAGGGTATGTGAGTTGGTTTTCGGATCCCACAAGAAGTAAAAGCTCAAGGAAAGCAATAGTTGAGTACAAGTGCATGGAGTCACTTCGGATACAATAATGCTCATGAACTGTTTGACAAAAATCCTCTTCAATTACATGGTCTTGCGGATCGTGAATGTGGACCGCTTAGAACTAGTGCACCCGGATTCCAGTACCTATAGTTTTTATGCTGACCCGTGCGGAGTCTGTACGACCTGTTGAAGCTGGAGAAACAGGCAAGATATTTCTACACTTTTCTACTGCTATTATATTTACAATTATTGCGAAATTGAACCATTTTTTCCTTGCATTGATATGTCAATTGGATGTCATGATGGGAGATTTCCCCTTTACTCGCTTGTTTCTTCTTGTTTTAGCTTTTATCGTTGATGATGTGGGGTCGAAAGGATGCGTGTGCCCTCTCCTCCGAATGTTATGTTTTTCTTACTCGAATGATAGACCTTCATATGTTTGTTTATGTATTAATTCTTCTCTCGCGATTAAGTCAGTAAGTTATTATGTTGATCAACTAGTATTTTCGATATTATGGAAGTAAGTTACGATAACTATGAAGCTCCTCCCTAGCACCCAAGTTGTCTTTTGACATTTTTTTATTAGCCCCTTCGCAAGTCCCTTTGATAACCTTTTAGCATCGAGAAAGAAAGGTTGTAGGATTGTGTGAGCAATACGTGGGCTAGCCAGCTTAGAGTTTTGGTATTAAACCGGTAGAATGAAAAGGTTTGTGTGTAATTTGTTTTTCCGTCTCGCGAGTTTAGACTCTTATACTATCTTTCATCTTGTTTCTATGCTTTTAAGGCCATCCTTAAGAAGTATCTTGACCATCCTTATCAACTTAAACCATAACTAGCTTTTCGGATCAACTAAGCCGGAGGTTTCATTGTGCGAATCCAGTACCTCGCCGACACTAGAATAGTTTGGTCTAATCCCCTCTCTGCAATTATTGCTGATGGCGCTCTTCTATTTTTTCCTAACTGGCATTATTTTCTCCCTTGTAATGTTAACGCTATTAATTAATATTGGTCGGTTTTTATGCACGTAATTACCGTAATAGTTTGTGATGGAAATTTCCTTAAATGTGATTAATCTTCGGGAAAAACTCAGCTTTCATTTGATAATCTTATGGATTCATAGCGGAAGGTTTTGTTTTGATAATGTCACTTAGAAATTATGTTTGTATCTATTTGTGCGACGGTTGATTGTGTTACCAAGGGTTGCCGTAAAATATGGTTGTTTTGGGATATGGGTAATTTATTTTAAGTTAACCAAACATTAGTATTGTAGTGGAGGTTTGCAAATCTTTAGTGTTATAAAAATTTGTTGATGACATTATTGTATACTCTTGTTGGACGGAACCCCCTTCTTCTCTCGCGTGTTTGCTACTAGCCTGTAAGACTTTGACCCTTCTTGGATGATTGGAAAATCTTTGTAGTTAATGGTCAAAACTAATATACTTTGCTTTCACCTCGAAACTTATGTTGTGTGTATACTTTATTTGATTTCCGGTTTGAAACTCGATTATACATGGCTTTTTGTGTTAATTTTTGAAACCCGTGGTTCCCCTTTCTTGGGCCGATCAACTCTTGTTCTTTTAGAAATATATTAATTTAGTCTATGCGTTTGGTACCTTTGATAAATTTCTAGATGGTTGGTGTATATATCAAATCTTAATCTTGTAATTATGGTTTAATTACTTACTTGATGGGAATTCTGTTTTTTGCTAGATTATTTGTTTTCTCCTTATAGGGCCAAGGGCCATTCTCTTACGATTGCTATACTTTCGTTGCTTTTACTCCTAACTGAAGTACAAGGTCTTCTCCTTCTTTGATTGGCATGATGAAGACTTTATTATAACTTGATGTGTTGATAGTGTTTAGAGGTTTGAACCAATTCTTGTAATAAAGTGCTTCCTTTTCGTGGTATTGTTAGATAATAGTTATGGTGGTTTTGTGTAGCCTTATCTTGCTCAGTTCTCGTGAACTGACTCTTGTAGAAAATTTTCTGCAGATGGATTTTGTGTGTAGATGAGGGATAGATTTGTAGACTTTTGTCATCAACCTCAGTTGAGAAGATCATTTGCTCGAAACCTTTTTATGTTGTTCAACTATTGTTAACGCCCAAAGAAAAGTTTAAAAGAGGATTAATGTCTTAGTATAAAGTATTGTGGACTTTGTTATCTGAACTTTGGAAACCTTGTATTGTTTGACCATCATTGAAATTATAAGAAAATTTGGTTATTGTTGTTAAGTGACTTTGTTGGAGTATCAGTATTTTAAGAATTGATGTAATCTTGTTTTGTTCTTGTAAATGAGTGTTGCTACAACCTTGCCTTGAGAATAAATTTTGAGTTAAACCTTGACATGACTTAGTAATAAAGTGTCATAAGTAAACTAACATGGGATTGTTTAATACTTCTGGAAGTTAAATTAAAAGTTGTATTCAAATAAAGTAACATAGGGGTCACCAACTTGAGAGCAAGAAATTCTTTAAGTAAACAAGGGTAGGACTATCATTGCAAGTAAACTTTATATCATGATAACCCTAGCTCCTCTAGTGAACATTATTCCTTTTACGGTGAAATTTGTAAAATGACCCTAAGGTGAAATGAACTGTTAGTTGTTTGAAGATGATAAGATTTAATAAGCCAGAGAAAACAAATTGGAGACCTCACCATCTTTCTCACCGCCATTTGGAAAGTAAATTTTTACTCCTTGTTAATACTTTTAGCGAAGCCTAAGTAAAGTTGTTGATAATTCTGGTTAAGAGCCCTAGCTTCAATTAAATACTGGCAATAACTAATGAGGTCCTAAAGATGTTTCATCTCGACCTTCTCCCTCTAACCCTTTTCAAGGCACCTTGTATCTCTTCTCTTAAGTGTGTTGAACTTAAAACCATGTTGTCTTGTGGGCAAGAACGAATCTTAGTAGCGTTAGTGGTGAGCAGATGGCCTTGTGGAATTTAAATACTCCTTTTTCTTGATAAACGAATTAAGCAAATAAATGTCATAATAGAGAAGATTTAAAGATAATTACTCAGTGTCAAAGGAATAAACTTAGCATTGGTAAGATGAATTGTACGAATCATATCTTGAGCCTCCTTGAAAACGTAAGCTAAGAATTGCAAGATGTCCTTTTAAAATAAATAACCCTCAAGAATATCTCATTGTGGTTGGCCCTAACTGTAAGTGTGTTCTGTGATTGAACTTCTATGTTGTCTTGTCAAAAAAAAAAAAGTTATCCTGTATTTCACTGTGTTGTTCGTGTGTGTGATTTTTGGGTCATTACAAGTTGGCAAGGTTTTGATGTATTTCATGGTGTGCACTAGGCCTGATATTGCACATGCAGTGGGAGCAGTGAAGTAGATTTATGAGTGATTCAAGTAAAGATCACTAACAGGAAGTAAAGTGGATCCTTCGGTACTTGAGAGGGACCATGGGTATAATTTTGTGCTATAGTGGATCAGACACCACTATACATGGTTATGTAGATTCAGATATGGCTAGAGATGTAGATAGTCGGAGGAGCACAACATGTTATATTTTCATTGTAGGTGGGACACTAGTGAGCTAGATTTCACAACTAGAAAAGCTTGTGGCTTTGTCAACCACAGAGGTTGAGTATGGTGCTGCCACGTAAGTAAGCAAAGAGATGATTTGTTTATAGAAATTACTTGACGAGTTGAGGCATAATCATGAGGTAGGGAACTTGCATAGTGATAGTCGAGTGATATACACTTAGCTAAGAACTCGCTTTCCACTCTAGGACGAAGCATATACAACTTAGGTACCATTTCATCAAGGCAACTTTGGAGGAAGAGAATTTGAAGTTGGAAAATATTCATACCAAATGTAATCCTACAAACATGGTGACCAAGGTGGTCACAAGGGAGAAACTGAAGCTGTGTTCAGCTTTGGTTGGTCTTCACGGACGATAGTGAAGGGTTGAGAAGCTTGCTCAGAGGAAAAATAGTCTCCAAGTGGGAGATTGTTAGGTTGTGGAGCCTGTTTTTATGTGTGGAAGTGTTGAAGATTGTACACTAAAAGTATTGTACACTTTCCACAGTTGATCACCGAGGTTCAGGGCTTAGTTGGGCCCCGAGAATTTTTGGCCTCAAAAAAATGTGCCCAATATTTCGGGAAACGTGCTCTTCTCATATGGGCGGGATTTTTGACCCATAGGTTTATGGGTCGGTTTTGGCCCATGGTTTTGGTACCCATGGTATTGTAAAACTGCTTAAGTAGTTACCTATTTATGTGGTTTTGTGCATATGGTAGGGTTGATGTAACATTGCAGATGTGTGTGAATTCGGGTGTGAATTTTATAGAGTTTGTTGAGCATAGCTCCAAACAAATCTAGGTATTGTATTAAGAGAAGAGGTGGCTTGTAATAAAATCTAAGCAAGTGATTCTTGGTGGACATAGCCCAAATTGGGTGAACCACGTTAAATATTGTCTCTTTGTGTTGTGTTCTTTTTATTCTGCACTTTTATTTCAGATCTGTAATAATTTCTGCATATTAGTTTTCTATTGTTGCAATTTTGTGAGGGATTGTTCCGTGTATTTTATCCCTTATTTCCTAACACTACCATCATGTTATTAGCCATGGTGATAATAATTTTAAAGCATTAATATCTAAAATACATACGTTATTAGCTAATGTTACAATTGAAATAGTCAACAATGACTTGATATAGCTAAAATGATCATACCATACCTATACACTAGAAGTATGTAAGCTCCCTAGGTTTGATAATTGTATTCTCACACATAATATACATGGAAATTATTGGGAAAATATCCCTCTCAAGATAATTGTGTCTAGTAATATATTTTCATTGACGCATTATGCATGTGCAATCATGTGGCTTGGATTTTATTATGTTACTTGTAGTATATGGTTTATATGTTAAAGCAACAAAATTATGGTTAACACGTAACCTCTAGTCAAACCATTTTTGTTTGGGATGATCATCGCGTGGTGTTTGAAAGGCACTATCGATGAAAAGAATCACATCATTACCTTTCCTAGCTAGGTACTTCAATTACAATTAAGTATGATGGTCTCCTTGACTAATAACATAATATGAAACATTGTAAATCTATTATAACAAAATAGGGCCCACCCTATATGGATGAAAAATACATCATGACTCTCTCACTTTGACAAACTATACATAATTTAAATTTCCTTTCCTTCATAAGATTTATTGCATGGTTAATAAAAGACTAGTAGGTTATAGTCCTTATATATATTACCTTTTCAACATTGAATAAAACACTTTGAAGATTTTTTCAATGTTGTAATAATAAAAACAAAAATAATAATATTTGAAAAATATAAAAATATTTGATTATTCCAAAATTTATATTCAATAGTTATGCATGACTTGATTTGCTAGTTTTTAATTTACATGTATAGTTTGTCACATGGTCTAATAGATGTCATGTTTCATATTCTATACACACATGCATTTCACAAGGTATGTGAATATGATGTATGATAGACATGACTCTACTTGATCATAGATGTTGGGATTACCCTTCGCTCAAAGGGCCTTACCAATTTTGGGGAATCTTTTACACTAATATGTGTTATCTTTATATTTATAATTACATTCACTTATCGCGATCATGATTATGATTTACACTATATTATGCTTCTATCAAACTCTTTTGCATTGACATGTGTGGATTGTGTAGACTAGTGACTCTAGATACATGCAACACCTACTATTGTTTACTTGTTTACTATATGCATTATGTATTGTGTACTTATTATATACAAATCTCAAACCTTTATATGTGTGTGTGACACTTTGGTGTTCCTTTTTATGGCCAAATTTTCCTTTTTAGTGCACCTATATCCCATTTTATGTGTGCCTTTATCCCATTATTAGTGTGTGACACTTATTTGTCCATTGTATGTGACCGTTTGCCTTTAAAATATATTACATGTGACCTTGTGTGTGATATTATGTGTTTGCACGCTTATTTTGTGTGTTACCTCCTCAGTGCAATGATTTTTGGTACGTACTCTCTTGCAGGGCTAGGTTCTACATGATGGCCATATAAAATCATCTTCTCTTTGTTCCAACAATGATTATATGTTATATCTAACATTAGAACACTTCAAAAATTTGAGTCAAGTGATCTAAAGTCTATCTCACTCACCTTAAAAGAGGGGGAATTCAAGTAGAGGTTATTATGATTTAATAAAATCTAAGTATTTTATTTAAATCTAAATGTACAACTATGATATAAATGATATGTAATAAAATATGAATGCTAAAAAAATTATTTGATTTAATCAATAAAAGAAATGAGAGGGGTATGTTACTAACCTTGATTTTGCTTACCTCGCAATACCTAGATCGAACAATGTGATGAAATAGAAGAACATATTGTCACAACAAACCACAAAAAAATGCAACATGATGTGGAACCGGCCGACTAAGGCACCTGGAGAGGGATGAGGGTGCCCTAGTCTTTTTTTTTTTGGGCACCCCGGTCTCGCAAAAGAGGTCTAGACCTAGTTTCGATATGGTCACTAGGGTTTCACACTTGTTTGCCTTTTGTCGCATGTATGTCACACTTGGATCACCAAGGCACCTGTAAACCTGCAAGGAAGAAATCACATGCAAAACCCTCAAATAAAATCAAATCCTAAAAAGAAAGATGTAAAATGAGGGATCAAACTATCCTCAGCCACCACAATGGTGGACTTACAACTGATCATTGCACTACATTTCATACCCAATGTACTTATGTGTTCTTGTGTATGCAATAGTGCTCCTAGGTTGCCCTTGTGCCAATGACACCAAGAGTGGGAAATAGCTAGATAAAAATTCAAATGTGTGTGTAGACACCTAAATTCCACTTTTGCAATCTTATTGCCAAATGCACACAAATCACTCTCATTCTTGCCAAATCCGTTATAATTAGTGGTTTTCACTAATTAACTAACGTTCCTTACCAAATTATCCAATTAACACCACGAATCGTAAGCCAAAATCCTCTTCAAAACAGACAATTAGCGATTATAAGCTAATTAAGCCTATTTTGCCCTTGATTTGGTCAATATGCCCTAATATTGACTCAAACCCCTCTTCCAACCACTCAAAATCACCCCATTCACCTCCAAAACATCTCAACAAGCTTCAAATCTTATCCTATCCTCCTAGTTGACCCTAAGCGGTCGATTAAGGCTCCATACCTCTTAATCACTTGGTAATTCACTAATTGTGATTAGTAAGACCTAATCATGATTAGCAATTCTAATCTAATTTGGGGCTTTTAGTCCCACATGCACCAAAATACAAGTTTCTCCCAAAATGAAAACTATAAAAAGAGTGCACCTCATTCCTTTATACTTTACACCATGCTTTGATTTGCATCTCATATAATAAATATGATTTATAACCAAGCTCAATCCTTACCTAAAGCCTTCAATGGGGTTAGTATATGGATATCCAAAATGACCAAGTAGTTATTTGGAGAGGCCATTTCACCTTGTTTGGGGTAGTAACCATAACCATTTTATTCCCATTTAGGTCTATTTAGGCTTATCTTAGGTAATTAAAGCATATTAGTAGGCATGTTTAGTTAGATTTTGCATTGTTTTCATACTAGTTAAGCATTTCTTTTAGCTTCTATCTTAATGTTACATTCCTAGACGTAGATCCTTGACTAGAGGTGGCAATGGTGTTAACCTTCCTTAGTTAGTCATGCAATTTAATTTGTAAAGTTTAGGGTGCTTTCAGGTGGATGGAATAGAATAGACTCCCCTTCCTATGTAGTGTGTATGCAGAGTAATAGCCCAAATGCAGTCCTTGCTCTATGTAGATAGCTAGCCCTTGATAAGAATAGTCTCGCCTATATAATGGTATGTATGTTGTGTTTATATAGGGATCTCTTGTTTGAATTTCAACACTAATGACCCAACATGCCGACTAGTACCTCAGAGATGAGAGGGAAAACTGAAAAGACCGACCTCAAATGTCAAAAATAAGATCAAACATAAAGAGGACATGGGCCGCATGATGGACAGAGCGCCGACACTACTGCAAGACAGAATTTTGTGTCTACATATCACAAGAACATCAATGCAATTTACACACACACAAAGAATTATAACTTATAGAATATAATGGGACATGCTATAGGACAAAAAAAGGTATAAATAAAATTTTGGCACATAAATTCAATCTAGATAGAATTTTTCAATAGAGGATTAAACCATCATTTGATAATGATCTTGATGGGTAGTATAATCTTGGGCAACTTTCAACGGCTAATTTATTAATTTTTTTAAAATACAAGGTTTTTAGGTCTCTCGATATAGGTTTAGGGAAAGATACATAGTTTCAACATAGAGTTCATTATTTCTTATGACATAATGTAGGAGACACAATGACAATTTAATTTAAATCTCCAATACTAATTTGTACATTTTATATATGGCATGCATTTGTATTATCAAATTGTCATAAAAGGTGCATGATCATACACATCATTAGTTCTACATTTTTAAAGTTTCAAAAGCAATAATACAATACATGGTGGGGGCATGAGCGTATTTCATCCATTTCAACTTTTCACATTTTGGAATCTAGATCTCGTATGCAACGGTGTGATTCTATGAGAGGATGGCATTATGATGGGTTTAGTGACACCCTTAGTACATATGGGTTTAGTAACACCATGGGACACCATTCCTCTCACCCCTTTTTGAGGATGGTTGGGTCAAGTGAAACATAACCTCTTTTATTAATCTTTTTGTTGGGTTTAGTAACACTTGACCTCTTTGGATTATACACGAGTTGGGTAAAATGACACCTAACTCCCTTGCTTACTTTTATATTGGTTTAAGAGACACCTGACCTCTTTTATTACTTCTATGTTGGGTCAAGTGACACCTAAATTCTTGTTATTCTATGTTGGGTCAACTCGACACCCAACCTCTTTTGTTACTTTTGTTTTGGGTCAAGAAACACCTAACCCCTTTTGGCTCATTCTACCTCTACAAATTGGGGACTGATCACCCCAATCCTCTGCTTTTTAGTTTTAATCCCTATCTCTAATTTTTTCATTAGGAATCTCCTTCCATCACAAGGAAAACATGTGTACTCCTATGTTTTGTTCAATTTCAATTCATATTTTTTCATTTTAATAATTTAAATTCTTTCAAAAGGACATCTCAATAAAATTAAGCAAAGACAGAGTGGGTTTACACAATCAGGTATATATTTCCTTTAAGCAAGAAAATTTCATTTCCTAGCTTAAAGAGGGAAATTTAGAGACCTAGTAAATTTGGTAATTTAGCACTTGATAATGTTAGTATTTACATAATCCCTTTAATCGTGATATGTGCTCTTATTTTGAGCTTAATTGTTATATCATAGTACATCATTAGTCCTATTGCAAGGATTTCTCTCTTCATTACATTTCTCAACCACTTAAAGAAATTCTCATATCAGTCCACAAGAATTCCATTACTCATGATCCTTGTGCATAAAGCTCCATAATATTGTCTTTCACATATAGACTAAACCATTCAATAAGACCAAGATATTCAATATGTTGGTCCTAGGATGAATGGTCTCATCTTGGGGCACCTAATGGTTTGGTTTCATAGTTATATATATTTAATGGGTTAACATATCCACTATAGGTTGGACTTAATGTGAATTTACATCCACAAAACGCTATATAAGAAATTCTAAAACACTTAGTTACTCAACTGGCACTTACCTTGCATTTTCAAGATCTCATCAAGTATAGATCATTAAAAAGAAAGAAAAGCTCTACTAGTCTTCCCTAAATCAAAAACATAAATTAGTATTATCCCTACACACATTTGAAGCAATCTAAACTATATCTAAGAGGCAATTTTCCCAAATCAAGAGCCTATAAAGCCAAGTCAAGCACAAACAAGCCAAGTCAATACAAAACAATTTTTAATTGTTCAAGTTATTGAGTATAGTTGTATTCATGTATTATTATGTCGCTTCTATAGGTAGATAAATATGTTTAGATTGATCCCTCCTAATATTATTTCCAACATAGGTGGCATACAAATTTTGCTTCAACCCAACCTTTAATATTTTTGTAGGTCTTTTAGCAAATATTAATTTTTTGCATCAAGGTGGTTGATTTTAGAGGATTTCGCATATGATCGAGACCTTTTATTTCACACAGATCCATATAATAATCATTTTCATAGGTCTTGTAAGTTACAAAGCCTCATTTACAACCCGATGAAATCATTTTTGAGGACCAAATTGTTCAACACCCAATACTATGCAAAACAGCTTCATCCTTGAGCATATCTAGTGCAATTCCGAATCGAGACAAAGTATCTATAAAAAATCAGCTAGCGCATCCCCCTTACATGCCCAAACTAGTTTCTAACCATCCAAAAAGCTAAGTACATTATGTTTCATCTATATATTTATAATTGGCACATGTTTTAATTGATTGATCTATCTTTCAATACTTATGTGTATTTAAATCCGAATGTTGATATTTATTTGATAATCTAAATGTACATTTTATTTATAACCCTAACCCGAATATAAAAAAGTAAGAACACCCACATTTAGACTTATTTATTTTAGGTTAAATTTATCTCTACAATTATCTCACATGTACTATAAGTAGCAAACTTGTATAAGGAAGTAGGATGTGAAAAGTGCTAAACTTGAATAAAGATAATGTCCAAGTCTATGTAATGAATAAGCCAATCACATGGAGGTCTTGGTTTTGTGTTTTTCCATATTGTATTTATTTTTTATTTTTCGATAAGACAAAACTTGAAAACGGAACTTCTAATTTGTAACGTACTGGTTCATGGACCATAGGCTATAAAAAATAGAAGAAAGGGGATCCATAAAAAATCACATCAAACCCCTAAAATGTGTCAGCATTATCATGTTATGCTTTAGTTGTGAACTATAAAATAGGTGTTAGAAGAATTTGTATTGTGCCATGATTGAATGTTGTTATTGTCAAAATAGAAGAAGTGTGAAAGTGTTGAAGAAGCTATGGCAAGAAATTGTACTTATAGTAGAGGAAAGCTATCGAATATGTCATGTATGTAGAGGTCCCACATCCATGGGTGGAAGATGCATATTGTGCCATGGAGGAGTAGGAGTTGAATTAGGGTCAAAATTAGAGAAGTAGTCTCTAACAATGTAATAGTCATACTTTCCAATGCCCCATCAATGGTGTAGGTAAGTTGCAGAGTTATGAGCAATGCTAACAATGGGAATTCCATGTGGTGGGAGAGGGGAGTGTATTGGTGTCTCATATCAGTCACACTCACATGATCGTTGCATGTCTATTGTATATCTTACATATCCAGTGATGTATGACCATCTAATGTGTATGACCAATCTTGCATCACCAAAAAATGATAATAGTTATTTTCACTTGAATAAAAGGGTCATAAAATTGTAGGTCTCATGGAGATCATTAGAGCTCTTAATATTACATGACATGGTCCCAAGATCTTTATTTATGTGAGACCAAGTTAAATTAAGTGAAATAAGATCTCAAGTTGTTATAAACAAAGTTGTGGTCCCAATGTTTATAGAAATTGGGGTTTAATTCATAACTTATATATTACGGGGTCCCTTTGTCCATAAAGGTTAACATGGTCCATTTTGTCTAAGTCCCATAGATCCTTTACTCAAAAGATTCGAGGTCACTTTTATATTGTTTGGGCCCTTTACACTTAATATCTATGCAATCCCACAAAGTCCTTATAGCATGAGTCCATTTGAGTGTTAAAAATGTGACACGCACTCACACGCGCATGCACACATGCACACACACGCACGCGCGCGCGCATCGAAGAAGGGGATCACCAAACTAATAAATGCTACAAGGACGTTTTTAGATGTCTAAAATTTGATATCAAAAGGCAAGCAAAAATAGTTTTAAAAAGCACGATGTGTACTAACAAAATATTGCTTAACATATCTCTGTCTCCCTAGGTTCTAGTTCTATTAGTGAAACTTTTATTGTTAAGCTTGCATCAGAACTTATGATGTATTAAAGGATCTCATTATTGTTGCACATATCAACAATTTTTGATAAATCAATGTAGGTTTTTGAGTGGTACCATCACGTTATAACTTATAATGTATTAGTTGATCTCCTCGTTGCTTTTTTTTGTCCGAATTAATCAACACATGATTTTGGGTACCCTCACCATAAGTCATTTGACCGCAAGTTGAATTTCAACCTCAATCATTTATGTATGAATGTCTCCAATTAACTATTACACTATAACCCAAAGGACTTGCTTATATTAACACAAAGTATATAATATATATATATATAATATATATATATATATATATATATATATATATATATATATATATATATATTCACACATGATTAATTAGACAAAATTGATTCTATTGAAATCTACAACATTCTATGCCTATACATGAAGTGTATGTAATGTTCTACAGCTCTAAAATCTTCATTCGTTCAAAAATCAATCTCATATTAATTGAAAGGTTTTGAATAAAATAGAACACGCTCTTTTTATCAATAAAAATAATACTAGTGAAAGCAACCCTTCTACTAACATTATAATTAATTAGCTACGTAATAAATATATTTATTTGCTTGACCTACCCTCTCATTCTTTTTGATTTCATAATCTCCAAAACCATTTTAATACAACTAAATATATACTTTATTATTAGGACATTTTCTTCTATTCAAATCCTTATTTATTTATTGAACACAGATTTTGAAAAGCCTACATTATGACCATATTTATGGAATTATTAGTTGGCTTTGTTTGTTCCACGTTATCCATGATATAAGGTGGCAAACTTATCCCTTAACGGATGAGTTTAAAGAACATACCAGATAAGAATTCATGATTCAGCTGTTTTATTTTTTTAAGATGAGTAGTTGGTGGTCTTCATATGACTTCCATTGATTTAAAATGTTTTTGCTGATATGTTCTTTAATTGAACTCCCCGCAAAATTTGGCTTGACAACTAAAAAAATAGTTGTTTTTTCCTTTCTTGCAGATCCTTTCCTTTGCCAACGTGTCAAAGGTTTCTGATTTTTAGTTTTATTTAATGTAGTGTCGATCTTGAAGTGGTGTTTTTGCTGAATTTTTGTTGATGTGTCTAGATAAGAACATGAGTAGGTGTGTGTAAAGAGTAGGAAGAAAGTACATTTAAAGATAAAAGGGAGATATATTAGGATTTTAACATGCATCTATTTATAAATATTGTAATTCATATTTAAATAGTTCTTAAAGTGTAGAATATGGTTTATTTGCATTGGAATATTTTTGAAGTAACAAATAATTGGTAAGATGTGGTTTTAAAGGAAAATTTGAGTTTTTCATGAATCTAATGATAATTATTGGAAATAGATATAATAGAGTAGGTCTAAATAGCGCGGTTAAAAGGGCTTAGAAAGATGAGTGCCAATATAGAGTCTTCAACGTGACTATTACTACTCTTCCTAATCAATGTATAATTTTAGCAACCATGAACAAGGTCAAATTATTTTTGACGGTCTCGTTCATTAGTTTAAGGGTTCTAAAACCTCTCTCGCATTTCCAATTTTTTTGGGATATCTAGGAAATCGATTGCCTTCCTCGGAACCATAATAGAGAAACAACACCTTATAAGAACACAATCTAAATGGGGGATGTTTTGGTGGACCTCCATTACCCGTCCATTATTATTAGGTGGATAAATTTGAACAATCCTTCAAAGCTACACACAAGTATAATTTAGTTTAGTTGGCAAATCCAAAGGTGTCATGCAATCACCTAATCTTAAACACTTTAAGTGCTTTAATAGATGTTTGATAGAACGCACAATAAATAGTATATGATCTTAACATTTCCTTAGATGATTGAACGTTTCATCCCCGTAACAAATCGGGACCACCACATAAGAGTAATAGTTCAGCTTTTAGAAAATTGTGATTTTTCAAGAAATTTTAGACGACATTAAAGGCAATTTCAAGGCCTTCAACAATTTTTTTTGCTTTGTAGAGCCTCGACACTAATCTTTATTTAGTGAATGTATTATTTTAAAGTAGAGATTTCTAGAAACAACTATAATAAAAAATAAGAGAAACCCAAAAATGTTTGTTTCTAAAGGATGGCCAAGCTATTATGAGTGATTCTTCTAGTCGATATCTTATTTCTAGAACTTATCTTAATCGCATGCATGTGCATGTTGAGTGGATGTTAAGCTAGCCTTGTTTAGATTTAAAGCAATTTAATGTGATTAATTTTTTTTATCTATAAGACCGGGTTTACCCCATTGTAATTTAGAGTAGATAGTTGGTATCTCTTCCAAAAATATTGCTTTCTTCTTTTGAACTCTCTTATTATCTTACAATAAAGTTTAGTTTATTATTCTTTAAAATATGTGTAAATTTGTTAAAGAAGAGTTTGTCTTTATTAAAACACACCAACACCTAACAATTATTGTATTGTTCCCCAAATTCAATCCTCACTAAGGATTAGTCGTATCCGAGCAAGTTAGATCTTGCATGCCTCATTAAATGAGATCAAATTATCAAAATTTTGGCTTTGAGATAAGATATCATTTTGACTATCCTCCTATTTCACACAAACAACTGCAATGGATGTAAAAGAGGAACAAGACCCAAACCTAGTAAAATCAATGTTTAACTAAGCTTTGATAAAGTAAAGGGATGCAAAGATGACTTAGTTCACACGTATCTTCACACACATGCAAGAACCACACCGTAAGATATAGAAATATGAAATTTCCATGGGTCCATGCCCTTTAGGGTTTATGTATGTTTTGACATTTCAATGTTTGAAGGTAAAATAAAAGCATATGCCCTTTGGATGATAAAATATTTTCTATGAATAATTTCTCCACTTAAGAGAAAATAATGTTTTCTCTCTTGAAATCTAAACCCCAATTCCAATGGTGATGGGAGGATAACCTTAAGCAATCTAATGGAGATATAGAGGATGATAATAAAATTAACATGGATCCCTCTTGGAGTGAATTTTTTAATGTTGTTAAAGATGGGTATTGTCTAGAATATGCTTGTGCGAGAAAAGTACACACAATGACAATTGTTGCAACAAAATGACCAATGTGTATAGGAGTAATAAATAACTTCCATACTCTAGATATGAAATAGGGAATCAAATATTTTGAATGACATAAAGTAATCAAATACAATAGTTTACACCGATATATCCAAATAGAGATGGGATTCCTAATTATTGAGACGATGAGAACAACCCATTATTATGCACCAAATATTGAGGAAAAAATTAAACATAAAGGAAATTTTCTTGTAGAAAAGTAGACTTAATCAAATGATAGGTGAAACTCTAGGTATGGATGTAAGAAACAAACTAAAGAGGCCCCATAATAGAGGCAAAACTTAAAGTTCCTAGGTTAAAGGTTATCCATGAACTATATCATGGACAAGCCCCTACAAAAAGATAGTGGAAAGAAATGTAAGAACCATAAGAACATGACACACAAGATAAATGTCATTCTAAAAGGACATTTTTGTAAGGCACATGAATATGGTATGATATGAAAAAATAATGGGAAAAGAACATATTTCATCCTATGACACTATCGGAGAAGCGCCGTGGATTTGGTGGTTTGAAGAATGCACAGTGAATGATGCGAGACATGAATTGTTCTAAGACAAAACAAAGCAAGCATACAAAACTATAAATTATGAAAATACAAGAGAGATAATTGCAATAACACATAAATAGCTCCAACTCAATACAATCAAATAGAATAATGCAAGAGATGTACATATAGGAGGTGAATGTGTAACCTCCTCCTAGAATCATGACAATCTCCACCTAGAATAGTGGTAACCAACACCTAGAATGGTGTAGTCAAGTGGTAACCAACACCTAGAATAGTGTAGTCAAGTGGTAACCAACACCTAGAATAGTGTAGTCAAGTGGTAACCTAAGCAATCATGTCTCATTAATGTAGGGAAAATCCAAGTGAGGTGGAATATCCCGAGTAGGATAATACAAATAAAGTGAGGAAAATAAATCCTACACTAACACCCCCATAAGCACAACTTAGGTGGGAAGTGAAAAGAAAATTGGGTCCCGAAAACAAGGCTTGATGAGGTACCCACATACAATGAATCTCTCACAAAGATAGAGTAAAAGGAGAAAACCCAATGGTAAAAAAACTCCCCCAAAAGAGAGACAAAGAAGAGAAGGTAGGACTAGAAAGTTCCACTCGAAGCTACAATTGTTGGTAGCCATCTGGTATCCTAAAAGCAACCTCCTGGAGTGACTGTGGCTTAGAAGTAGATGTAGTGAAGATTGGATCACCATGGAAAAGTGAAGGTAGCCGCAAAGTTTCTGATGGATCTCCAACCAAGGTGTGGTTCCTATCCAAGGAACTATGCTCCTCATACATGGTAGAAGTTCCAAATGCTCCATGAAGGAATGATGTATCTGATGCAAAAGTGAAGAAAGAATGTGGAGGGTCTTGTAACTAAGTAGAAGACTGCCTGATGTCTGATGAGTCCTGAATCAAGATGCCTACTCCTGAAAAGTCTGAGGTGGACCAAAAGTAGGTGGATCAAGAAATAACTCCTCTAAAAATGGAAGGTGACAAGGAGATAGTGGAGGTGGGTCCCCATCACTACTGTAGTCATTTGTGCTAGAAGATAAGTTCTCATTAGAAATGTGCTCAAGCTCAAAAGTGTCATCAAGTACATGTGAATCTGGTGAAGAATCTGAAGGAGGGATAAAGTGAGAGAAGGAATATAGTCAATTCTAATGATTGACTACACCCATTGTAATAATAGTGTCACTGTGTATATTTCTGACATAGATTGAATCTGGAGTGAACTCAACCCGCATGCCCTGACCAAGGTGAGTAATCTGATAGACTGATAAGATATTAGTTAATAATGAGGGAGTGCTAAGAACATTATTGAATGTTCCTCCATTCACTTCAATAGACCCTCCCCAAAACTCAGTGCAAAATTGTTGTCACCCAATCGTATAGTAGACATGTCACATGGATCTAATGAAGTGAAATCCACGTGTGAAGAAGCCATATGATGTGAAGCACCGAATCAATAACCCATGTAGGAGGTGGTGGTACAATTACAACTAGGGCTCTCCTTTTTTTCTCCTTTCCTAATTCTTTCTCTTTCCCTTTTCCATTAGTATTTGTATTGGAGGATTCATTGGTTGATGAAGATTTTTGGAAGACTAACGGTAATCTTTCTTGTTCTTCTCAAGAATACTTGTGAGGTGGTCAATTTGTTTCTTTAAACAATTTCTTTCATCATGTCTCCCTTTTCAATACCTACATTTAATCCTTTCTTTCTTATACTTAACACTAGAAGAGAAAATTTTAGAGTGTTATGTAAAGGTGGAAGAATGTTGATCCTTCTTGCTTTCTTGATCCTTGTTGTTTTATTTATACTCTGTCTAATGAGGATTTTTGTTTTCCATTATTAGCAATTAGAGATTAATGTTTAGAGGAATTTAAGGTACCCATTTGCATTATCTTGTCTTTCTCCTTAGTCGATCAGCAATAAAATCATCTAAGGATGGCATAGACCATGTGGCTCCAAGAGCCCTCTTGGTAGCATAAAATGTAGAAACAAAGATAGAGTAGTTAGGACCTAGTTTGGAAAGCACTGAAAGAACTAGTTATTCATCCTTATTTTTTGTTCCACATTCTTTTAACTACAATCATAAGGAATTGAGATTGGTAAAGAAATATTCCAAAGTGTCAAAGTTGTTAGGACTTAAGCTGATAAGTTCTATTTCTAGCTCATGACCCCTCATAGTGTCAAATTTTCCAAACAAGGTTTCTAAGGTTTTCCACACTTGATTGGGAGATTTGGATGACTCTATGTGAAAGAGGAGTTTGAGAGACACTAAAGACACAAAATACCAAAAGATGCATCACACTTATTAAACCACTTAACTTTGTTTGTGTCTTCACTAGGCTCAATTTCTAACCCCATTGTGATACAATACAACCCTTTACTCCTAAGTAAAATGGTGATTTTTTATTTCCATTCTTGGTAGTTAAAAGGTGTAAGTGCATTAATTAAGCTTATATCTATTCTATCTAAAGGAAAGTAGTGGATTTTGTTGCAAAAAATAGTGAAATGTGTGGAAATAAAGAAGTGTCAAAAACACAAAGACACCCCCACAAAAAATATATTAGGTAGGACCCCCAAATTTGGAACTTTATAACTTAGTGCGTTTTATAAAATAAATACATCTAATGCTTTGGGAAATGAAAAATATTTAAATTTTCTAAAAATGGCACTCGATATCGAGCTACCAATCAAAAGTTTTACAATAATTATTTCTCATAAATAAGCCCTATTTTAAATGAATTTGCACTAAACTTGAAATGCACTTTTTCACTAAAATATAGTTTTAGAAAAAGAAGGAAGTGGGTTTTGAAATGCACTTTTTTGTCTCAGACATAGGATGTGGCCACGTTAGATCAAGAAGATCTTCACTGCGACCCTTAAATTGTTACAAATCTGAGTGTAGCAAACAACACTACCACGTGACTCAAAAATAGTAATTGAATCTGGATCTGCAATACGTGTATGGGTTGTTGGAAACTCTGTTGCAGGTCTGAAATGCCTCTTGATTAGAAACACACCCTTTGCAAGTTTGAACATGCATCACTACCACATGCGAAAACATCCTTCATATGTTTGTAAATCAACCTCTAGATCTGGATAAATCTTCTAGGAGCTTGTAAAAATGATATAGGGCCTACAGTAAAGAAGTAATCTCCAGAACTATATATGCACTATGTGGTCCTGTAAACCTCATAATCCTGAAAATAGGCTATATACTCACAAACTAGGAAAACCAACACCCAAATAATTGTAAATAATGACCTCAAATGAAATTAAACTTATAGAATAATAACCATACAATCTTAATATCATCTCGGATCCGATACTATAACGGATAAGCGCCATAGATTTGGTGGTTTGAATAATGCACACGTGAATGATGAGAGACGTGAATTGTTCCAAGATAAAACAAAGCAAGCATACAAAACTACAAATTACGAAAATAAAAGAGAGATAATTGCAATAACACAAAAATAGCTCCAACTCAATATGATCAAATATAATAATGCAAGAGATGTACATATATGAGGTGAATGTGTAACCTCCTCCTATAATCATGGAAATCTCCACCTAAAATAGTGGTAACCAACACCTAGAATGGTGTAGTCAAGTGGTAACCAACACCTAGAATAGTGTAGTCAAGTGTACACCTAAAAAAGCATATCCCATAAGTGTAGGGAAACTCCAAGTGAGGTGGAATATCCTAAGTAGGATAATACAAATGAAGAGAGGAAAATAAATCCTAGACTAACAGACACAAGAAAGTAAATTATGGATTATGACCTTTATTCTAATGTTGGTACAATGCAGGTTGCAAACTTTGTCACCTAAAGATAAAGAATGGATTGTTCATTCACATATGTGGATGTAATGAAATAATTTTCACTTTATTGTAAATAGTGGGAGTGATAAAAATATCATTTCTATGGAAAATATCTAAATTATGAGTCTAAAAGAGAAATCTCATCCATGACCATAATCCATCGATGGTTGAAATAAGGAAGTTATAATTATGTCGGTTAAATGTCTTCTTCCATATGTAACCAAACCATTCAAAGATGAGGTTTTTATGGTAAGGTACCCCTAAAGTTTTGTGATATTTTGGATAGGAATACATAAATTTGGAGATGTGATCTATTAGTTCAAGATCCACAATATCATCAACAACTTGGGAAATAGATCTTACAAAATCCCTAATGTTCTTCCTATAAAAATAATGGTCTTGTGGTGTAGGAGATTTCCTAGAAGACAAACAATCTTACATCAACAAAAATAACCTCAACCTTTAAAAATGCAATTGTCGAAGTGTGCAATAACCTATTTATGGAATTATTTTGTATTTTATATTTTTAAATAGCACTTGACATGCACATAATTTTTCATGCAATAATAGGTTGGATATTTTAGTAGGGTTTATAGGGTTAAGAATGACACGTAAGAACATTATAGCTTCATTTGAATTCTTATACTTTGCGTAAAATCAAGGAGGTGATTAAGGAAAATACCATGAATATGTGTCACAAGGAGGACGACTATATGGTTATACTCATAAGAAATCAAAATAAGACATGCCATGTAAATATCCTCAAATTTAGTCAAAGATGATATATCTAACATATTATGGACCAAGAGCATATAGTAAATGAAGTTGAATTTACCAAAAGATAAGGAATGGATGATGATGAATTAGCTCGAGAGAAATTAAGCTATGGGTATAAAGGATTGGATTGAGTAAAATTCAACAAGAACCAATGAAGAGGAGAACAAGAAGGAGATCACACAAGAGGAAAAAAATATCCAAAGCTAAGTGTGGAAGTTCTGAAATTCCACTATCAGTAGCGTGATTGTAGCATAGAGAGCTATTTTTCATAGTTCTACCACATGTAATAACCAAGCTAGTCACATTACAATATTGTTACTTTAATATATGGAACTAATGTGTTATTCAATACTGCTTTTGTGTGTACTTATTTGTGTGGTCCAATGTTCCTTCACACCTTGATTGTGTTAAACAAATATCAAAGTGTGGTTACAACTCTAGGAGAGTGTGAGTGGAGAAAATTACTAGAGATGAGACATACATGGGATTAAAAGAGGAATTCCAACAATAAATATGTCATTAAGAGTCAAGATTCCATCTTGAAGAAGGGGAGGTTTTGTGAATCTAGCCATAGTGGGAGTGTTGGATGAAGTATTGAATTAGTTGAAAATGTACGAGAAATATTGGATATGGTAGAAACAGACCACCAAAAAGTTTCACATAAATGGATTATAATAATGATACTAAGGAGGAAGAAATATAAAAATAAAATGGGAATTATTGTGAAGATTATAAACAAGATACAATAGAATTTGGTGAGGTGATAATTTTGAATGTTATTTATAACATGGAACAAAACCCAAAGATAGGCTTACATGTAAAGTTGTTGTGTTGGACTAATGCATATATCACCTAACATAGTCGCGATAAATATGTTTGTGGTAGAATCCCTATAAATTTTTGGGGAGTTATAAGGATAATATATCACATCCATCCCTCCATTTCCATACCATGAATATTGTTAGGCATGAACCCCAAAGAGGTGTTCATCAACATACGAATGGGGATTCCATCTCGATGGGTTGTCATCGATCTGAAAAGTCCCTTTCACATGTTTCTTAAGTACTAAAAACCATCATAATTCCAGATATGTTAACACTTCACTCACATATGAGCACATATACTGAAGGTGAGCTTCTTCCAATACTGACAGGTATATCAGAAGGGTGAATATATTGATGGGTTTTATATATCACCTAGCAATATATATAAAGGTGCATCTTTTCTAGAGTGATAAGATCCAAATAATTTACCTTGTAATATTTTCATTTTCATTTCAAAAAAATTATGTCAAAATCAAAAATAGTTTACCTCCCATCAAATTGTGCACATGATTAACTAGGTTTTTATTATTTTGCTTTTTCGATTATCTTGTGTGTTAAAACCAAGTAATACTCAAACAAAAATACAATGACACCTAAAACAATATGAAAAACAAGATGAACTTAGGATGTCATTAGAATTAACCCCTTTTTGTGATATATTTGTTATAGATTTAATTCTGAAGCAATTAAATAAAACACCAAAAAAAAACACAAATAATAAACTTCGATTTTATTCATACGGGATATCAATTACATCGATGGAGAATACATTTTATAATGTTTGAACTCCTACAAAGGTGGATTCAAACTTCATCTTCAATCATATCTCCTAGTATCTCTCTCATCCCTCATATTTCTCTAGCAATCCCCAAGATATCTCACACTCCTAAATAGCTATGTGCTCACACAACTCTAAATATAGTCCAACCTATATTATTAATAAGTAGTTGTTTGATAACTCATATTAATAATATTACAATATAACTCTATATTAATTTTCCACACAAGTAATGTGAGCACTAATCCAAAGATTAATCCTAACATTCCCCCTTAGTAATGCGAACATGGGGAAAACATTATTCGTACCTGCTCATGTTTTACATATGGTTTTACAACTTGGCTAACCACCAACCACAAAATGAAGGTTTTCTAGTGGAACCAACAACCACCATGTAGAGGTTTTCTAAGAGAACCACAAACTCCCAAGAATGTTTTTTAATGGAACCAATAACCATAGAAGGTTTTCTAAGAGAACCAACAACTCACAAGAAGTTTTTCTAATGGAACCAACAACCATTTCATAGTAATGCATACATATTTAGTTCACATCACCTTCTTACATTCAAGGGAAAATACAAGAAATTTCTCACACATTACAATACTTGAACATGTATGATCCATTTGTTCTTATTTTCATAAAGTAAAAATTAAAACACACAACAAAAAAATATGCCACAACTTCATCGTGCAGCCATTTCCGCTACGACATTTAGTGAGAGGTTATTGATTGACCTCCTTCCTTCGTTGCCTCCTTCCTCCATCTGTATACCGCTAACTCAGCTAGATTTGATCATGAGGCTTAATTTACATTGATGGACGTCGATTACCACCGAAAATGCATCCGTAAGGCAATTTTTTTAATTTTAATAATTTGCATACTTGTACACTTTTGACTCACAAGACATCACTAACATCGATAATAAATTTTGATTTTTGACACAAACAACTTTTGACTAATTTTACAACATGACTATGACACCACAAAATTATGTACAATGACGACATAACAATAATACAAGTAATAATAACTTTTACATCTATTTATGGCATACACAAATAGAATAAAAATAGTAAACTTAAACTAAAAAAATTAATTTATTTCTACGTTTCACGTGGATGGCATGATAAAACTTAAATAACTAAATGTCTAAATAAAAAACCGGAAAAAACACAGAGACTCACAAAACACGAGTTTTAAGATTAAGACTATATAATGACAGATGTTTACATACTAAATTAATTAGACAAGTGGTGCCTTGCACTTTTTCTTTTTTTTAACACAAATAACAAATTAGACATGAAAATTTACCAAAAATTGACACAAATTGCATGACAATTTAATTTTGAATTTTAAGAACTCGCTTTTGCTTAGTAACACATCTTTAAATTTTGATAGGTTGCATGTTTTCTCTTTTGAGAGTGCAAAATCTGCGGCGAGTTGGCTCTCAATGTGTCAAAATGCAGGTTGAAGGAAGGCATTCGTGGGAGACAACAAATGGATTGGTAGATAGATATTTTTGATGAATGACAAGAAGAAGTAATGACTATGTCTCTGTAGAATTGGATGAATCAATATTTTCCATCAGAGGTTAAATTTGACGGTTGTTTAGACATTTTTCATGATTTTAACCGTAAAATAATTACATATATTTGAATTAACCGTCACACGTAACTTGTATATTTTAAGTATGACCATCATCTTTTAGGTAGATTTATATGTAAAATATATTAATATATATTTACAAAGTTAAATATATACAATACATTTTTATATTTTATTAATAGTATAAAAATAAAAATATTTTAATATTTTTGAAAGGCAATATTTAAAAATACCCGTCACCTAAAAATTATTTGACATGCATAGGTGGCCATCAAATTTAACCCTCGTTTGTCACTATCATGTAGAGCTATCATGAGGTTGCACACTTAACATTAATTGACATAGAATTACCGTAATGTAGCACTAAATTAATACATTCAAATACATCGAATAATATAATACTCAAACTGAAATTGTTTCGAGATGTTAATTCTTTTCACGTTTTCTCTTCAACCGTGATATGGGTTTGGCTGAAATTTGAACAACATTTTCTTCGAGACATTCTTCAAACCCATAAAAATCACAGGGACCCGATCATACAATAGAAATTATGACCTATTCTTTACACAAGAATAATTGCATCTAACATCACAACAACTCTATTTTCTCATAAACGCATCAAGTAGATTATAACATTGTTATGATACCAAATGATATATTTGATACAGATTTAATTACGGAAACAATAAAATAAAACACCAAAAATAAACAAAAATAATATACGCATGATTTTATTCATACTAGATATCAATTACATTGATGAAGAATACATTTTATAATGTTTGAAATCCTACAAAGGTGGAGTCAAACTTCATCTTCAATCTTATCTCCTAGTATCTCTCTCATCCCTCATATTGCTCTAGCAATCCCCAAGATATCTCACACTCCTAAATAGCTACGTGAGTTGTTATTACAACTCACTCACACAACTCTAAATATATTCCAACCTATATTATTAATAATGAGTTGTTTGATAACTCATATTAATAATATTACAATATAACACTATATTAATTTCCCACACAATAATGTGAGCACTAATCCAAATATTATTCCTAGCATTTTTTACGACAATGATGATGATAGTTTGGTAAACCCTAGTGAATCCAATGTTGACCGTGGGTTCTTACACACAAAACCCAATCAAGCCCAATTTGAAAATTTCTTATATCGAATAATGATGAATTCCTACTTAGGATCATAGAAATAGGTGCAAAACTCCTTCATATTTCAATCATGTAAACTTATATATTATAATTAGTAGCGAGGATCCATGTACCTCCACAAGCAATCCTCCTAGTACAACAGACCAAATCATGAGTATGCCCATGACAATGTAAATCACAACATTCACTCAATCAAGACAAATACATACAAATAAGAGAATAAAAATCAATGAAGTTATCATCACAATCACAAATGAGTGTTACATGAAGATATATGATAATTGAGCTACTAGTTGATAACTTAGCTTCTGTATCAATCTTGAAGCATCAAAACGTTCACGGAAAAAAAAAAATCAATTAAACCTCGAGCTCAAAAAATCTGAATTTTATCCACCTTCATCACCAACTTAAGACACACCATTCAGCCAAAAATGGAAAGTTATGAAGGACACCCTTTGGGGATTATAATCGTAAATGTTTAATTGTAAAATGATATTTAAATTCAAGGAATTATGCCCTTACACGCTTGATCGGGAGATGATGCGAGTCCCCTTTCCCCTAACTTTTAAGTGACATAATTTTAAAAATAAAATGGAAAGGGTGACCCCTGAGATGATGTCAAATAATTCTTCATCTCATACTATAAGGTTTCTTTCAATTAGAATTTATTGATCGATTATTCCTAATGAGCTTCATAGGTCAAGCACTTGAATGGTTCTTGAATTTACCTAAAGGATCTGCATCGCCACTTTCCTAGATTTTTCTCGAGTGGTTTGTACAACATTTAACTTTCAACATGGATTTGTGCATCACCATGATGGATTTATGCAATACAAAGAAAATAAACAATGCAAACTTCTCTTCATTTCCAAAGATGTTGAGGTTTAGCAAGTCACTTCCCTTATACAAGCCCTAAGAAACAAGTGGTTAACATCCTCACACCTAATTTGAATCCAAAAATTAATTTCTACCTATAAATTCATTATGTGGAATCCTTTGGAGAATTTATAGAGAAAGAGACACAAGTCGAGAAGGCTCTTATTGCAAAAAAAGCAATCAAGCTATATAATAACTACAATTGAGCACAAAAGATGCAAGAAAGTCCAAAGTTTTTCAATAAGAACAATAAGGTGGTTGGATAAAATGTCACAAATTTGAATCATGTTCAAGTCATCCAAACAAAACCTCAAATCGCTATCCTAATTGGACCACCTAAATAGGATTTTAGGCGAAGGCAATACACTCCTCTAGGAGAATCTTTGTGATTTGTATTTTGTCACCTTGAATAAGCAATCATGATAGTGTTTCGACTAACCAAGCCACTTGATGAAAGAAAACCTAAACCCTCTTGATAAAAAATAAAATGAGTACTATAAATTCCATCACATCAAAGGGAGCTTGACAAATTATTGCTTAAAGTTCAACCGCATTCAATACGATTAATCATGGAAACATTGAGACTGGTAGTAACTTATTTCCCCTAAAATCACCAAACAAACAACTTGGAAATATCACTATGCTTTTAAACATAATAAAGCTAATCCATAATATGATAAGGGTCAAAATTATCCCACCAATAATATGAATAATGAAAAATCTTCCTTCAAAAGCCTTACTAGATATATTCATCCTATCAACAATCACATTTCTACTGAAAAAACAAATTCAATGTCAAACTAGTTTCTCTACCTACTCCAGGGGGCCAATATGACCTTATCAAACAACTTGAGACTGCCCTCATGTAAATTTCTATCACAAATCTTCTCAAAACATCCATCGTTTATAAGGATATACTACATTAGGTCCTATGGGAGCAAGAGTTCTGAACCAAATTTACCCCTTACAATTTCCAACCTCGATCGGACACTTATCCCCAAGAAAAAAACATCTTCAATCAAAGTGATGACATCGAAAAAATCTCCACTACGCATTGTAGCTTTTGTTTCCAAATAAAAATAAAAAAGGAGTACTTATTAATAATGCTTTTCTTTTAAATATATGTAGTTTGAATCTTATTGAACACCTAGGAAATTCAGATAAATCATTAGAATCCAATATTATAACCATTAAGGTATATGAAAATGTAGAAAGGTAACCTAAAATAATTCTCTATCCTTGATAGTTGGGCATGACACCCCAAGCTCTCTCCATGTCCTCAATCTTGATCTCCTAAACAACTTCCTAATTAGTCATCCATAGATTCATGCTATGTGAGTTATTCCTTCCACTTATTGTCAATGCATTAAATTAATACATGAGGGTAGGGAAGTCATTGTAGTATGACCAAAATCCTTTCCGATATTGTAGGATGTTATATGCTCAGTACAAAAAGCTCTAAATCCTTTCCAAAATTGTAGGATGTTACATACTCAGTACAAAAGGCTATTTCCTGCCCACTCACTAAAAAATGCCAAAAACTTTGAATTTGAGGAATAAAAATAATCATCATCCCATAACCACGCTTGTGAACTTATTTCCACTTCAAAAGAACCCACCGAACACCCAAATCAAGATTGTTGACAAAGGAATTAAGGCTTTCATGTAGTCCGAATTCCACTATCACCTCGTAGCCTTGGTAGGCCCAACATATGTAAGTGAAAGGAAACAATTCCATATCAATTCGATGCCTCTAACTTCATCAAAGGTAGGATATTTTTATATGAGAAATTTCAAAGCTGCTCGGGATCTAGATTATATGATGACAACTTTTTTCATGTTACCAATCAACAAAATATCCCATACCAAACAGAAGATTACAAGTCATGGATTACAAAGGTAAAGGAACATGCACCAAATAATAAGGCACAGTATAACCTATCTTATTTCTCCCAAAAAATCGACCACTCTGGTATAGGATATAAACAATTCAGTAATTTTCGTGACAGTATTAATGATATTGCTTTTGTTAGCGATGAATCCTCTTCTGACACCGAACTGAGATCTCTTTGTCACCTCTAAGAGGATATTATTTCCACAAACATTTTATACAACACTACCATCCTAACTATTAATCTAGACCTCTAATATCCTCAACTCATTGAGTAGGACCAAAAAAATCACTTACCAATAGACTTCTTCTAAAATGAAGAATCCATTATCGAATTTATGGGAGTTAGAGACGACATTCCACCGAAAGACCATAAGATAGGATTTGAAATTGGATTAGATGATGAAATCATTTTTGGTGAAGAGGTTTAAGTTCTTAGATACAATAAATCAAAGAATTAAAAAAATCAAAGTCCTCTCTTGAAAACCTCCCGAGGCACTATCGAACAAAATATATATAAAAAGTAAAGAAAAGGATACATGTTTGTTGGTGGAAACCTCCGTGAAGCACCAATAGAAAAGGATATTAATATCCCCTTACACTTGTTCACATGGAGGATCAATCCAAACTCCTCATAAAATAAACCATTAATGTGAACATCATAACAGAATGAAATCCTAAGATCATCAAAGTTGTGTCTACTCTCAACGTTTAAGAACAAAAAAACTTTGTTATACTTCTTCGTGAATTTTCATATGGCTTTACTTGGACCTATGAAAACATGCATGGGTTGGATACATCACATGTGGTACGCCACTTAGTTGTGTATGACAATTCCAAACCATTCAAACTAAATCTCATGAATATGCATCTAAAAGTGGCTCTTCTCGTCAAAGAGGAGATACAAAAGATCTTGGATATGGGTTTCATTTGAAAAATCAACTATCCTGAGTGGATCTCCAATATTATTCATATTTAAAAGATGATAATAGAGATCATGATTTGTACAAATTTTAGAGATATCAACAAATCCTATCCAAAACATGACTTCCCTCTACCTAAAATGGACATGATATTTTACTCAAAAATAAGACATGAGATGTTATCCCTTATGGATGGATTTTCGGGCTATGATCACATCAAATTTACACTTGAAAATGAACACAAAACTACTTCTACTACACCATGGGACCTTTTGTTATCATGTCATGTCATCTGGTCTCAAGAATGATGGCGCAACATATCAAAGATCCATGGTCGTCATTTTCCATGACATATACCAAAATATTATTGAAGACTATGTTGATGATATATTGGGTGATTTCAAAACCAAGGAAGATCATCATGTCATTCTACATGGAATATTTGAAAGGTTAAAGGAGTATAAAGTGTACCTCAATCCTAAAAATTTCATCTTTGGCATCATGTCAAGAAAAAAATTAGGCTTCATTATGTCTATATGAGGCATTAAAGTATATATATTCAAAGTCACAACAAACATGGAAATGCCTCTTCCCAAGAAAATCACCTAACTCCGCAGCCTCCAAGGCAAGATATAAGTAATATGGAGATTCATAACACATCTTACCACTAAGTGTCATTGTTCCACACACTTATTCAATAAAAATATTGTTCTCCATTAGAATGAGGAGTGTCATTAAGCTTTTGATCAGCTCAAGCAATATCTTACAAATCCACTAGTCTTGGTCCCTCTTACTACAAAAAGAATATTTGCTAAGATTATACATATCACTATCAAAATTCATCATAGGATCTCTCTTGGCTAAGAATAATGCTCGGGGTAGAGAATAAATTGTATATTATATCATTTGAACTCTAATTTCAAATGATCTCAACTATACTCAAATTAAAAGGTGTGTTTAACAGATTACCTTAGCATTTTAGAAGCTTAAGTGTTACTTGCTCAATCACAAAACAAAACATATAGCCAAGGTTGATCTTCTAAATTATCTTTTATCCAAACCAACTCTCACATATAAAACGACCAATAGGTTTATCTTGCTAAGTGAATTTAATATCGAGTATGTAAATAAAAAAGATATAAAAGGAGAAGTCATCGTAGATCAACTCATCGAAGATCCACTACCTGGAAGATAACCTAAGCATGAAATTTCTAGATGAATCTATCATGACTTTAGATGAGTCACCGAAATTTGAGTCAAAGATTTATTTTTATGGTTCTTTCATTACACATGGCTAGGGGTAGGTGTGCTTCTTATCACTCCAAGTGGTTATTTATATCTAAAGCTTTTCACATTGGGTTCCCTTTCACAAATAATATTGTTGAGTATGAAGCACTTATTTCAGGACAAAATTTTTATCTAATGAAATTTATAGCACTTGATAGTGTTTAGTAAATATGAACTCATTATCGAACAATTTAATGGTGAATACAATGTCAAATACAACAAGAGGATCCCCTATAAAAGTGAGGTTAAAAATATGAAGGGATATTTCATTAATATAACCTTTTAACAACTATCCTACATTCACAAAAATGGTAGATGTCATGGCCATGATTAGTTCCTTACTAGAAATACCGGGCGTATTGCAAAGTCATATTTCTGGTTGAACATATAACATAGTCCTATATTGTAATCCCCTCTAAACAAAACCCATAAAAATAACACAATATTTATTTTTTTAACCTAAATGTATGGATATGATAGCATCACTTAAATCCTTGTTATAGGAAAGAATGATTTTTATCATAATAACTCTACATTTTACTACTTTACATGTAAGGAAACCCTAAGCCATTCTTATACAACTATCTTCTAGATTATTATGGTATTAACTCCAATACTTAGTATCATTTATCGTGGTAGAGTTTTTCATCAATTCCTAATAATCGAATTAAAATTTGAATATGATAAACATCAAACTGAAATCATTTACCAACCCAAACCATTCACCTTGACAAGTTTTATATAATTTACAACCTACATGGGCTACCTTATTTATTTTGACATTGTCATGATCATTAACTATTAATAGTAAATTCTTAAAGGGACTATACATGCAAACCCAATATAGATGGATGTTTGTATGATGATTTCCTACCCGCGTGACCATAATTATCTAGGATCTTGTTTAGCCCTTCATAACTTGTTTTCTAAAATTTCCATGATGCAATTATTTTATATGGCTGATTTAGCATGCCTCGAGTTATTTAACTTATAATCACAGGTTTACAAGGTATATATTTTATAGCTCTCTTAGGTATACTCCAACAATTAATATTATCCATATTGATTCAAATAATATAATGTCTACCAATTATAGTTAAATATTTAGCATGTTCCTCACATTAACAACAATCTATAACTACTTATTGCAGGTCCAAGATTATAGCATTAGCCAAGGATTTATATATCCTTTATATAACTTATACTCTTATCATTTTGATAGTCCTTAAGGGCTAAACCCAACCTATATCTAAATTAAGACATATCAACATACATCCCAATTAGTTTTAAAGACGACATAATTGCACATTATGTTTTGTTCACACTTAATTAATGGTAATATAAAGTGTCCTCTTATGAGAAAACTTGATTCGTTAATAAAATACATACGATGACCCGTACCTTATTTAGACAATAGAATCTAAATAATATCTTTGTAGACATCGGGTTTTTTTCACCCACATACATCTCATGAAGCATACATTAGTCCACTAAACCCATCACTTTAAACATGATCTAAGCCACCCTACTCACTCCATAAAATCATTTTTCACCCTCGGTAAATTATATTTACCCATCAAAACTTATTATAACCTCGTCCCCATATTTGAAATTCCCATTTTGGAAGTGGTTGAAACCACTTCCAAATTACTTCCTCCGGATTTCCTGGATCGTTGGCGATTCCAAAAAATCACCCACGATTATAAATAGGAGCTCAAATCTTGTTTCAAGTACCTTTTAACCTTTTACATCTTCATTATCAAATTTTATTCTAACCAACAATGAAATTTTGTCACTCCAGCTATCTACAAAATCCTAGCAACTACATTTTTTCATTCCAAGGAACTATAACATGTCAGTATTGTGCATGTACAAGCCCTTAATATCCTCTCCACAGCATCAGACGATCAACAGATCAACATCACATATTTAACCAACTTTTGTGGCATTCTTGCAGTCATTTTCACATTACAAGGTAATCTCATCATTTCTAATCTAGTCATACATCAAAACAAGAGAAAATAATCATTTTAAATCTTTGTTTCCAATCAGTTTAATCGTTTATCAAAAAAATCAATCTTTTTGCAAAATTGCCCATGATTCCCTTCAATCGTCAATGATTCCCTTGAATCACACATGATTCCTATTAATTTAGCCTTCTTTATCAAATTATTGCATTTTATCAATTATCATCCATATCTTTGGACTTAATATTTCTACTTGCAAGCATGTCTCTGTTGTAGATGATTGTTCTAGGTCAGTCTCATCTGATCACGAGCATCTATGATCTCCCGATTGTCCAACAACCCTTTGTGTGGGAACAATTTGACATCCTTCACGAGCTTACTCTATGCACTATCATATTCACACCAACCTTGGAATACATTGAGGAATAGATCAAAATCCTCCATGAAATCCAACAAACAACTATGGATTATTGGTACGACTACTTTGAAGACCTTCAAATTGCCACCACTCTAGCTTGGGCCACCTACGAAGCAGAACATGATCTTCCTTTTCATCTTGAATTCTAGTTTCCTTATCATTGTCATTATTTATCTTATTATCTTTATTAATTCACTTAATTATATCAAAATGAGCTAACATCCTTCAAGGAATTCCCTTTGGATTCTTGGGATCGACCTTTGTTGAGCATCTCATCATCCTATTTATCTAATATCTCTTATCTAGTTGTCTTTGCTTGCAAGTATCTTCACTTGGCGAGATGAAAAGCTCTTGTTCATTGTTCTCTACCATCCCGAAATTATGATTGTCGGCGCAGTATCGTTAAAGTCTGCCATATTTCAATTTTTAGTTACTTTCTACACTTAATAACATCTACTCAAAAACTACCTAATGCATTATGACGACACGCTCGGTGGGACCTCATCCCCTTCTTTTCCATTAAAATTATCTTATAATCCTTCTTGGGTTCTCTTACCTGTAATTGCTAATAGTTTTGGTAAATTTCCAGCGATTTTGGTGAATCACCCACGATTCCTAGAAATCACCGACAATATATGTGGATTGTTCCTAATTACTCGATCTATTTTCCTTTTAATTTACTTTTCTTTTTCTTGTCTTTATCTAACCATTGCAGGTTTCCCCTCTGGAGTAACTATTTTTGAGTTTCAATTGAACTAAATATTAAAAAATCAAAAATCAAAAAGTAATCACAAGTACATTTTCTTCATTATTTTCCTTTTTAGCATTGCATTTGTCTATTGTCTTCATCAAATCAACATTTCTTTTTGGGATTTAAAATGAACCCTTCATAGTTGCTTGATCACATAGTCTAATTTAGGGGTCAATAAATTGCATTCACTTAACCTCCCTCACACACAACCAAATCATGTCAAATATAATCTGCCTCAAAACACTCCTACAGGGTGAACCTACTTGGATTTCATCACTAAGAGGATAAGTCAACTCGATGTTCTGTCCAAGTATAAATAAGTTGGTGGGCAGTATATTAGCTAAGAAACCAATACCCTTATCATTAAGGGACCTTAAAGTGGGTGGGTAGGCCCCAATACCATGCCTCGTACCAACACCAACACAACTTTGAGCCTCATGTGCCTTCGGGTATATCGAGGACTTTAACCTTTGACATCACTGAAACATACTATAGATTACCATTTCCTAGGACCTCATAAACCATTTTTCACATTTCACCTTTTCTAATTTAATCAAGATAACAAAATTATCTTATGTGACTTGTTTGCTTGATTGTAATCAACTCTCTAGATTATTTTTCTCTCTTTTTTAGTGATTGTTTGTTTTCATGGTATTAAATCGATAAAAATCCTGTCAACTAAACTCAAAACATGGTTGAGCATTTACAACAAACCTTAGAAAACATCTAGTCTTTCCTTGACAAAATCCTCATATCATGAATCAACATTGATCACCATCAAAAGATGATTAAGAACCCCCACAATCTCCTAGTAGTCAATCTTCCACATTAGAAATCCCTGATCCACATAGTCCTCGTTTCTTCGACAATGGGGATCTAGTCTTCACTAAGATTCTGGATCCAAACCTCGTCACCCTCAATGCTTACTTATTTGCTCGGGGTTTCCTTCTTTAGCAATATACTAGAATAACAAACCCCTATAACCAACACTACTTATGAATTTTCCCAAGTTATTGATCCTAACTATGAGTCGATCATCCAACAATTCCATTCCTATCCCGCTACCAGTGAATCAAAAACATATAATCCCATGTCTTCATTCCCCATCATCACTTTTGACCTCAATGTTGCTTCTTCACAAGACAAAACTAATCAACAATCATCACCCTCACCAAGTCCCTCATCAGGCTCTGTCTCATCCCAAAACAATACCAATGCATCCTCATCTACGTCTATTCCTTTAGTCTCCTCCACTATCCAAACACCTCTTACAAGTTTAGTAGCCATCCCACTTAGTGTGTCCCAACCTATCCCATCCCAAAACCTACAACATCTATTCAAAATGTGTTCATGTCCATCCCAACATCGATACCCCTCATTAATACGAGTTCCATCTCTAGTGTCCACCCCTCTTCATAGTAGTCATTAACCATCCCTATTTCACAAATCTTCTCTCAGCACACACCTCAACAATCTCAAATTCTCTTATCCACGCTTATATTCTCTTCTAGGACATATCTCAACAATCTCAGCCTCTTATCCACACTTTTATTCCCTTCTAGCACATACCTCAACAATCTCAACCTTTTATCCACACTTTTCCCCTTTCAACATATACCCCAACACTCACAACCCCTTTTAAACACATCCATGCCTATCCAATATCAATACATCCAATCTTCACAACCCATAGTTTCGCAACCCACATACAACATTCCTATGAACACCCCTCTCCAACATAATATCCTTTTGTCGTATGAGCCATACCAACAACCAAATCCACCCACATACAATCAACCAAGTCCTTCATCATTCAATCCTCAACAACAACCATCACAAAATGATCCCTTGTAGGCATTGATGAACAAGATCTCCATCCTTGAAGCTACCTCTATGGGTCCCAAGAATGCTCTATCTTACGAACATATTTGTAATGAACCCATCCATCCATTTGTACCATATAAAGTGTATCCTCCACTTTTGGAACTCCTAAGTTCCTAGAATTATACAACAAATAAGACCCTTAATATCACATCCAGGCCTTCTAACATGCTTGTTATCTCATTGCACATGACCAGGATGTTATCTTAATAACATTCCCCATGTCCTTAACTGGACCTGTATTAGAATGGTAAAACAATATCCCCGATAGTCCTTCTCATTCGCACATCTCGGGTAAATATTTTTAGAACACTTCTTGATCAATATCGTTCCTAAAGTCACTATCACCGATCTATACGCCATCAAATAATTCGAAGACGTGTCTATCACATATTTTGTCACCCACTAGAGGGCATTATTAATTAGTTATCCTTCTCCCTCCCATAGAAATAATTAATCATATTATTTTCTCGCTCTTGTTCCAAACATATATCATCCACATTACAAATCTAGTCCTTTCAAACATTTGATGAAGCCTTCACTATGGCTCACAAACTCAAACTTTGCACTCTCAAGGATGGTAGGGTCAAACTCAGATCAAAGAATCCTAAACTTGAGTCTTCGTTAAAACCATCCTCCAATCACGAAAAAGCTAAGACATTGGAAAATGCATTCATTGTAAATACTAATTCTAAAGAACATTCAACCTCTAAATGCACCCATCCTCAACGTAATTATATTCCTATCGGTGAATCTTACATCGCATTTTTGATAAAATCTTGGCTACGTGTATGATCACCCTTCCTCCCATCCACCCCATCAACATGTTTGTCTCAAAACCCTCTTGGTATTGAGAGAATGATTATTTTAAATACAATATGCTCAAAGGTCATGACATTGAAATGTGTCATTCATTATGAAATGTCCTTAAAGGCCTTATTGACAAAGGTGAGTTACAACTAGATAACCCAAACATGCCTCTTAATCGGAACCTAGACATTTACCCTTTCCAAACTATACTCCCTCCCCAGACAACCATATTCTAACGTCGTTTGGTCTCATCATACCATCAAAACTATCAAAGATAAATCATCCACACCTCTAGTGTCTAGTGCTCCTATCATAGAAGCACCATCCAAATCATCCACAAATGATTATATCACGTAAAAACAACAAATAAATCAACCACATCATCCATGCTTAGTGTTTCTACAACGAAGCACCTATTGAATCATGTACTTCTTCCGGTCTTTCCTCCTTTCAAAAAAACTCATCTATAAGATTTTCAAAAACACAGACAAAAAACCTATCTTACAATATGTGAAAATATCTTACGATGACCATGTCACTCAACATTATGTGCATAATATTAAAAAATACATTACACAATTACCCATCCCTTCATCAAAGAAAGTGACAATCATATCATGTGATCATCTGACCTCCTCAACACAGAATCCAAAATCCATGCCTTCTATCTTAGGGCCTCACCACTCGTCAAAAATTTAGTAGCAATAATAGAGTCTAAGATCATTCTTCGGCATGAATATAAAGTGTCATACAAAAGAAATTCCTCCAACACCCAAACCACCAGTTCCCTTGACCTCAACTTAGAAAGGACACTATGCAGATAACCCTTGAAAGGCTCATCCAACTCCATCATAACCTTACCTCCTCTTAAGTCATCGGGATCTCGAGGTGGAAATCCTCCTAGTATAATTTTGAAGCATTTTGTGATTATCATCACGTACAAGACATTATATAGAGGACTGTAAAGCCCTTCACACTATCATGTGAATCCTTTTTAACAAAGTTCTTCTCCCTATAAACCTAGAACCATAAAAAATAACCCACCAGACATCTAAGACTTACATTTAAACCATCACCCACACCCACATCTACCAAATCCGGGGACTCTTCCAAGAAATCCCCTCTTTATCAAATTGATGTAGTACATATCACTACCAAACTTCATATCAAAGAAAGTCTAAGGTCTCCATCCCGATCGCTCCTGATTCATCTAATCCAACACCCCCTGTCAAGGCTAAGGTATCCATCCTTACCACTCCACATACTTAATCCACCACTTCCATGTAAAATACCATTATCAAAAACTTCATCAAGCTCGGTAAAATCTCTCTCTATGAGCTAGGAAAACCTCACCACAACATCGATAACTTATGATTGATGTACTCCAATATATATATCAATACCCTCAGATGATCCACATCCATTTACAAATGTAGTTGGTACACTCAAAATTTATGTGGCAATCTCTTTTGACACTCCAAAATCCCATCATTACTGACCAAAAACCATAATCTCCAATTATTCATTACCGCCCAAATCGATGACACTCTCGTTAAGAGAGTCATGATTGACAACAACGCCAACATTAACATTATATCATCACAAGACTTTGATCAAATTCAATTACCCAACATCGTTGTCTCCTAGTCACTTGTTGTACTATGAGCTTTGATGACAATATCGCCCCCATGTTGGGCACAATTATCTTACTAATTAAAGGAGGTGTCAAAACCATCCACAAACTCTTTCATCTAAAAGAAGGTAAATTTCAATATAACATGTTATTAGGTCAACCCTAGATATACACTATGTGTTGTATCCCATCTACTCTCCATCATTGTCTCAAATATGAACATTGTTACGTTGTGGAGCTTGTTTTCATGTGTGGAATTTTTCAAGATTGTACACTAAAAGTATTGTACACTCTCCACATTTTTCTCACTGGGGTTTGGGGTGGGACCTCGAGTGGGGGTAAGGGGGTGCGGTGCTGCGAGAATATTTTTAGGCCTCAAAAAACATTCCCGATATCTCGGGAAACATGTTCTTCTCATATGGGTGGGATTTTTGACCCATAGGTTTATGGGACAATTTTGGCCCTTGGTTTTGGTACCTGATAATATTTTAAACTACTTAAGTAGTTTCCTATTAATGTAGGGATGATATATCATTATAGGGGTGTGTGAGTTCAAGTGTGAATTCAGGAGATTTTGTTGAGCATAGCTCCAAAAAGATCTAGGTATTGTATTGAGGGAAAGAGGTGACTTATACTAAAAATTTGAGCAAGTGATTCTTGGTGGACGTATCCCAAATTGGGTGGATCACATTAAATATTATCTTTGTTATGTTCTTTTATTTTCTACACTTTTACTTCAGATCTATAATATCTTTTTATATATTATTTTCTACTATTGCGATTCTATGCGAGATTGTTCCATATATTTTATCCCTTATTTCCTAACAATTAGTATCAAAGCCTAGTTTTTTTCTGAAGTGTTGAATCATAGGGTAATTTTTAGCTTAAGTGGGAGCTATGGAAGATAGTGGAAGATCAAAGGTTGATAAATTCAATGGGTAGAATTTTAGTATTTGGAAGATACAGATGGAAGATTACCTTTATTAGAAGGATCTTCATATTTCTCTATCTGAAAAAGGGAACAAACCCTTAACATGATGGATGCGGATTGGGATTTGATGGATAGGAATGCACTTGGTAAAACTTGAATATGTCTTGCATCTTCAGTATTATTTTATGTTTCAAAGGAGAAGACTACAAAAGAACTCATGGATGCATTACGTAAGTTATATGAAAAACCCTCTACCTCTAATAAGATATTTTTAATGAAAAAGTTGTTTAATATGAAGATGTTTGAGAATAGTTCAGTAGTAGATCATTTGAATTATTTTAATACGGTTGTGAATATGTTATATTTGGTTACAATAGAATTTTATGAAGAAGTTAGAGCTTATTAATTTTGTGTTCCTTACCCGAGAGTTGGAATAGCACAGTAATGGAAATAAGAAACTCGGTTCTAGCTAACTCAAAGTTGAAGTTCAAGGATGTTATAGGAGTGATTCTAAGCGAGGAAATGTGAAGAAAAATATCTGGGAATCTTCTACTTTAGGGAATGTTTTGACAATGGAAACTAGAGGGAGATAGAAGAATAGAGGAAGTCGTGGAAGATTGAAAGATCGGCAAGGTCAAAATCCAAAAGCAATATGATATGTTGGCACTTTGTGGAAAGCCTAGGCATGCGAAGAAGGATTGTTGGGAGCTTTGGGACAAGAAGAAACAATAGGAAGGAAAAAGGAAGTGAATGTGGCAACATGTAATTGTTTTCATGATGCTTTGATTCTTTCTTTTCGCATAATATTACCGAATCTTGGGTTTTATATTCATGGGCTTCTTTGCATGCTACTCCACATAGGAATTATTTTTTGATTATGTTCAAGCGGATTTTGGGCATGTTTTTCTTGGTGATGATGAGCCTTTAAACATAGTTGGAAATGTTATATTCAGGTTAATATGAAGATTGGGAATACATGGCTATCGAAGTATGTCATATATGTGCATGAAACTTGGTATCGGCGAGGCGGTTGGGAAATAATTATAGTACTTATGATATTTACATCGACTCTTGGAAGGTTACCAAGGATTATCTTGTGGTGGAAATACGTAAAAGTTTGCAACCTTGTGTTTAACCATTGTTAGTACTAATTATTGTAATCTTGTGGCTTGAGACGTAGATAAAACATTGTGGTACTATAAGCTTGATCATATGATTCGTAAGGCGTGTAGATCATAAAGAATAATTTACCTAGATTTACATAAATGTGTTTGGATTTATATGATAATTATGTATATGGGAAACAAAAGTGATTAAAATTTCTCAAGGTTAGAACTATGAAGAAAGAGAGTAAGTTGGAGCTGGTACATTTTGATGTGTGGGAGTCGATTCGGTATCATATCTTGGGGTTTCAAATCATTTTGTTACTTTTATTGATGATGCAACAAGGAAAGTTTGGGTATATTGTATTAGAAATAAATCTAATGTATTTGACACCTTTGTTAAATGGAAAGCCTTGGTAGAGAAGCAAATAGGTCTTAAGATAAAATGTCTTAGGTCAGATAATGGAGGGGAGTATTGCAGCAATGAGTTTGATGATTATTGTTATAAAAATGGAATCCACAAGAAAAATATGGTTCCAAGAACTCCACAAAGAAAATGGGGTGTCAAAAAGGATGAACATGACAATAATGGAATGATCTAGGAGTATGAGGTTACATGTGGGACTACCTCTTTCCTTTTGGGAAAAAGTGGTGAGCACAACTGGCTGTACTGATAAACAGAGAGGACCTAAAGTGCCTTAGATGGATACATACACGAGGAGGCTTGGTCCAGTAAGAAGGTTGATTATTCATTTCTTAGAGTCTCTGGATATGAGGTGTTTGTGCATATTGAAAAGGATGATAGGACCAAGTTAGAGGCTAAGTCGAAAAATGCACTTTCATTAGTTATGGTGGTGATGACTTTGGATATAAATGTTGGAGTTTGAAGGATAAAAAAATCATTCAATCTATGGATGTGGTCTTTAATGAGAACGTTATGTATAAGCAACAGCTGTAGGAAAATAGGGAAGAATCCAAGAAAGAATATGTAGTGGTAGAGGATCTTCCGGATGGTAAAGCGACACATGAATCATTCCAAATACCTACTCAACAGAACCCAAAACTCCTATATTAAGGATGTCTTTTAGGGAAAGAAGATCACCCGAACATTTTATTCCTTCTCTTTGTTATTTATTATTCACCGATAGTGGAGAGATAAAGAGATTCGATGAATCAATGTAGGTAAATGTCATGAAGAAGTGGGAGAAATTCATAGATCGAGCATCGACTCTTATGGATAATCAAACGTGGGATTTGGTGAAGCTACTCGAAGGTAAAAGAGCATTGCGGAATAAGTGTAGGGATTTTTAGTGGCTAATATTCATAATTTGGTGAATATTCCATTTTAGATTTGAAAAGGTGATTTTTTTGGAGTAAGTCGGTGTACTATTTGCCTAAAATGTCCAAAGATAATTTTTTTTAGGGGTCGTCTTCGCCTACCATCAAAAACTACTCCTGTATAAATCTACATAATTTTCCTAGTAGTATACTAGTAACTTACTGAGGTACCATCTGAATTACTTGTAAATTACAAGCAGACAAAGTGTGGATCAGAGTCTCAGACTAGTTATTGTAGACTTGCAACAAGAAAGTGTCATTGACGTGTGACAAGGAAGATTTTCATTTCTAGACAGGTGACAATATAGTGTTTCACGCGCATGACAAGTGAAGGTGTTGATGCACGACAAGAGGGTTGTTGAACCATGAAAATAGAGGGTTATATGTGGGTGACAAATGAGTTTTGTTGACGAGTGAAAAGGGGGTTACAGACGGTCAAAAAATGAAGCATTTTTTTGTGTCATGCGACAACAAGGTTTGTTGTTGCATGACAAAGCAAGCCACGCAATAAAAGCCTTGCTATCATGTGACAACAAGTTTTGTTTTCATGTAACAACATGGTTCATTTTTCACAAAAAAATGTTGAGTGCTCCCCTAAAGAAAATGACAGGTGAAAATTTTACTCTAAAATCCCAAAAATCACCTTTCCTGAAAGTGATTCCGTATATTCACTAGGATTTTCCACCTCCAATTTACCAGAGGCTTCTTAAAATGAACCCCGAACAAGTGGGTGTACAGAGTTAAAGAGGAAGGAGGAAAGAAAAGATACAAGCCCTGGTTGGTGGTTAAGGGGTTTACATAGAAAAAAGGTATAAATTTTGATGAGATTTTTTCTCCTATAGTAAAAATGAATTCTATTAGAACTATTCTTGGAAAAGTGGTAGTAAAATATTTGCACTTAGAGCATCTATATTTAAAGACTACATTTATTCATGGTGATCTGGAGGAGGATCTATATATGCAGCACCCCGAGAGGGCTATGAGGTCAAAGATAAGGAGGAGATGGTGTGAAAATGAAGAAGAGCTTGTATGGCACTAAACAACCTCCACGTCAATGGTATAAGAAATTTGATAGCTTCATGAGGGAGCAAGGTTATATTAGATGTCATTTGGACCATTGCATGTATATAAAGAAATTTCAAGATGGCAGTTATATTATCTCTTTCTTATATGTGAAAGACGTGTTGGTTGCAGTAAAAACATGAAGGAAATAAAAAGTACTCAAGAAGCAACTAAGTGACTCCTTTCTATGAAGGATTTGGGGGAAGCCAAATAAATCCTTAGTATGAGGATATCTCGAGATAGGAAGGAATGGAAGTTGACTTTATCTTAGAAAGAGTACATTAAGAATCTATTGGAGAGGTTTAATATGTAGGATGCTAAACCATTTGGGACTCCTTTGGCAAGCCATTACAAGTTATCAAAGGATATGTGTCCCAAGACAGAGCAGAGAGAAACCATAAGTCCAAAGTACCTTACTCATCATTGGTTGGCAATTTTATATATGTCATGGTGTGCACTAGGCCTGGTATTACCCATCCAAAGGGGATTAGTGAGTAGATTTATGAGTTATCTAGGTAAATATCATTGGTAGGAAGTAAAGTGGATCCTTTGGTATTTGAGAGGGACCATGGGGACAATTTTATGTGAAAGTGGATCGACACCACCTTGTGTGGTTATGTAGATTCAGATATGGATGGAGATGTAGACAATGGGAGGATCACGACATGTTATATTTTCATTGTAGTTGGGATAACAACGAGTTGGATTTCATGACTACATAAGCTTGTGGATTTATCACCCATAGAGGCTGAATATGTTGTTTCCACAAAGGAAAAAAAAGAGATGATTTGATTATAGAAATTACTTAAGTAGTTGGGGCATAATCGGGAGGAAGGAAGCTACATAGTGATAGTCGAGTGTTATACAACTAGCTAAGAACTATGTTTTCCACTCTTAGACTAAACATATACAAGCTTAAGGTACCATTTCATTAGGAAAAATTTGGAGGAAGAGAAGTTGAAGCTAGAGAAGATTCATATTAGTCAAAATCCTACAGACATGATGACCAAGGTGGTCACAAGGGAGAAATTGAAGCTATGTTCAGCTTTAGTTGGTCTTCATGGATGATAGTGAAGGGTTGAGAAGCTTTCTCAAAGGAAAACTAGTCTCCAAGTGGGATATTGTTATGTTGTGGATCATGTTTTCATGTGTGGAAGTGTTGAATATTGTACACTAAAAGTATTGTACACTCTCCATAATTTTCTCATTGGGGTTCGGAGCTGAGCCAAGCCCCGAGCGGGGTCTAGAGGTGGTATTCCCCACTAGTAGGGGTTCGTGGGTGTAGCCCTTGAGAAAAAATGGGCCTAAAAAAATGTGTCCGATATCTCAAGAAACGTGCTCTTCTCATATGGGCGGGATTTTTGACTCATAGGTTTATGGGGTGGTTTTGGCCCATGGTTTTGGTACCCAAAGCATTGTAAAATGCTTAAGCATTTGCCTAATGATGTGGGGATGAAATATCATTGTAGGGGTGTGTGAGTTCAAGTGTGAATTCAGGAGAGTTTGTTGAGCACAAATCCAAACAAATGGGGTATTCTATTGACGAAACATGTGGCTTGTAATAAAAATATGAGCAAGTGATTCTTGGTGGACATATCCCAAATTGGGTGAACCACGTTAAATACTATTTTGTGTTGTGTTATTTTATTTTTGCACTTTTAGTTCACATTTGTAATATCTTTCTCGCATATTATTTCCTACTATTGTGATTCTGTGTGGGAATTTTCTGCATATTTTATCCCTTATTTCCTAACAAACATGAGGGTAAAAATTTCACGGTCCCCGTGGATCCAAACCCTTTTAAATCATGTCACATGACATATCGACCAAATGACGTGCTTATCCCCAAAAATATTTTGGGTTCCTCTAATAAAGCTTTTATCGCTTCTTCCATCACCTCATCAAAGTTTTCTGATGACACTTCCTTTAATGATGTTATGTAGCACCTTTCACTGGGGAGTATCACCTCCTTACACTTAATTCTCTTCCTACAACAAAGACATACGGAAGACCCAAAAATATCCCATGTATGAACCTAATGTCGGAGATGTTATCTCCTTCGGTCCACCACATCTCAAAACCAATCTCGTTTACAAAGGGATCAATCACCCTTCTCCACATCCTACTAATCAATGTCATGCCAAACCATTCATATCAGACTTCACATTTCTATATAACCAATCCTTCATAAAAATGTACCTCCATCATTGTGCCTAGAAAGGATTTGGACTCGGATGTTATGAATAATGCATCCACAACTTAATCTTTGATCATTCTCATAAACCTCACGAAAAATACAGTTAAGTTTCAAAAACCAACCTTTGAACCCTCCACAACCACCAAATCTAGATCCATAACAGAACCATAACCATCTTCCCCATCTACACACAATGATCCCATGGACATAGATGACACCATTTCAATCCCATATAAATTTTTTTAGTCAACACTATCACCTTAGGACCACTTACTTATCAAACTAACCATGGTACTGAGACCCTTCCTCTCATTTTACTTGAAATGATAGAAGAGGATTCCCTACCATTGAAATTCTTTAATGCCATGATGACCAATCCATCCTCTCTCATATGGGGGCAAAGGACCATTACCTTCAAAAAAATCTGCCACATGAAACATCAAAACTTCTCAACGAATACACTATCGATGGTAATAAAGGAACTCTATAGGATCCTCACATAGTTAAAGTTGGTCAATCTTTAAATTCACAAGAATTAAAATAATTCACTACCTTCCTCTCTAAACATAGTCAAGCCTTCACATGGTCATATAAAGACATGTCGTGATTGACCGTAACATCATTGTTCACAACATCGTCACCTATACCAATGTTAAGCTTAACAAATAAAATCTACGTAGGATGCACCCTCGCAATGCGGCCCTTCTCATCAAAGAAGAGTTACACTAGCTTTATTTATGCTAATTCCATCATACCCAATGATTATCCACAATGGGTCTCTAATATCGTGCATGTAACCAAATCCTCATAAAATTTACACATTTGCACACACTTCCTAGAGTTCAATCTCATTTGTCCTAAAGATAAATTTCCTCTTATGAACATCAATCACCGTCGATCTCACCTTCACCAAGAAATTCTCTCCCTTATGGATGGATTCTCTAGATACAATCAAATTATCATCACAATAGATGACCAACACAAAATTTCCTTCATCACTCCTTGGGGGACTTTCCATTATTGAGTAATGCCCTTTAGACTTAAAAATGCGGGGGGCACTTATCAACGTGCAATGACATATATTGTCCATGATATTATCCACAAAACTATAAAATTCTACGTTGATGACCTCTTAGAAAAATCTAAGCAACATAGGGATCATATCGTTGTCCTTGATACATCTTCGCTCATCGTATCCTATACTTTATTCAACTCAACCCCGCTAAGTGTGCATTCGGTGTTCTCACCAACAAAATCCTAGGGTTCATCATTTCTATTTGGGGCATTGACGTAGGCCTTGCCAAAATATAATCCATCATCAAAATTCCTCCTCTCTCAAACCTAAAAACTTTGTATCCTTCAAGGTAACTTCAATCGATTTTCTATTTCATGTCACAGATTTCAAACCGTTTTCACCTTTTCATCACCTCCTCCGAAAGGAATAACATTTTAAATGGGATCACAATTGTCAAAAGGCCTTTGATGACCTCAAACAATACCTCCTATCACCACCTATGCTTACACCTCTATGTGAGGGGGAGTCGTTCTACCTCTATATATCCACTACTTATCATGCATTAGGTGTTATGCTTACTCGACAAGATGAGCAGGGCCATGAACAATCTATTTATTATATAATTCACACTCTCTATGACTATGAGACTTGTTATACCAAGGCTCAAAATTTGTGTTGTTACTTGTACTTCAAAATGTCGAAACTTCATCATTATCTACTTAATCACAAGACTTACGTCGTTACTAGCTTTGATCCTCTCAAAACCAAGCGCTCCAAACCATATCATAGTGATTACATCACTCATTGTCTCATACTCGTGAATGAGTTTGACCTTAAATTCATCTCTCAAAATTCTATTAAGGGACAATCTATCGCCAATTAACTCATCGAATCCCCTTCTAGATAATTAGTCACCTCGTGAACAATTCCTTGACAAATCTATCAACACTATCGATCAAAATATGCTCCTATCACAAATCTAGATGAATGTTGCCTAATAGCTCTCAAACATCATCATGTTTATCAAGAGCACATCAAACACACGTATAAAAACATGTCAAAGAACGTGAATTTAATATAGGTGATCTCATTCTCAAAGAAAATAAAAATTTCACTACTCAAAAGGAGTAAACATGGAAAGTTTTCTCCTAACTGGATCATTCTATATGTCATCACTCACAAGTATGGGATCAAGAGCTTATCGTTTAGCCTCCTTGATGGTACACCTGAAAATTAACCTTTAAATTCCTTGCACTTGCATCCTTTCTACTATTAACACATCGACCATCATGAAATTAGTCACATCAAAGATATTATTCCATCACCAACCCATCATTTCATCATTGTAATGATTTGAAAGTATGTGGTTTACCGTCACTATCCTCAAAACCTTAAATATGAGCACCACGACTCTATTCATTGCATCTTTCACATGGACAAGTTCCTCCTCAGTAGGAACCCCATAATCATTACATCCATCCACCTTATCTACCAACTAAAAACATGTTACAGGGATACACATGTGTAGTTTGTGCACACATATTTTCCCCTCCTCAAAGTGGTCTATTGGGCCTACCCTCAACGTAAAAATAAAGTCAAAAATATCTATGGATGCATCTTATCAAAATAAATAGATTGATCCCTTGAAGGACAACTATAAAATATCAAAATCATATTGTTAAAAAGAAAACAGATGATCCCTCAAAGGATAGGTTCTGGCCAAAATTATAGATTGATCCCCAAGGTCTTCTATCCAAAAGTAAAAATAAAAAATTTGAAAAAATTAGACCACTCCCTTGAAGGATGGCTACCCATGTCACTGTAAAAGGATTCCCGCATCAATCAACCTTCAAAAATTCAAAATATCAAAATCATCCTAGGAAAGCTTCCCAATCAATCAAATTTCCCATTAGAGAAAACTTCCCACATTGATCAATTTGCATCAAAATAAAATGTATAGTTGGGGCATGAGCTTACGAAGCCATTGAAAGGAGAACCTACTCTCCCACACAACCTACATATGTCAACCCTTCCCATGTGCTAGGAAGGTATACATTTCACTTTCATCTGTATCTAAGGTCCTACATGTGAATGCCCATTGTTAGTCATGTGTTAACATCTGTTATAATGCCAAAAAGTGCAAGAACCTTTATAATGCATTTTACCATCACATATGTATCAAATCTAATCTAGAAGAAAACATTTCACATTTTATTCCCACCCATGATTAGAATACATTTTGATATACATCACATCGACAAACTAAAAATACAACTATCTTTATCATATCTAACAAACACAATCAAATATATATCTTTAAGATCCACATATCAACATCATGTCTAAACATCACATCAAAAGTAAATACATCTAACTATTTTTTCTCAAAGATTACATCAAATTTATCTCAACATCACATCAAATATAATCAAAACATTTATCAACATCTATACATCTAAATATCATGATCACATCTAAATACTACATTATCACATCCAAACATCACACTAAAATAAATCAACATATGAATCAAAATCATAAAACATATATATATATATATATATATATATATATATATATATATATATATATATATATCATATCAATGTATCAATATACATCATCAAGAGTCTCAAAGCTTCATATATCAAAAATATACATCGAATATAGGCTTCACAAAAGAGCTATATACATCAAAATATCATTTATCAAGTGAATTGAACATCTATCAACCAAATTCCTCCACGGGCGTTGCTCCCTTGATCACCACCCTTACCACCATCTAGTCCCCTACTAGGACCACCCCCGTCCAAACCCATGGTGCCTATCTCACAATCATTGCACTCCTTGATGGTGTTTCTCATCTCTATGCCTGTTATACGGCATAACGAGGATCATTTGGTAGCCTCCTATGTACTATCTCCTCGTAGTATCGTAGCTCATCACATAGTGACCGATAGTTCACCATGCTCACACTACTAGGTGGTCCCATCTGACCACTAGCTTGAGCCCTCACTGCCTCTAGCTCAGCTCCTGAAACTAAAGTACTTGTGATACCGAGAGCCTTTCTCAAGACCTCTCACCGCTTCTGGTATCTACCTCGATTAGTTGTGTCATGTTTCAACCCCACTTATACAACAGCTAATCACTAACCTAATCCATCCCACTCACCCACCAAGGCATCCTTATTAGCAATCAAGTGTATTCTTCTCATCCATCAATGTAGCCTTCTTGGCCTTTAATCTCTCAATGGTAGCCTCTAGTGCTCCCTTGTCATCACCACCACTGGCACCCTCACCCCACCTCCTCACCCTCACCACCCGCTCTCGAGGAGACACCTCTACACAGGATCATACTTGTCTATCAACTTTGGAGGTCTCGAGCCCCGCCACCATGTAGCATATACCTTTGTAACCCTAGCATCATCCACCGTCGTGGGAACACCCTGATCATCCACCCCCATCACCCCCTCTTCATATGCGATGACATGAATCACTATAACAAAGGCAATGGTGTATCCACATCTCCATCATCATGCCTATAGGTCATAGATTCTTGTGGAATATCCTGAACCAATCCAAATTTTCACCTAACATGACCAAATTTAATCATCTCCCACTCCCCTGACCATCAGCCCTATATGCACATATCATGTTGGGTGGTTGTAAGCTCACCCTCCTCCCCTACCATGCTAGAAACCCAATATACGGTCTCCATATCACATCACTAGCATGTAACCCAATAATAAGTCATCAATAATGCTCCTCACCATGCACCGGTCTAACCTCTCCCTTATCTCTGCTTACCATAGCACAAACCCAAATATCTCATACAAAGTTGTTAAGCCTCCCGCGACAAACCCCTAGGCCGAGCCACCGCAATATGTTTGTATGACCAACACCATAATAATAAGCCCGCATCAATCCCAAACCTCTCCCTATCCTCTGGATACATAGTTGAAGACACAAACACTCACTCCAACAATTTAGTTTAAACAAACAACTTCAATCAATCCCTTAAAGCTTACAAAATGGCTTGTTTTCTCTACTCAAAAAACCTTCAAACTTGAAATTTTGACCTCAAATGCTCAAAATGGATGATGTGAATCTTGTAACCTATTCTTTAACCTCCAATCATGCTAAAATCATCATCAAACTAGTTAAAATATTAAGAAATAGTTGATTTGACCTTCCTTTACAAAAAATGCCTTTCTTACTTCTTAAGAGCAATGTTATTGTTAGGTTGGTGTCTAGAACAATCCAAAAACACCCAAAACTAACTCAAGACAATTTTTAGCACCCATTATGCTGATCTAACTCTCTATCTAAATCCACTTTCAATCATTCACTCTTCTTCTTCAATCCTAACTCCTAATAGCCCTCCTTTAAGGGTTTTTCTTACTTTTATTTGGCTCCTGAGGTTTTATTCGCAAAATATAATACTTTTAGGACATATTTTATTGATTATTTGCAGATGAAAAAGTTTTAAGGTCCAACTTAATTCCTAATACCACTGTTTTCAAGCTAAATCTTATTTTCAAGGCCTAATTAGGCTTCTTAACACCCAAGGTTGTCACTTAGACCAAAATAATAATAGTGGTCATAAACTAATGATATATTTTAATACCCTTTTCCTTATATAATATTTATGGAAAATATTAGGTTTTACTTCCTTGGTTTACCCTCTCAACTAACCAACGCACTTTTGTTCTAAACCCTCCTTTCCAATTGTGTATAGAGCCACTCTTCAACCAAAAAAAGAGTAATTTGAAACGTGTTAAATCCTCTAGACCCCTAAAATATATGAAATAAAAATTTATAATGTTATTCACCAAGTTTCAACGTCTAAATCCTAAGTTAATCCACTTTTCCACCACCATTTCACTCTTATTTCAGGTTTCTAGATTTTTTGGTGGACTCATGATATCCACTGTCGAAGACCAAGACAATTTTGTTAATCCTTCACCATAAAATTCATCCTCATAGACCTCTATTATTCTTCTATATTTAATCTTGAAAAATTCAATCTATGAATTTTCCATGATGACTTTCAATAATTGTTAGGACTTGTGATTAAACCTCCAAAATAACCACCTACAATGTTAGTTTCCTATTGTCACGGTTTCCCATTAATTCATAACTCCTTAAGGTGATATTCCTCTTGATATTTTCCATGCATTATTCTAATTTAATTCCTACATATTCTTTGGCCCTTGATAATTTATGGAGAGTCTTCAAATGTAATCGTATCCAAACCCTAGATAAGGTTTCTCACAGTGAGCACAAGAAGGTTAGATTGAGATAAAATGATCAAAACGTGATGTCAAGGATTGAAACTTCTCCCTAGGTTATGTGAAAACCTAATGAATCTATTCCTTCAAATAGTAAGACTCCTTCAATCCACTACTTTGCAAATGATCTCAATCCTCTGTGTTTTGTTCCTTAAAGCAGGGTTAACAATTATCAAGAAAACTTTAACCACGGTGACAACTAAAACTTTTCATATAAAGGTCTCTAAAGGTATACACATACCTTTCATACTCTCCTCTAATATACCCCTTCCTTTATGATCAATATTCCTCTGCTAGGTAACAATCTTGAATGAATGAATATCTCACAACTGTGTAATACAGAGTTCACAAAATTTCTTAAACATGGATCTTACACAAGTTAATTCAATTTACCTTAAACTAAAAAACACATACAACCAATTTCTTCTTACCATACATAAACTTAATTCAAGTAAAATTCTCTATTCTAGATGATCATCCTCATATGCCAATACTTAGAATTGAAACTATTACAACTTTTTGCAAACATAAATTTTCTTCTTCATTACTCCTTCCCTCATTCAAATGAATGAATAATTTAGTTACAAAGATAGTATATATATGTTTTCCTCCACTCTAACCAAGTTTTTAGATTCCACCTAACACTTTCATCACATGATTTTATAATATTACACTATAATGAGGCTCTTCTAGACAAGGCCTCTTTGGACCATAAGCACTCACCTTCTTAACAAACACATAAATTAGCTTCTCGTTGCACTCCTAACATTGGAAATGACCTAATAAAGCACCTTATTATGACTTGTTTTCTCCATCAAACACATAAATTACCTTTAACAAACCCAAAATACCCCCTCAAATTCAAATTTACAAAATTGGAGGGAAAATCCTATAACCCTTCGTGTGGGAACAATTTGACATCCTCCACAAGCTTACCTGTTTGCTATCAAATTCACACCGACCACCGGAAGATATTGAGGAACATATCAAATTTCTACATGAAATCTAATAAGTAACTCGCATATTATTGGTACGACTACTTTGAAGACCTTCATATTGTCACCACTCTAGCCTGGGCCACCTACGAAGCAGAACATGATCTTCCCTTTCATCTCGAATTCTAGCTTCCTTATCATTATCATTATTTATCTTGTTATCTTTATCAATTCACTTAATTGTATCAAAACAAGCTGACATCCTTCAAGGAATTCCTTTGGATTCCTTTGGGATCGGCCTTTTCCGAGAAGCTCATCATCCTATTTATCTAATATCTCTTGTCTAGTTGTCTTTGCTTACAAGTCTCTTCACTTGGCGAAAGGAGAAGCCCTTGTTCATTGTCTACTCTCTACCATCCCGACATTATGACTATCAACGCAAGTATTGTTAAACCCTACCATATTTTGAGTTTTAGGTACTTTCTACACTTAATAACATCTACCTAAAAACTACCTAATACACTTCTAGAAGAATCTCTCTTTTAACATGACCATACCAGTCATGTGATATATTGACATTTGACATAAATACAATCAATAGAGTTACATGGTCTATAGTTGTTCACATTACCTAGATTAAACCATCAAGAACTTACCGAGTAGGTTGATACCTTGTCCCATATTCACCTAGATCAAAGTTTTTGTTTATTTAACAATTAAGTATGAACGTTTGAGATAATAAGAATCATCATGAATTCTATCCCAATGGTATACAATCAACAAAAACATCAAGGTCTCACTAGCTATAGAATAACAAGTATGAATGCTACCCACATACTAACTAGTATAGGGTGCAATAGTACATTCAAGAATCTATTTCTTATTCCAAGTGAATTAATAGATTTTATATACATTATGTAATATTTTCATGGTTAAGTCTAATATTATACTATGAGTATACCTTTTAGGTATAACAATCGATTGAAAAATAACATCCTTAACATAATTCTCATGGTTACAATAACAATTTTAAATTGACCATAATTGTAAAGAATAGCCAAGACACATACTTTAGTAAGAAGAGGAGTATAGTGATTTCATTTATCAATAACATATCTTCAATAATTCAAATAGAGGTCTATATGCCTTTATAACAAGATTTGAATTAACCTATACAAAGTATGAATTACAATTTCTTCTTTAAGGAGAGGTGATAACTACTCTATTCTCAAAGGTAGGCTCCTCTAATAGGTCAACAATAGTATTTATTGCAACTAAGAGTAAATTTATATTACATGCCTTTACACTATTAACTCCATGCACCAAATAAAGTAACATAAATATAAGGTTTCTGGTTGATTAGGTTATAGTTATAGAACAAATCTTGCATCCTACTACTTACAATTGACTTTCATCTTGCAACGTTATAATTAACAAGTGTACCAAAATCAGCATAAAGTTGGCATGTTCCCTCCTCTATAAATCACGTGAGCTAGGAATTATGAATATCAAGCTGTGAATACCACATAATAAGATACAACCAAGGATTACGTGCTAAAGTAAGCAATTATAAAAACATAAGTCATGTGTACTTGATTATTCTACCCATGCTTGAATTAAATTGTATAATATAAGCAACATCCAAACTAGCGTTTCATTTCCATACCACATTCCATATGCATATCTATAAGTTTAAGCATATACTTTAGTTTTTTTCTATTATATCATCATAACATCAATCCAAACAAAGTTATTAAGTTCTCACCGTGTATTTAATGTTTACTTGGTATGAGTGGTTATACTTATGCATCTAATGACTCCATTGTATGCCATAATGTATACATTTTCAGCCATGAATGTATAGTTATTCATGTGCATCTAATGGCTCTATTATATGTCACCATGTCATCATTTTCAGCCACGATGGTGTGGTTGTTCTTAAGCCTTCCAAACATGCACTATTTTGTGAAATAGTATGCCTATCTAAAATATGTAGGAAATTTTCCAAACATCTAAATCAAATAAACATTATGTTAACTATTAGCATACATTCTAAACATGTTTACAATTTCCCTTGAGCATTTCAATCATGTATACATTATGTCAAGAATTTACATACATTCTAAGCATGTTGGTAATCTTCCAAGCATTTCATTGTTTTAGAACAATCTGCATACATTCTAAGAATGTTGGCAATTTTTCAGTGTTTCAATAAAATATACATTGTTTCAAATAGTTTACATACATTCTAATAATGTTGGCAATTTTCTAATGTTTCAATCAAATAGACATTTTGTCAAACATTTGCATACATTATAATAATATTGGCAATTTTCCAAGCATTTAAATCAAATAGACATTTTGTCAAACAATTTGCATACATTCTAAGAATGTTGGCAATTTTCCAAGTGTTTCAATCTAATAGACATTATGTCAAACAATTTGCATACATTCTAAGAATGCTAGCCATGTTCCAAGCATTTCAATCAAATAGACATTTTGTCAAATAACATGCGTACATTATAAGAATGTTGGTAATTTTTCCAAGCCTTCTAATCTAGAAAACAATATGTTAAACAATTTAACATATATTCTAATCATAACAAAAAAATTCAAGTATATAATATGCATAATAGAATCAAGTATGTATGCGTTTTGTTTCCAAATACACAACGAATGTTTTCTATTTTTGTAAAATTATATGATCTAGGTTGGGCTAAAAATAGTACAACTTTTTATAACTTCATTTGTGACAAACACAAAAAGTTTCTCAAACACCGAAGTTTGCAAGATAAAAGATATGGCCTATTTATTAGGTAGGATAAGACCAATTGACTAAGATAAAGTGAGATCTATATTTAACAATGGATAAACATAATAAATTCCCTTAATTAAGTTGGTATTGTTTCATTAAATAATCATGAATTCAATCCATTTATGCACATAATAGAAAGGCCCTAGCCGAAACACTACATCCGCTATCTCTACCTCGATTCGCTCCACATAAATAAACATGAATGCAATAAATTTACTGTAGAATAAAGAGTCCATTAATCTGTTTTTTTTAATAAATAAATATTAAATCCATTAGCATCAACAACAAAGAAATTTCAAATTAAAAATGCTTGCAAACAAATTTAAGAATAAATGGAGGGAGAAAACATACCAATAAAAATAAATAATAAAATCCTTCTCTTTCTGAATGCCTCATCTCTCCTTCTTGCTCACCCATTTGGTGCATTTTCCATGGTGGACACCCCTCTCCGAAGTACTCCCAAAAATTTTACAAAAAAATAACCCTCACATTTTACTCCAATCACCCATGTTGGATTTATTTAATTTGATTTAATTTTTTAATTTTGAAAATATTACACTTGGCTTTGCACGGGATTTCATATCTCTCTCGTTTTTTGGTAACCCATACATCATATTATCACATACTATAATTTACTTTCATAAGCATAGTTAAAAACTTGTACAAGAAGCCATTAGGGTTGAGGTGGTGAAACTCGGTTTAATTTTTACAATGGATGAAATTTAAAATTGATTTCAGTTCGACAAGGATAAACCTTCGAAAAAAGGAAATTATTTATTTATTACTATTAATATTATCATTTTAAAATATCACACATATAAAATTATTAATAACTTCATTATTTTTAAATTTAATTTTTTTACGTAAAGTGACCAGATGCGAAGGTCCAAGCTCCCTATATGACCACAATATTACAATCTTTCTATTGACCTTATAAGAACAGGGTAAACTTATTAACAATGGACAAGAGGGCCTCATCATAATGTCATCTACACAAACCACTTACAAACACACTTGTCCACCATCAAACCCAATGCACACAAATGTTATTAATATTATGCTAATAAATATTTTTAAGTAATTATGTTAAGTGACAAGAGGTCACATGTCCTATAACTCGTAACATAAGCCCCACCAACACACTAGACCGAGTACCTAGTGAGGCACCAAAAAATCAATAGGTCACCTACGTAAAACATTAACTCAATTGTTCCAAATTTATTTATGTATTTTCTTATTATTTTATTTGTTAAAACTCTTTGTATCTAATTTATATAAATATGCATGCAAAAACTTTCTATTATAACTATTTGAGTAGCACCAAAAGATATAAATCTCAATACCTTTACCCCTGTAGACACTCATTTTGGTAATTAATGTCTTGCAACAACACTCTTGCACTAGTCCACACTTGCTCAAGTTAACCAATTATCCTATCCCTAGCTATATCTCACTCATTCTTGCTTGCATACACAACCTATTTGTTCGTATAATGGTCATATTAATTCATCAAATCAAGTTATACCCTCACATATTACAATCCCAATTTTCAAATCACTCACACATGTATTTGGGACCATAATGCCCAAAAAGGGTCATATTGTCCATACGTTATGGGCCACCCGGCCACTTTGAGCCCTTTCTCTCCAATGGTACTTTTCTTAATTTGAACTTCTTTGGTACACTTGTGGTTAACCTTATCCAAGTTTTCCAGATCCAAAACGCATATATAATCAAATTATTCATCTCTCATTTAAGATGACATTCTATCTACTTGGCACCTAACATTATGATGAGAAAATAATGAGAGTAATCAAAAGAAAATTCACTCCAAGAATCCCTTGAGCTTCATATACTCTTCATACTCATTTTAGCACAGTCATATACTCAAATCTACAAGCACAAAAGGCACGTTATCAAAGTCAAGTCAAGCTAAGGAAAATGATCAAGTCTGATTACATTGTTACAGGTCATGGTTATCAATTTAGTTGCATTCATTCTAGATATCACATGCTAGGTTAGAATGATGCGGTTTGATCCCTCTTTGGAGTAGTGACGACATCGGAAGTGCATAGGGGTGCCCACAACGCAACTAATTTTTGTTTACAGGACTATCTAGCCATTTAAGGTTTTAAAGATTCAATCAATTGCACACCGAGCATTGCATAGTGTCAAAGGTCTAAGTTACAAACAAGAACAAATCATGAAGCAGTATGTAGACGTATAAAGTTTCGAGAGATGAAATTACACATGGACATGAGCGTATAAAAGGGTTCATAACGGGGTACACTTTGGGCCATACCATACGCCTTGATCTAGCCAATTTTTCAAGACACCGCTTTTAGAGACGAATCCTTGTCATATCATTTCCAACTCTTTCTATTCATCGGGCATGCCCGGATCAATGTATAATCTATAATATCAACTAAGTCGCTCTCCATCCCCTATTGTTATTACTTTGTTTCATTTTCTATGATTATTCATATTTGTTTAATGATTATTCCTAATATGGCTGCAAGTGGATTTATAAACTAATTGATTAGGATAATCTACCATCGGTTACTACCCACTTAAAATTAACCATTTATGTTAAATAAACCTCTAACTTCTTATGTACCACAACATAATGCTTCATTTCCTTCTTTACAATTTATTTCATCTTTTGAAGGTGGGACAAGTGATGTCAACCTATGAATTTGAATTCTATCACATAACCAAGATAATGTGGTTACTTAATTTTACTATTCCAAAGGTTTGCACAAAATGGTCACACGAAGATTACTAACTATATGCATCTTTATCAAGTATGCACAACAGAAATACAACCCACATCGCAACAAGGTAAGGCTAGAATCAAAAATGGAGGAAGCTAATTATTTATGGGCACTACATAAATGGTATGTGATATTTTGGTCCTACTTCCCCATGGTACCATGCCATATACGCTCATCTCCATGACCAAACTATCCTTCTTATTTATCATGTAACTAAAGTAAATCATTAATTCAAGATGTGTCCCATTAAACCATTCTTAGTGACACCCTTTATCATAATATCTATGATGGAACCTTGTTAATATGTTTAAATTCATAGGAGGTGACCTAGTTATGCAAGAAGTTCATATCGGTATTTGTGATGCACACACTAGTTGAAAGGTCTTAGCTAAGAAGTTTCTTCAAATTGGCTATTATTTTTCCTACCATGGAAATCAACTCATGAAAATATTTCTAAGGATTCCTCCTTTGAAGAAAACATAACAACATCAACCATAAACCCTCATAATATTTGCAGCCCATTACCACTCCATGTCCCTTATCCCACCACGGATTTTATCTCAAAGGAAATATTAATCCTACTTTCTTTGATGACCATAAAAATATTATCATTGCCACAAAAACTTCATCACATGGTTCAATGGTATGCCCCGTACCTACATTATAGTAAAACAAATATCTAAATTCATTTTCAATCATCTCTGACAATGGTATCCCCTTTTCCATTATCTCCGACAATGGTAATTCGTTTAAGAACAAAGAATTAAAACCTCTTTGCAAGTAATTCCATATCACAACCAATTTTTTCATGCCCTATTACCCCAAGGTGATAGTTAGGAAAAGGCATCAAATAAAAATCTGAAGATAATCCTTGAATATATTGTTGACACTTATGGCATAAATTGGCATCTTCAAATATATCCTACTCTTTGGGCTTATTGTACTTCCATCCCTATACACACAAGGGCAACCCCATACTCACATGTCTCTGTATTTAAAGGTAGATCATTGTTTTTAAGATAGATATTCCTTATCTCCACATATCCTTATAATACATAATCAATTATGAAGAATAATGAGTCGCATGCACCTCCATGAATTGGTACTCCTAAATGAAAAATTCATAAAAACATTAGATCACTCGAAAGTCTATCAGAATAGGTTATGATGCAATTACAAAAAACACATCCGACCAAGGAAATTATATATAGGTGACCTAATCCTAAAATATAATCAAATTAATGCCACCAAATATTGTGTTGTCATGTTAAATGTGTAGCGTGAATAATTCAAATGTCATGACAACCTAAGCCATATTTGAAAATGTTTCACGCCAATATGTAAATGTGTCCTCTAGCCAACTCACTCACTCACTGTGTTACCCTCATAATGTCCAAGAGGAATGTGCTAATGTGATTTTCAAGTGTTTTTCATGTGTAGGGTATATTATTCAAGTTTATTTATGAAGATATCTGGATCCAAGAAAAGATAAGTGCTCTCGGAGGCTCCAAAAGGGTTATTTTTGGCCTTTTTGCATCTCGTGAGCAACCCCGAGAATATACATGGAAAAGATAAAGGATAAAAAAGTGTGTGGTATAGAAATGTAATCATCTGAGGTAGTTTAGGAAATTTTTTCAAGAAAAATCAGGTTTAGGAACAAGTTATGTAACACTGCTGGATAAGTAGCATGATATAAGGAAATGGAAGCAATGAAAAATCTAGTTGGCTTGTTCTAGATGTATCGAGCCTAGAAATGATTTGGAAATAAATACAATACTTTTTGGAAATATAATAATGTATACTTCATAGTGCAAAAGGTTTCAAGAGATTTTAAGTAGCAAATTTTTAGATTTTAGCCCTGGCAAAGGAGATGAAGATCTTTGATCCAGTGATGACTCAACTAAATATTATATGAGTTCCAAGGAGATTTGGGAGGTTATTAAAGGAAAAAGTGAATATAAATTAACCCTCTACATGCTCCATATATTTAGTTGGAGAAAATGTAAATTTATCTTCGGTGGCAGTTTGACCTTACGAAACTACTCATGACCAGATTTGAAAAGGGGCTGAATTTAAAAAAGAGGCGGAGAACCAAGTCTGAAAGTAATACAAATTTATTCCTTAGGTTTTTTCAAATCATAATCATATAAATTTTTCCATTTTAAGTCTATTCCTAGCTTTGGTGTTGGAAAATGGACTCGGGTGGCTTTTTTTGGCGGTGTTTAGTGAAGGCAGACTTCCAAAAGTGGAAAATGTGCACTTTGACACCCTCGACGTCCCTTTTTATCTTTGAAAAATTCAAAAGGGACATGGGGGACATAATAATATGCCACCATGGTGAGATATTCATGTCTTGAGGTTGTGTCACTTAAAATGCCACTTAAGTTGTTATACACTCACAACTCAAACTTTTCCCCTTCTTCATGATGAACAGACCCTAGGAACACTTATGAGGGGTTTATGTACCCTTTTTCCCTTGTAAAAGGGACATTATGGACACAAAAGTGTGCCACCATGGAGGAGGGATATTTTTCGTCACTTAAAACACAAACTAGGTTGTTAGGAGCATGTTTTCACCTCACCCTCAAACATGACCCCTTCATCATGAAGAGAAAACCCTTTGCACATTTGGCTAAGGATGATTTCCATTTTCCCATTGCTTTCCAAAGGGACATGGGGGACACAAAATTTCTTCACCACATGGAGGAGAATTCTTTCGTCACTTAAGACTTTCAACTTGCTCACTAGGCTTGCATTCTCAACTCCATAACTTGCATTCCATTGCCCCCCTTTCATGATGCTTCCACCCTTGGTGCATTTTCACACCTCTTATGTTCCTTTGTCCCTTACTAAATTTGGTAATGGACATGGGGACATATGAAACCCATTTAGTAACTTTTAACCCACTCTCTCATGTCATTTAACTCGGGGTAAGCTAGAAGGGTCAATAGTGAGTTAGTAAAGGGTGAGTTAGCTTGGTTAGTTTCATATTTTTCTTCCCTCCATTCCCTCTTATTTTTTAGTATGTTGTTATGCTGCAAAAATTTCTAGAAACCTCCATTGAAAACAACATTTTTTTCTCATAACTCTTTGATCCTTGCTCCATTTTCCATGAAATTTTCCATGTATCTTGCATTCTTGAATGCCTTGAAGATGATATAAATCTCATTTTCAATTGATGTGCAGAATTTTTAACAACATCCATTTTAATATTCTAGAAAAAAAAATGTGCATTTTTATATCCCAAGAGTTATGGTGATTGAAAACACATGAAAATTGGAGCATGAAACCACATTGAAAAACCTAATCCAACAAAATAATGTTCAGCCCAATCGACATCCAAAAGAACACTTCTATTTTTAGTAAGTTACCACCATATCCATACTAAAAATATTAAGTTTTGAAGACAAAATAACAATATGTTTGAAACATCTGGGAAAATTCCTAAGTTTGGAACTCGAAAACTACAAAACTTAAAAATTGGGAAAATTAGCTAAAAATAGAAACGAGGGTGAGGTGTGACTTACTAAAAATAGTAAGTACTCTAATCAAACCCAAATTTCACACACACCTTCATTCCCCATTCCCTCCCTATCTCTGGCCATCATGAAGATCAAGTACACCAGATTCGAGCTAATTTCCACTTTGGTCACGAGTACTTGATTGTAGGAGATAGTGATGTGGCACATTTGGACATGGATGATTTGAAGACTAGAATGCTAAAGGAACCAAGAGGGAATGTTGAGGAGAAGTTTTTTTCTATAGGAATCTTTAAATCACTCTCTTTGAGCTATTCATATCTTGTGCAAGGCACGGTGATCTTCCAACTAGGACTATATCTACCGAAGACAATTCTCTACTTGTAGTTCTCACTCCAAAAGGGATCCCATAATGCCTACAAATTTCCACCCAAAGTAACATGGTCATAATCAAATGGGAATTTTATTCCCAAGAATGGTGAAATACTGATTCATATCTTCAAGGAATTGTAATTGGCTCATGGCTTAAACAGGGGAGAAACCTTCTCGGATGCCCAAGACATTGTCATGGAGTGAATTCCATGAGACATATTATGATGCAATTGTGCTCCTAAATAGAGTGATGGGTGAAGAAAATATGAGGGATTTCCATGAATGGATGGAAAATTTCTTATTAGTGGTCATTGAAGGAGATCAAATGATTGATTGGGGTAACATCGTCAAATGACATAAAATTCACATGTAACTAGAGCAAGTTTTCACCACTAAGAGGTTCACCATGACCTCTTACTTGGTGTATTCCCTTGTATACACAAGGCCCTTCCATGGTCTCTCTCTTACACAAAATTTCTCTCAGAAGTCCCCTGTATTTGAAAAGTATCCGCAACTCACTTTTAGGGAGAGCAACTCACATTTTTCTAGAGTGAAGGATGCATTCACTATTTACCTCATGAGGTTTCTCAAAGGAGATCTAGAGTGGAGAATTTCACCTCAAGAAATGGAATTGATCACAAGATATGGGGTCTTATTCACAAAAAATCTCCACATTCACTTATCTCAACGTGAGTGGATTTGACCTTGCCTTTCTTTTGTTTTTGAGGTACCTAAGCCATAAGATTCTCTGATTGAGTTGTGTAAGAAATTAGCTCAGGTTCATATAAATGCAAGGCTATGAAGAAGAAGGGTGTCTCCTTTCCCATCTCTGTAGGCATTTATTAATGTAATAATGTAGTTCATGCTTCAAACATTGAGACCTCAATTGTTGTCTTTAACATGTACACTCCTATGTAGCTAGGGCCAACTTCGATATCAAAACATATCATGACTCCTTTGTTCTACCCATATTGCACCACATTCCTCAAATTGAATACTTTAGGCCAACTTTATTGATGATTTATAATTCAAGGAAAGGAAATACGTGAGGATGTTAGTTAAACAAATGAGCTCTTTTCGATTTGATTGGTTTTTTCAAAGTGTGCCTGATGATGATTCAAAGCTTTTTATCCTGAGTATGAAGCATTCAATCTTCACCTCCTTCTCCCATCCCATGGCATATCACTGAGTCTAGAGACATCAAAGAGAAAAATGCATGTGATCCAAAGGTTCAAAAATTATATAAAAATAGGAGGGCAGCTTGTATTGAAAGGGGTATAATAAGTTCCTTTCCTAGGAAATATTCTCTTTTCATCTCACAAAGCCTCTAATAAAGGCACAAGCTCATCTCGGTATAAAAGAGGAAACTTGTAGAAGTTGAAGAAACATCTCCCTCAGTGGAGGTGTATAAGATATAAAACATCATAGGAGCATCTATTGAGCAACTTAAATGAGATGAGATAGATCCTTCGTAGTCCCCTGAGCATTCGATGGATCCAATTTTCCCTACAGAGGTGGTTGAACCAACCCATCCTAGTCATGCTTTGGTTTCCTACCAAGAATATCCCGAGGTATCTCGATCTCCTTCTCATGGATCAAATATTTTCTTTTAGAGAATTCAAGAATAGTTTAATAGGTAGTGGCACCAAACTTTTAGGCCATCTCGAAGTACATCAAGACCAAGAAAAGTAGGAAAGCACACACAACCTCTAGGTTCTTTCTTTGAGGCTTTGGGCTCGGTTTGTAGAGGTTGCACATGCCCAAAGGTAATCAAGCTTGTGAAGGAAATGACACCCAATGACTATGAAATGACAAGATTATCTTTTGTGCAAGCCACTCATGAGGGTGATGCTCACTTGTTCAAGTATTCTTCATCTTGGATACTTGATAGGAGCATGTGAGGACTTTGTCTTCATATGTGCAATCATTTCTTGAACCCATTCATCATCCTTGCCTCTTATTAAAGTAATCTCTCCCATTTTTATCTTTGATCCTCACTCCCTCAAACAAGCCTAAACATTCAAAATACAAAAAAGGCATGTGACCAATGGGTAAGCATGATCATGGAAAAATGGAATGCTCTCTTCCCGAGATTATCTCTTTGTTCACATTCCTCTTGGTCACAGAGTTGAAAATCAAGAAAACTAGAGTAGAGATCAAGAAAGAGAAGGTCCTTTGGGAAAGTAATCTCCCATTGGTGAGAGAGATGAATAATTTTGATTCTCATGCCTTGGTAAGCTCAAGTGTGTTTTCATCTACCTCGAAACTTGTCTCCCATTTGGTCCTACACCATAACCTAGAGGTGTGATGCTTTGAAAGAGGCCATTGTTTATTTGGAATCCCGTGAATAAAATGCATCAAGAATTTTATAAGATGTTGGCACAAACATACAGGAGTTTGGTACTCCTCTCAATGATAATACTTCCTTAAAGAATATTTAGGATTCATTTCAAGAATTGGTTTAGGAAAATATTGGTGACCCTCTTTCCTTAAGTGGTGACACTCTAGAAGCCCTTGTGTAGATTAGAGGTTCCATCTCTAATACTGCGAGGAGTCATGAAAAATGGTTCAGTTAATGTAGAAATCTCAATGCCATTCCTGAGACTTGGCTCAACATATTGGAGCATGTGAACATCCCAAGCTGAGAAAGTTTCATTTGTAGTTAGATTCAACAAGATGGTCAAAGGTCAAAGCCTCATCATTGGAGATCTTCCGCATGGAAGCCACCTAGAGTTGATTCTTCATCAGAGGAGGATTCTTCATCAAATAGTTAGTCAACTCCCTTCTCCTTCTCCTTCCTTCTCCCTCTTCCTTCTCTCCCCTTTCTAATTATTCATTATGTGTAATCATGAAATTTTGTCTTTTCCACTTAAGTGACTTTCTAATGTTGCATTGTAAAAGTCCCTTTTGATTTATAAAAAGGGGACTTATTTTCTCACTTCCTAGGAAGATGGAAAGTCACAAGTGGAATAGGAACATGAAGAGTCATGTGGGGGTAGATGAAGAGTTACATTGTAATGATATAAATAGGGGTGACCTCCTCACTTCAAGAGGGATGGTTATTGTTGTTTTCTAGCTCTCATTTTCTCTCTAGAAGCAAGATAGCTGATTTCTTCCATTTCCTAGTCTAATGCATTCCTCTCCATCTCAACTATACTCCATGAGCATGTACTTGTTGAATATAATGCAATGAGAATTTGTGTTTTTTGTGTCTTGTTCCTTGTTCTATGTGAATGGTGTCTTCTCATTGAAATTATGGGTATATTCTAGTTTTGAGGAAATAAACTCTTTTGTGATATTTATTGTGAAAAATCTCCTTGTTATTCTTTTCACACCTCTCTCCATCAATATTTTTCTTCCCTTGTAATATCTACAAACACTTTACCATGGGTGTACAGAAGTACCCATGTGTGATCCCTAATTGAAAGGCCACCCCCAAGAAATTAGAATAGTGTAAATATTTCCCTATTTTCACTAAATGAAGCCGCCCCATTCAAGAACAAAGTGATTTAGTCCCACATACCGATGGTGAGAGAACCCCAATTTTACCACCGACAAATTATTTCGATTATAGAGCATGAGAAGAAGGGTACATTTAATATCTTTTTATATCCTATATGTTTTTATAAATAGATCCATGGGTCGAGGCCCTTATAGACTCCCCTCATTAATTTTATAAAAATTAAAATTTTAAAAAAGTGTAAGAAGAAGGGTAAGTTGAGCCAAATTGGTTGGGTCCTTATTTCATCTTCACAAATTATGGTTCTAGATCTTATGAGCTAGCCACCCAAGATAGAGAATATCTTTATGAACTTATGAACATCATCCATCTCAAATTATTATACTCTTAGCTAGTGTCGTCATATTGCAAAATATAAAAAAAAATCGTCCCATGGTGATAACCATTCTTATGATGCCTTAGGTAAGTACCATGTTGAAAATCATCTCTTGGCAAGATGGTAGAACCATTATCTATGAGTGATACAAGATTATCCCCACACTAAATAGATCATATGGTTTAACAAAGTGTTATGAAACTACCCGCACATGGAAGATCTTGTTGAGAGCTTTCCAATGCACTTTGAGTATGATAAAATGGACATGGTATGTAGAAGATACCTCCCACAAAGTTTTTCTCCAACTGGAAAAATTAATGGAGAAAATTACATAGAGATGATGTGGCACAATCATAGTTTGATAAGAGGATAAATGAGGTGATGAAAATTGGAAGAGTAAGTTTGAGAAAAAATATGGTTTTGATTTTATCCTCCAGGTCTTCAAAGACCAAATGTGGGGCCCATAATATTTGTGGGTTGGGGGCCCATCAACCAGTGGGGTCCACTTATTACGAAGAAGGGGACCCTACCTCCTTTTCCTCACATAGTATAATTCAAGTTGCTTATAAATCACATGAAGGAATAGTTTATAATAGATGTGGGATTAAACCATATGGTTTTGTTAAATCTCCACATAGCCATATTGATTGAGTTCTACACAGCTAGCTCAGCAAGCTCATGACCAAGTCAATATTGATTCATAGAATGCATTACCTGTTATTTGAGTCACAATAATTACCACAAAAATGTAAATTTCAAATGCTACCAACACAGTTTCAACAGTAGTTTTTGTATGTCAAATTCAAGAGAGATTTGAAAGAAGGTAAGCCTCGTAATTTATAGAGGCAAAAAGGTAGTTGAAATCATGTTACACACGATAAATGAGTATGCTAAAAATAGCATTGTGGGTAGTTGCAATAGTGTCGGGGGTAAATGAATTAATTACAAAAATATGCATCCATAAAGGTGGTTGTACGTGCATTTTAATTTCCCCACCTTTCTAGGATTCTAGAAGTGCAGTTAACTAGGGTAAGGATAGGAGTCCAAGTGGAGTCTAAGTGGAGTTAGATCAAGTGGCAGATGACTAGGATGTGCACACACTTAATTAATTAATTATTTAATTAATAAATAATAATTAATTTAGCTAAAGGGGTACAAAGGATACATGGGATTAATTTAATTAATCCAAAGGGGTACAATGTGTATTAATTAATTAATTTAATCAATTAATCACAAATGGGTGAATAACAGGTGTACTAGAATAACACTGGGAACAAGTGGAAACATAAAGTGTAATTTTGGGGTGTCTACATTTTTCCCCTCTTTAAAGTGCTATTGCAAAGTAATAGTGCTTTAAAGATAGTAGACATGCATGCAGATCGGTGAGCGGAAAAATTGTGAAGCATTGAGATGCCCCAAAAAAAAAATAGAGAGGGAATGCCCCTCAAGTGGGTGGATGATGCAACAAGGGGTGACAAACCACTTGATAGGAAGAAACAAGGGATTAAAACAAGGATGGGAAAGGACTATGTTCATAGCATGAGCATTATTTGGAGAGTAATTTTTAGAGCAACCTGATTTTTGTTGTTGCACAATAGAGTTGTCACCATGATTATGAAAGAATCAAGATGGTTAACCCAGATGCACGTAAACAAACACACACAACAAAGAAAAGATAAAAAAGGAAAACAAACCCAATATACAAAGTAGGTGTCAGCATCAGGTTATAAAGGAACCAAGATGTAATCACACTACTTGTAAGTGGTCCAAAAAGTAAACATCAACAATGCAACACAAAGTCAAAAAGAAGACAATCAACTATGCCCCTAATGCGTGCCACAATGATGATTAAGTAGATACAAATGCTCCCAAGTGGGAATAGGATCAGACTGGAAGAGCGGAGTTAAAGTGACTCCTTATGACACTCTTGTTGAATCCATTGTGCAAATGATCAAAGTTGAAATTTCCCCAGTGAAGTTATATCACGAAGGAAAAAAATTTGTGACTTGCCCCAAGCAGAGTTAGCATATCATGCAAAGGGAAGAAAGTGATAGTTGTAAGATTGGCACAATCACTAGGGTAATAGATAAAAGTATGATGTTTATCAAGATTGTATTGAAATGTTGAATGATTCACTTTAAGTGTTTTCCAATTGTAGGATTTCTATGATAAGTGAATGTTTGTTCAAAAGTTTTGTAATTTTTTTTTTTTTTTTTTTTTTTTTTATTTTTTTTTTGATTTTGAAATTTTTTTTTTGATTTTTTTTTGAATTTTCAAAAGAAAAATTTGAAATACAAATGCAAACAAAAAAATAAAGACATTCCATGGCTTAAATAAACCAGAAAGAAAACACAACACGTGCAAATGACAAAAAATATAAAAAAAGTAATAAAAAGAAACCCAATATGAACAAGAAAGAACCACACCAAAGTTATATGTGAACTAGGATGTGAATAAATTTCCTACAATTGGTCCATGAGCACATTCCAGATACACAGAGTACTAGTTATTCAAACTATCAAACATAAGAAACTAAGCTAAGAATATACAATACAAAATTCCATATGTACAAATGTTAAACAAGCAAACAAGCTAGTGAACAAAAACACACTAATGTAAAAAATCTAATAAAGAAGCGAATATATACAGATGTCAAGTTTCCCCCAAGAGAAAGCCAAAGCCAAGTGATGTCCCTATGCAAAGTTACATTGCAAAGAGTGGCTTGATTGATTGGAAAAGATGATTGGGAACAATCAGATGAAGAAAATGGTGAAAAAAATTACATAGTTGCGAGATTTTTTTTTTTTTTTAAAGCATTTTCGAAACATTTTGTATGTTTTTTTTTGTATTTTCTAAACAATTTTATATTGTTTTTGGGATTTTGAACAATTTTATATTGTTTTTGTAGTTTTTTTGAGATGTTTTTTTTGAATGTTTTTTTTTTTTTTTTGGAATTTTGAACCACACACCAAAGAAGAGGGAAAGGAAATTCCCAAGTCAAAACCAACATACTACATATGAAGGAAGTGAAAAAGCATAATGGAAGGTGAACAATGGTGGTAGAACAATGGGCATGACAACCTAACAAGGAAAACATGTGACACACACATGAGGTGAAAAGTTACAAGTGGAAACAAAGTGAAATGATGAAACAGGTGTGGATGCACTGATATGCCCCCAAGTACAAGGGTTACTCTTCGAGACTCAGAGTAGAAATTCTTCAGATGAATGGCATTCATAGGCTCCTTCAACTCTTTTCCATCCTCGTAGATAATTTGTATGCACCATATCCAAATTTAGTAGTTATAACATAAGGACCCAACCAATTAGGCTCAAATTTTCCCTATTTTTCTCGTGGTTTAGTTGTGTTCTTTTGATTTTCCTTTAGGACCAAATCACCAATTTCAAACTATCGAGGTTTGATCTTGTGATTATAATTACAACACAGTCTATTTCTGATATACCTGCATATGGTCTAAGGCACAAAGCCATCTCTCATCCAGTAATTCCAGCTCTACAAGCAAGGCATGCAACACGGTAATCCTCTTCATGAATGAGATGTTGGAGGGAGACACAAGTGAAGGCAATTCAACTTCGATAGGTAATATGGCTTCAGAGCCATATACTAGGGAAAAAGGAGTAGCTCCTGTAGGTGTATGGAAGGAAGTGCGGTAGGCCCAGAGGGTAGGATATAACTACGTATGCCAATTACGTCCATGTTTATTGACTGTCTTTTCCAGAATGGACTTGATAGTCTTGTTTGATGCTTCGATTGGCCATTGCATTGTGGATAATAGGGTGTAGCCCATTTTAGGTGGATATTATATTTCTTAGCTAGGGCCTTGAGATCCTTATTTTTGAAAGAACCACCATTATCAATGACAATAGACAGTGGGGATGCCAAAATGATAGATAATATGGTTGAAGATGAATTTAGAAATATTGCACCCAAGACGTTAGTAAGAGGCATAGCCTCAACCCACTTGGTGAAATACTCAATGGTGTTATAATAAAAGTGTGGCCATCAAAAGATGTGGGCTTTATTTTTCCAATTAAATCAAGTCCCCATTTTGAAAAGGGCCAAGGTGAAGTAATAGGTCAGTAAGGCTTGGGATGGTGCATGAATGAGATTACCATGTTTTTGGAAAGCCTGACATTTCTTCACAAAGTTGCATGCATCTTCCTCCATTGTGGGCCAATAGTATCCAATGCATAAAATATTCTTTACAAGGACTATTCCACTGGTATGGGCACCACAAATACCCAAATGTACTTCAGCTAGCATCTGATTAGCTTCATCCTGATTGAGACATCTTAAGAGAGTCCCATCATAGCCTCTTCGATACAAGGTGTCAAAGAAGAAGGGTGTAGCATGAAGCACATTGTGCTAAGGCTCTTTTATTAGCTGAATTAAAATTAGGAGGATAGGCTTTAGTTTGAATGAAGGTGTATATATCATGGTACTAGGGATGATCAGACCAACAATCTCACAAACCATGGTGGACTCCAGAAATTCATATGCGGGCACCAAAATATGTTCAACAAGGAACTCATTGTGAGTTTGATTAGTGTCGAATGAAAGAAGGGAAGTGATAGTTTCCATGGCATCCACTGTTTTTTTTATATGTGAGGAACTTGTTCAAAATTGATAATCCAGAAATACCCTCTAAGGCTATCAACCATTCTTTTATAAGGTAAGATATTTTCATCTTTTACCTGATATTCTCCATTAACTTGATTAATGACTAGAAGAGAATCACCAAGAACTATCAATTCTTACAGTGCCATGAGATAAAAACCCTAAGCCTATATCAATGCTTCATACTCTACTATGTTATTTGTGCAAGGGAAGTTGATATGATAAGATTTAGGTATGAGGTCTCCATCCGGTGTACGCAAGACAATTCCTACTCCAGAACCATGGATATTGCAAGATCCATCAAAGAATAATGTCCATAAGGGTGTTGCTTCTATGTACAAAAAGTCTTCATCTGGAAATTCAAAATTTAGTGGTTGTGAACCTGGTAGTGGTGTTGTGGCCAGTTTGATCTAGTGCTTGACCTTTGATAGCCTTTTGATTGACAATTTCAATGTCAAATTCACTAAGTAGTGCAATCCAACTAGACATTCATCCTGTTATGACTGGTCTCAAAGTAGGTACTTAAGAGGATCAACCCTTGAAATTAGCTTGGTGGTATGATTTAGGAGATAGTGTCACAACTTTCCAAAAGTATAAGCAACTCGCTAAACAAGCCTTTTCAACCTACGTGAGTACTTGGTCTCATGTTCAAGAAGAGTTCTTCTCAAGTAATACACAACTTGTTCCTGACCCTTATCATTGTGTTGCACCAATAATGCCCCAATGGCATGTTGTGTTGTAGATGTATACAACAACATAGGCTTATCCTGATATAGGCAACATGAGTACCGATGGAGATGTCAGTATTCTTTCAATTTTGCAAAGGCATCTTGATAGTCTTGTGTCCATTTGAACTGACATCCTTTTTAAGCAATTGTTGAAATGATGGCACTTATCTACCAATTGAGAGATGAAGCAATGAATAGACTATATTTTTCCTTGTAGGCCCCTTAGTTGTCAAAGGTTCTGAGGAGGTGGCATATCTATTATAGCTTTGACCTTGGTAGGGTCCACTTCAATTCCTCTTCGTGAGACAATGAATCCCAAAAGTTTCCCTGAAGTGACACCAAAGACACATTTTTTTGGATTAAGGTGAACCTTGTACTCCCTTAACCACTCAAATATACACCTAAGAACTATTGGATGATCCACCCTAGTCTTTGATTTAGAAAGAATATCATCGACATAATCTTCCATTATGTCATGAAGAAGGTCATGGAAAATAATAATCATGACACGTTGATAAGTTACACCAACATTTTTAAGGCCAAAAGGCATGACCTTGTAATAAAATGTCCCCCATGGGGTTGTAAAATTTGTTTTATGTTGGTCTTCTTCAGCAATTTGAATTTGGTTATACCTTAAAAAATCCATCCATAAGGGATAACATCTCATGGCCCATAGTAGAATCGACAATCATGTCAATATTAGGCAAAGGGAAATCATCCTTAGGACATGCCTTGTTAATGTCATGGAAATCTATACAAATATGGATTTCGGGGTCTTCTTCACAACTGGTACCATATTAGATATCCACTTTGAGTAGTCAATGCACCGTATGAAGCCTACATCCAATAATTTTTGTAGTTCAGCCTTAACAAGCAATGCAACCTTGGGATGCATTTTACGTAGTTTTTGCTTGACAAGTTTAGCATCTGGGTGCACCACAAGGTGATGAACCACAAGAGAAGGATCAAGACTAGGCATATCTTTGTAAGACCAAGTGAATACATCCTAAAACTCGGTTAGAAGTGTTGTGAAGGCTTTGATTTCAGTTTTTGATAAACTGGCACCTAGTTGTAACAATTTTGGTTGGTCTTCAGTTCCAATGTTAATGGTTGTCATCTCTTCTACCAACAACTTAGAAGTGTCATTATCTTGAAATGATGTTGTAGGCTTGTGTAGATTTTCGATATTTGATCCAAATCTCCTCTCTCTAGTGCCTCTAAAAGGTTTTCACTAGGAGATGCATCCTTTTCTTTCTTTTTCTTTTTCATTTTTTTTCTTCTCGTATAATGCCTCAGAAAGGTTTTCACTATGCGAGATATAATTTGTCTTTTTTTTCTATGTTTAATTTATTTTTCTTTAGGACTGAGATTGTAAGTTCTTCACCAAAGTAAGTGGTAGCATCAAGGTTTATATCAAAACCCTTCTTGTGATCCGACAAGGGAAAAGGGTCCCAGGCCCCGAGGAACTCCTGGATGGCCTCATCATTTTGAAAGAGATCCATGGAAATATGACACTGTTGGTCCTGATCAATGAGGGAAGGATAAACAACATCAAGGGTTTGAATGGATAAGTAGTCTAGGAAAAGTGTAGTTTCAGGCTAGGTCTTCGAAGAGGCTATGTGTGGAACCGGTCTCAATTTCAAAATCTGAGTCCTCATCACTAGATAATACATCAAAGACTATAGGCCTCTTCTCATATGTCTCATATCCTAGACCATATGTGTAAAGGTTAGACTTGATATTCATAGGTTCAAGAACACCATGCCCTTGTGGGCCAAGGCCTCTTCCTTTCCAGTTCATGTTTTTCATCATTTTATGGCCCTTGGTGTAATCAGTGGATTCATAGCATTCTTCCATCCTGTCATCATAGCCAAGAGTCATCAGAGATTGGAATATGTTCATCTTCTAGATATCCATATCATCTCCAAAGAGTTTTCCAGATAGTAAGCTGGAGGTTCTTGTAAATGAGGAGCGTTAGGATGCCCATAGCTATGAGGTGATAATGGGAGTTTTCCAACAAGAAATGTATTGTCAAGTGTGTACTCACCTAAGCCTTTATGAGAGAATGTAACTTTAGGTGACACCTTAGATGTAGATGCTTTAGAGGAAGAAGAGAGGCATGAGGAATATCCTCAGGTGATGCTTTAGATGTAGATTCTTCAGAAGAAGACATGGAAGCATGAGGGCACAATATTACATCAGGATCAATACGGTTGGTAACAATAGAAGTTGCGCTAGATCTAGTTGTTATCTATCAGATGGACAATAGTTTTCCTTTTTGTACCTTGCTTCAAAAAAACTTACAATATTCAAAGGGGTCAGTATCACCACACAAGGTGAACTCTCTTCCATTATGTGGAAACTTTATGCATTGATGGAAAGTGGAAGGTACTGTGTGCATCACATGTATCCAAGGTCTACCCAAAAGAAGGTTATATGATGTGTTGTCATCAACTACATGACACATAGTGTCAAGGAGCTGTAGGGCCTACTTGTATGGGAAGAGTGATGGTACCACAGGACTGGCTCAATATTATCATAACCATGAATGGTAATGATATTAACATCTAAGTCATCTATTGTATGACCAAGGCAAAGAGAGCATTTTTATAGAACAAATGTTAAGAGCCACTCCATTGTCGATAAGAAATCTCTTGACTTTATGATCGATAACATAGGCTTCATGTACAAGGAGTTGTTATTAATCAGATTTGGGTTCAACATATCTTGAGGGCCAAAAGATAGGATAGGAGTTTCAGGCGTAAGGTTTGCATGATCATAGCCTAAAACTATTGAACATTGAGAGTATGAGGAACACGTGATTCATTTAGAGCATGAGAATATCCTGAAAGCTAGGTGACTCTTTTAATAGTTCCATGAGAGAGATATGTGTGGCATGTGGTTGTTAATTGTTTGATGAAGTCATACTAACCTGGAGTGGAAGATTTGGCATTAGAATTTGACTTTTGATTTGAAGGAGTTGTTGGTTTGGACATTTGAGGTTCTTGTAGAAGACGTAGAAGGTTGGTTTTCCACAGAACCCATATCTTCCATTGGCATGTGGTCACAACATTACTCAAAGGTGTGAATTTAATGGTCACCATTGTAGATGGTACTTCCTCAATAAATGAGATAATTGAACTAAAATCAACGTTATTGGTAGAGGACCTTTGTCAACATTTTTATTGTCACCGCCATGTTTGGGAAATGGGTTTGAGAACACCTTAAGATTGTCATTGGGTGTTTTATTTGGTGATGGTTCTTCAACAATGATATCTCCACTATCAATGAGGTCTTGGAAAAAGTGACGTAAGTGAAAGCATCGATCAGTTGGGTGACCATCAATGCGATGAAAATCACAATAAGTATTACCTTATACCAAGTAGGCTTGGGTTCTCCCTCAACCCAAGGTCTGGTGATGGGATAAGTAACCATGTTTGCATTAACGAGTTGTTGAAGGACATTTGATAGAGGTTCTCCCAAAGGAGTGAAATGACATCATTTAGAATCAGAGAGAGAGGAAACCTCTTTGCTAGAACAACAAGAGGTTGTTTACCTTTGTTTGGTCTAGTCTGAGTGTTTTGGATGTTGTGGACATTGTGGTTGTCTATAATACCATCATTGACCATATTACATTGTGGTTAACATGTTTAGATTTGTCTTGGTGAGAGCTATTAGGATGGTTACTATGTTTCCCATTGTCTTTTGAATGAGGTTTAATCAAACCTTTTGCGATAAGGGATTTTTCAATCTGCGATCCTTTCTCAATAACTTCTTCAAAGTATTAAGGCAATGCATTTACATGTGAAAGGATAGCTCACTATTGAGATTGGGTACAAAGATGCTCACAAGTTGCTTCTCAGGCATGGAGCATGGGAAATGGCTAGCAATCCCACACCATCTTTGTAGGAATTGTGTGAAGGTTTCATTTGTTCATTGTTTGGCATTACACAAGTCCATCATTGTAATTTCAGACTCTAGGTTGAATGAGAAATGTTTGACGAACTTCTCTGAGAGGTCCACAAAATTTTGTATAGAGCCCTTGGGGAGGAGTAGGAACCAGTCCAAGGCTTGTCTTCCTAGACTTCATGGAAAGAGACACATTAAGAAGACATCACTATAGGCCACCTCTTGGCAAAGCCATATAAAACTCCTTGATATGCTCTCTAGGATCACTCTTGCCCTTGTATTTTCAAATTTGGGCATCTCAAAATATTTTGGAAAAGGAACACACAAAATGTCCTTATCGAAGGGGTAAGGACACAATTCTTCAAAGTTGAATTGTTTGCATTGATGTTGCATACTAGAGATGGTGTCCTTCATCATTTTCCATTCTTGGGAAAATGGTGAGTTGTTCTATAAGAAAGATAAGGAACCATCACTTGTAGAGTTGTTATCTTTGGTGTGCATGGTATGACTCTTAAATGAAGCATCACTAGATTTCTTTGGTGCCTCCTTGTCATGGGATTCATTGGTGACTTTGGAATTTAAGATAGCAAGTTGTTTAGCCATGTCATTAATTTGATTCATGAGGGCTTGAGTAGGATCAGTGGCCAAATCAGTTGATTTTCCTTTGTTCCTTTCATCATATTTTTCTTTGTTTGATTCATTTCTTTTGGTGTTGTTTGAGGTGGACTTGTTTTGATCATCATTATTCATGTGACTAGGTCCTGCCTCATCATCATTGTTTGTCAAATGAAAGGTTCACCCTTGTTAGGTGGTGGTTTTCCAAGTAATGTTTGTAAACTAGCTTCATCTTCATCAAAATCAGAGGGTAATTTTTCTCCCATCTCAAGGAGACGAAGCAAAAATTGGTCTTTATTCATACGTAAAATATTTTCAACATGGGATTGTTCTTCGAGTGAGATGTCATTCTGATCATCCTCAGAGTTTTGGTCATTATCACTATCAAAATTTCCAAAAGGATTTCATTCATTCCCCTTCCAAAAGGACTATAATCTCTTGTGTCATGTTCCCACCATTTTTAAAAGAGGGAGGGAGAAAAAGAGATATGTGAAAGATAACTCAACCCACAGTAAAAAGTGAATGCGATGATGGAAGAGAGGTGTGTGATTAAGTTTGATAATAACTTGTCCCTTAACAAAGTGAATGCTAAGATGGGCAAGAGGTTTGGAAGATATGAGTGACGTAACCCTTAACAAAGTGAATGTCAAGATGGAAGCATGCGAAAAAGTGTTTGATAAACTCAACCCTTGACAAAGTGAATGCCAAGATGGAAGAGTGGTGTGATGTGATGAAGGTTCTCATCCTCTAACAAAGTGAATGCTAGAATGGAGGAGGGTTATAGTGACAAAAAATTCCAATGTGTTCAACCTCTAACAATGTGAATGCTAGAGTGAAGAAGTGAGGATAGATTGATTGCAAATGCACTCTACCACCTAGCAAAAGTGAATGCTAAATGGGAAGAGGGTATGAAAAAGGAGTCAAATCATATGTGATGTGCTCAACCCTTAACAAGAATTAGTTAAGAAGGAAGAGGCTAATGAAGAGATAAGACTCAAATATTGATAGTGTAAACATTGGAAAGAAGATATGATGAAGTGTCTAGAATGCAACAAATATGTTGTCAAGTTAGAGACGTGAAGAAAGAAAATATATATTTTAACAATGATGTTGTCAAACTAAAGGATGCAAGAGGAGAATGAAGAGAAAATGTGATGAAATTGAGTTGTGAAAAAGTGGAACACAACACCGTTAAGATGTGAGTCATAAGATGAAAGTGCTTGAGTGAGGACGTGGATATCCACAACTCAAGACTTGATGTCGAAAAGAAGATGAAAACTTAAACTTTGGGAAATTATCCAAATGTTTAAGTGTTGAATGAATGGGAGATAAACTCAAAATGAGGTGAATACGAAAGATAGAAGAATTTGATAATCATGAAAGGGGAAGAATCAAATAAGTGAATAAAAACTCCAAATGAATGAAAGAAGATCAAATGGAGAAGACAATGAGGATGAAAAGAAGAGAAGATTGAAATAATGAAAAGAGATGAAAGTTCCAAAAGGGGAAAATTGAGAGTAAAATGAAGGTTAGTGAATGACTGATGACGAGAAGAAAAGAAGACGAGAACAGATGAAATGAGGATGAAAGTAGAATCCAAACAAGGATAGTTTGGAAAAATGACAAAAAATAAAGAAAAGTGAAAGATGGATCCCAACAAGGAGTATTTGGGAAAAAGTGAGTGTGGAACACTACTACAAAAAGAAAGAAAAAAAAAAGAAAAAATCAAAAAAAGTTTTTTTTGAATGTTTGTTTGTGGCCTCTACCTTAGATTGGCTTGGAAAATGTTTGGCTTCCTAGGTGGCTCTCTCAACTAGGTGTCAAAAAATATCCAAGTGAGTGTGACACTATTGCTAGCTAATGATGGATTTACTTTACCCCCTTTGAAACCCTGAAAAGATCTTTCTCAGAATGAATCACACTAGGGTCACCACTAAGGATATCCGTGACTCTAACTCACAAAGGCTTTACTAGTCAGTAGGAGAAAAAGGTTCCCATTTCATCCACCAGTTCCCTCAAGGTGTGGACTACTTTGGGGTTCCTAGAACCACCCCCTTTGTTGTAGCTTAAGGCTTATGCCAAGGGGGTTATGTTCTAGTTAAGTGGTCGAGCCGTAGCTCTTAACCGAACCTGCAAATCAAGTGTTTTGAATGTGGTGTTTTTTTATCTTTTGATTTAGGTGTGGTTTGGTTGAACTCCTTTGGCAACCTGTAGTTAGTAGTTTTTGAATGTTTATCCACCTTGTGTGAGAGCGGGTCCTATAAACAATGATTAGAAAGTTTTCCGAATGAGGTAAAAAAAAAAAAAACAAATAAACAAGACAAAAAAGCAAACCCACGTTTCTGATTTCCAAGATCACTTAAAAAGCATGAGGAAAGAGCATACGTGTGGGTTGGCTTTGGTTAAGTGAAACATTAATTCCCCAAAAACAAAAAAAAAAAAAAATGACCACATTTTTTATTCCCAAGATCACTTTAAAAAGTGCGAGGGAAGAGCATACGCATGATGCGTGATTCATGTTAGTCTCAAAAAAAAAAAAAAAAAAAAGAAAAAAAAAAACACATTAGAAATCATTAGTTAGAGTTTGCAAAAAATGATAAACATGTGATAAAAAAAGGAAAAAAATGTGAAAAAATTGAACCAAAATGTCCAATAACACTAAAATTTCAAAATTTACAAATTAGTAATTCCAATATAAAAAGCTCCATAAATAAAAAAAAAAAAATTAATTAGTAACTTAAAACTAAAATAAGAAATTAAAAAATTAAAAAAAAAAAAAATAAAAATAAAAAAAAAAAACCCTAAAACTAAAATAAAATAAAAATAAAAATAAAAAAAAAAAAAAAATAAAAAAAAAAAATAAAATTATAAAAAAATAAAAAAATGTGTGTAAGTGTGAAAAAGTGAAGGAACTAAATAAGGGGAAGGGCAAAACCAAGGGGATGGCTGGCTAAAAGGTGGGAAAAGCTGGGAGGTGAAAAGTGTAGGGCGAGGGTGAGGTGGGGTAGGGGAGGGGGGAAAGGGAGGAGTTGGGGGGCTCGGGGGGGGGGTTTGGCTTGGGTGGGAAGGGGTGGGGTGGAAGGGGGGGGATCAGGCTCGGGGGGGGGGGGGAGGGTCAGGAATAGGCTGGGAGAGGGTGGGGGAGGGGTGGGTTAGGGGAGGGGAGGGGATGAGGGGGGGGGAAAGGGGGAGGGGGGGAAGTGGGATTGGGGTTGGGGGGATGGAGGGGAGGGGGGGGGGGGGAAAGGGTAGGGGGGAGGGGGGGGGGGAGAGGGGAATAGGGAGGGGGTGGGGGGTGGGATAGGAGGAGGAGGGAGGGGGGGAGTGAGAAGGGGGTCGGGGGGGGAGGGTGGGGGGAACTGGGGGGGGTTGGGGGAGGGGGCTAGGGGTGGGGGGTGGTAGGGAGAGGGGGGGTGGGGGGGGTGGGTGAGTGGGGGTGGGGGGGAGTGGGAGGGGGGGAAGGAGGAGGGAGGCTAGGGGGTGGGAAGGGGGGGTAGGGGAAGGGGTGGGAAGGGAGGAGGCCTGGTGGTGGTTGGGGTTGGGGGGGCCAGGGGGGAGGTAGGGTAGGGAGGGGGTAGGGGTTAGGGGTTAGGTAGGTATTTTTTTTAAAAATTTTTTTTTTTTTTGTTTTATTTTTTTTTTTTTTTTTTTTTTTTTTTTTTTTAATTAAAATTTTTATTTTTTAAAATAAAAATTAAAAAAAAAAAATTTTTAAAATAAAAAAAAAAATCTAACTCTATGTTTTTTTTTTTTTTTTAGTGCAAAAAAAGTAGAAAAAAAAAAAAAAAAAAAAGAAAAGAAAAACACAAAAATTGAAAACTAAAAAGAAAAAAAAAAAAAACTTTAACACAAAAAAACTCCTTCAAAAAATGTAAAACAATAAACAATGGTAACTTCCCAATTCACCTGTGAAAGCTGCACACAAACAAGAAGATTTTTGTGAAACAAATAAAAAACAAGAATAAAAAAAAAAGAAAAAAAAAAAAAATGAAAGAAAATGGGGTGCGAGTCCCACCGGGCATGCCAAAATGTAAACAAGAAAAATCACTAGAATGAAAGATAAACAAAAATAATGCAAACCTTCCAAAGAACCTTCTGCAAAAACCTCAAATAAGGGTCTCCTGTGAAACCTTGCAAAATGGATGTCAGAGATGATTTGTGGATGCTCTTGAGTACTCTCCAAGCTTTGAATGCAAATGCTACAGAACACAAATTCAACAGAGTTTTTGTATGTCAGATTCAAGAGGATTTGAAAGGAAGGTAAGCCTGTAATTTATAGAAGCAAAAGGTAGTTGAAATCGGTTACACATGGATAAATGAGTATGCTAAAAATAGCATTGTGGGAAGTTGCAATAGTGTCGGGGGTAGTAAATGAATTAATTGCAAAAAGTTGCATCCGAAAGGTGGTTGTACATGCATTTTAATTGCCCCCACCTTTCTAGGATTCTAGAAGTGCAATTAACTAGGGTAAGGATAGGAGTCCAAGTGGAGTCTAAGTGGAGTGACTGGAGTTGATCAAGTGGTAGATGACAGGATGTGCACACACTTAATTAATTAATTAATTTAATTAATAAATAATAATTAATTTAGCCAAAGGGGTACAAAGGGTACATGGGATTAATTTAATTAATCCAAAGGGTACAATGTGTATTAATTAATTAATTTAATCAATCTTAGAGATTGTGAAGAGATGTTTTACATGTCAAAGAAGTATTTTTGATGTAATTATAGTTGTACAAGTTATTTTATGTCAATAATTGATCAATTCAAGAGATTTTCTAGACCCAAAGATGTAGCTCACATCAAGAAAACTCTATTAACAACTTGGTTTGTGTTATTATTTTGTATTTTTCTTATTTTCTCTTTGTTTTATTAGTTTTAATACTCTTTTGAAGTTATTAAGCCAATTTTAATCGCTTACGAGAAATTGAGAGCAATTTTATAAGTATCCAAAAATCTGTGAAATTTAAAAGTGAGTCACTTAATTTTATTTTTCGGATCAATGAGTACCCCACAATGTAGGCATGATCATTTTCATTTCACTAATTCTCTCTATATAAATTTCCTCCATCTTTTTATCTATCCACCCTACCTTGGCCCGACCAAAATGTGGATTAGATTGATACTTATTGGGATCATGACTTGATTCAGAGTCGTGTTGATTCAAAATTCTCTACTTGATGTAATCCTCAAGGCTCATCCCGATATTAACCACCATTTTTATCGGTTTGAATCTACTCGACCCATGAAACCACTATCATTGTCAGTCTCCCATGAGTGGATTAGTCTTGATTAACTAAAATATGAAATTTGTATCTATATTCTAAGTTAATCTAAGTAGGTACAGAAATGTAATAAATGATATAAACTATAGTTTTGATGTTAAATACTTTATTTTAATATTCAAATGAAATAGAAGGGATAAGGTACTAACCTGTAAATGACTTACTTTGATGTGTGTCGGGACTAAATGGGGTGATGTGCGGACGAAGAAGCAATATGACGAAACAACCCCGAAATTTTCAACAGATGATGATTTTCCTAGACTAGGGCACCTATGAGTGCCTTGGTATGAAGTATGGGCACTGCTTACAGTAGAAATGACTCGGGACCTCGAATCTTGCGGTGTCGCTAGATCTTCACAATATCTCGATCTTTGTCACATTAGTGTCACAAAGAACTTTTTTTGATGGTGTCATAAACTTGAAATGAATATTCACTTGCAAAACCCCATACAAAACATCAAACCCTTAAAAATAAAGGTGCATATGAAGGGTTTGGACCGACCTTAGCGGCCAAAAATTTTGAATTATGACTAAGCATTACACTACATTCCATACCCATTGTGTAGTTTTGTGTGCTTTGTGTGTGTAATTGTGCCTAGGATGCCCTAGTGCCAATGACAAGAAGTAGGGGCAATAACTAGATGTAAATGCAAAATGGTGGATGGAATAGAATAGACTTCCCTTTCCTATAAAGTGTGTGTGATGCAAATGATGCCCAAATGCAATCCCTTGCCTTAGTACATAGTTATCCCTTAGTAGTGAATAGTCCACCCATAAGATAGTGAGTATGTTATGTTTATATAGGGATCTCTTGCTCAAATTTCGACACTAATGACCTGACATGCCGACTAATACCTAGGGAATAAGAGGGAAAATGAAAAATACCAACCTCTAACAAATAAATTAAATCTAAGTGTTGTCAGGACCAAGGTGCCTAAAATAAGGACCAAGGCACCCATGGGCACCCCAATACTACCCTAGGAACCCTAGTCAAATAATAGAGATGAAAAATGACCAAATAACGACACCTAAGATATGACTAGAACTATCTAAACAATTGACAACCGTGTAAGACAGATGACAATGACAATCAAGCTAATTGACGACAAGACTATGGGATGGGTCATTAGTGAATACTTTTATTACGTAAGATCTATATATAAAACAACATACTTGGTGGTATAATTTTAATATTAAGTGTGTGATTTTGTGACTACAAGTCTAAAAATGTTTACTACATATAAGAACACATTGGGATGCATCACAACATCATCCCTTGATGTGAAAAATCCATAAAACTTAAAAATAATAGAAAGTCCAAAAATCTAAAAAATAACAAACATCAAAAACCTAGGATATATTGTTCCCAATCCAAAGCCCCCTTACATATATCGTTACTTAAGGTGAGGCATGGATATACATTTGGAAATATCCACAAACCTATTTTGTTTCTTAACAAGTGTAACAAGTCATCATCATCATACATTTCCAATTTGGGTAACATCATAAATATCATCATCATCATTGACCGTTATAGTTCATCTTACATATACATACATACATACATGCATACATGTGTGTGTGTGTATGCATATGTCTATGTTTATGTCTATGTCTATGTCTATGTCTATGTCTATGTATATGTTTATGTATATGTGTATGTATATACATATATGTATAGATATCTATTAATATGTATATGTGTGTGTATACATATATATTTAGTATGTACGTATATGTATACATATATACATATGTATATACTATTCCAGGTGATTGATCATGCTTGTTTGTATTTTTATATGTGTGTTACTTTCTTTTTGAGTCAAAATTCCTCATGCATATTACAATAGTGTCGTCATGGTTTTCTCATATCATGATGCATCCCATCATATGTTGTATTATATTTAATATTCTCAAACACATATATGGAATTTTTGCAACATAAGAAGCATGTTTCACCACACTAATATTTTTTCTATCCTCTATCTACACTCACTCTTCCATGAACCCAATCTCACCACATTGTATTTACATCCCTTTCTATTATCTCTATGTCACCATCTCATCATTTCTTATTTTAAATTCATTGTGTCAATCTTTTCAATCACCCATCTAGCTTATCAATCTTACTCGAGGATCCCCTCCTGCACATCCTTCAATGTCATCACTTTTATTTCCTCCTTTGGACATTCCCCCTCCCATATCATCTATCCTAACCATTCTTATATCCCATTTCAAACTCATCCATTTTCCCTATTTCTACTTCCTTTCTTAGCCACATCCCTATCCTTTCTCATTTACAAAACCTTTTCTTCACCCTCCCATTTATCCATTTCTTACTCATACTCCAACAAGTTCCTCAACATGGCCAAGTGTACCTTACTGACAATTGCACAAATAATAATTTCCTTCACCCATCTTAGTTAATACCTCATTCATATGTCATATCTTCATTATGTTCATCCTCTTCATTTTTTGTACACCACATTCATTTTCCTTCCAACAAGAAGTTTTTGTTATCCCTCTTACTTGTCTAGATCCTCCCATATTCACCTTGGCCTATTTAAATCTTGACCTTCCCACAATCCATTATTGAACTTTGGTCTTCTATCTATTCTCATTTGTAACTAGTTTCCATGTTATGCATCCTTTTCCTTCATTTATTTCTTCACCGGGACAAGTGCAACTGACATTTTTACACACTTTAAGCCCCATCCCCACATTCATGATTATACCCCCATATCCTTTAGTCCCCATTTCTTCTCTATATATTTACCCCTTGTCGTGATCCTCCCATATTCTTCTTCTTTTTACACACTCCATCTCAATATTTATTATTTCCATAGCACTCACTTTTTCTCTATCAAATTTTCCTCCAAACCTTGTCTCTTTCTAAATAATCCACCATATGATTTCCCGGATGCAAACTTGTTCTCATGCCCCCTTGTCCCAATTCTTCATATCACATACACTTCCATCGGCCCCTTTTTACACACTCCATCTCATTTGTATAATCTTGTTCTCTCTTAGTCATCTCACTCATTTTCACCTTATTTTTATGCACTCACTGCTTCTTATTTTCCTATCATCTCAAGGTATAGCTTCTACCTTCATCTTTCCAAGTTAATCTTCTTCATCGCTTATCTCATTTTCGTATCAGATCTCATCATTTCTTCATTACCTCAACATGAACATCTCCACCCACTTATGGCATCATTTGTTTTATACTCACCATCCATCAAGGTATAGTCCATAGCTTGTACCACCCTCACATGCATCCAATTTGTTTTATACTAACCCCATGCCAATACTAACTTACTTACATCTCAATGTTTCTACCTTATTGATTAATTCATCTATGTCATGCATCAAGATCTCTTCTTCTTTTCATTTTATTTTTTAAAATTCAGGCATCCAAGTATGGACTATGATCATTATTTCACTCCTAACATTAAAGTTTTATTTCCCATCACCACTTATTTTCCCAGCTAGGGAACCCTCCTATCCATTCCCCCATATAATGTGTTTCATCACATTTCTTGTATATGTTCCCTATCCTTCAATGCACTCACCCTCACCATACACACATTCATTATCATTATATACATCATCACAACACCATTCCCAAAATCATCCCCATCCCATGACATCTAGCTCCATCTTCACCTTTTCTATTCTTTTTTAAAGGCCCTCTACCTCTTTCATCCATGTATTCCTTCTTGATGGCATCATCATATCAATCATGAATCACTTAATCAACTTCATTTTACACTCAAATACCAAATTTTTGTTTTTGAAGAAACCTTCTTCCTCACTCAACCATTATACCAACTATGTCTTTATGGGAAACTCTTTTTGAAATAGTCATATACTTTACAAAATCATCCCATCAATCCATTCACAAAAATATTTGAATTGACATTTCTAAATGCCATATATCTTGTGAAATTATCCCATCTATCCTTCACATTATCCACTCGAAGTGGAAAATTGATCAACATTTCCAAGTCTTTGTCGATTTCTATCATCCCTACCACTAGAGGCATCTCCTTTCACCCATCTCTTTTGTATACTTTTTTAAAACTACGTTGTTAACTCAACACCTTCCAAAGAGGGGAAAATGTAGGCATATTAATTACACCACCACATTAATACATTAAATCATACACTCCCATTTAATCCCATTAAATCTCATGGCTAATTAATTATCTAATTAATCAATATTAATTAGTTAATCATATACTCACCTAATCAAATCTGACACCACCTATTCAAAAAATTATTTTAATAATCCACTTCAAATCCCATTACCTTATCCACCTCATTTGCCACCTCAAACCCCAATTTTCCTCCCATTTTCAAAGATTTTCCATTAAAATCTCTAAAATTTTCACCCACCTCCATGACCAAATAAAATAATCCATTCAAAATCCATGTTTTCAAAACATTCTCCACTACAATATCTATAGACTTTAACCACCTCCATGAACAAATAAAATAATCCATTCAAATCACCCATTTTAAAAAGATCCTCCACTAACTTCTCTAAAGTATTCAACCACATCCATTACCAAATAAAATAATCCATTCAGAGCCCCCATTTTCAAATATCCTCCACTAACTTATCAAAATTCCTTCACCACTAATTTCTCCACTATCTCCATGAAATTAATTTAATATTCCACTTCCAAGCCCACTAATTCATCTTGAAAAATATATGATTAGCCCCTTCCATCATCCAAATCCAAAAGGAAATTAATATAACATTATTCTTCATGTTCGTAATTTAAATCATTTAACCAAAAAACATCCAAATCATCCCGTAATGGGATGCTTCTACTATTATCTTGCATGTGTTTAGGAGCATCTACAAACATCAAGGCCAAATCCATATTTCCATCCAATTGGAAGTCATGGTATAACTTAGCTAGGATTTCATTAATATTTGTTTTCCTATTTTATGCTAAATGTTCTTGTGTATAATTTCTAAGGGAGTTTGTACTATATAATGATAATCATGTGTTACGATTATTAAATATTTAAGGGAAGTTAAACCAAAGGCATATGAAATGGGTTGATTTCCTACATAGTTATTCTTTTCTCACCGAGGCATTGAAGTATAAACTCTTACAAGATCGCACATGCAATCAATTTAAATATTCTCTTTTTGAGAGAGAGATTAGAGTTGAAGTCGCGAATTTTGATGCGATGATGGAGTTATATGCATGAGATGAGGACTCTAGGAATCATGGAGGGTTTTCATAGAACCTAAAAGAATGGGTATGCCACTATGGCTAGACTAATTTTGTGTAAGAAGGGATGTTATTAAGAGGAGCACATTTTTTCATAACCATAGGGTATATATGCAAACATTTGATGAATGAAAATCATAATGGAAGCTTATAGGTCACTTTGGATGTGATAAGACACTACACATGGAGGAAAGTAATATTATGTAAATATTATGTAATATTTAGTCAAGGATTGGAACAAATGTGCACAATTATGTAAATAAGTGTAGGATTTTTCAATTAGAAAAAGGGAAAATCAAAAATTGAAGATTGTATTAACCATTACTAATATTGAAAAGCCATGGGAGGATGTTAGCATGGACCTTATGTTAGGATTCATGAGAATTCATAAAGCGAACGACTCCATATTATTGGTGTTCAATAGATTCAAGATGGTGCATTTCATTACATCAACAAAGATGAATGATATGACAAGAATCAAAACATTATTCTTCTAGGAGGTGATAAGGATGCATGGATCACCACAAATCATTATGTTGGACAAGGATACTAAGCTTTTGGGTCATTTTTTTTGAACCTTATGAAATAATATAGGAATAAGGTTAAATTTTAGTTCATTGTATCACCCACAAACTTATGGTCAAGAAAAGGTCACGAATAAGATTTTGGGAAAATTATTTTCATAATTGGTTGTAGTATTTGATATTGGGGCAAGTAATTTTTTCATACAAAAATTTAGTCAACAAGAGATATAGGAAAACACCTTTTCATACAGCTTTATGAAATCGTCTCTAGAGATAGATTTGTGAGAAATGGGAATTTAAGGTAGATGAAATCATCTAGTATAAAGAGTGATAGAATTTGTGAGAAATAAGTGGAATTTAAGGTCAAACATAAACATTAAAAACAACAACTATGCAAATTTAGTACTTTAACTATGCAAAAGAAAAACTATGTCATGAAAAATGACAAGTACAAGACTATTGCTTTGAGAAAAACTGATTTTAAAGTGATAAAGAGGATGTAGATGATTTTAAATTTTTACAATATATCTTTAAGACACTTTTTCCCGAATTTTAGGTTGTTTAAGATATAAATATTTGGAACACTTATCAAAAAGTGATAAAACTTATACCATCCCAACCGTGGTGAAATTATATACATGTTCAAAAAATAATTATTTGATTTCAATATTTTTGATGAAGATCAAACAATTAAGGTGTCATGTTTTCATACCACTTTCAAAAAAATCATCCTATATTACTCAAAAATCAAAATAAAATCCATCCAAGATAGATAGTGGCATGGAAAAAAATATATATCAATTTTTGGTCCCATATTGTGGGCAATGACTATAATCTTATCGACGTTTTAAAAGAAAATACACATTGAATTTTGAGGTTTAAAAATTAATCTTGTCCATTTTTATTTAGTATTTTAGAATAGATTCTGGATGCTACGAAATATTAATATAATTTTGTCTAATTTTGATGTATGTATTGCTAATAAATAAAAGGATATTATGATTTGCAATATGATGTCCACTTGATGACCTATTTGTCCATCAACTTCCTGGACCTTAAATATTGGGAACAAAGAGGATAAACATTTATTCCCAAGATGTATATAGTTGTAAATGGAAGATCAAACAATTATGGTATTAAACTAAAATGCCTATGAAATCAAAATACCATAGGTTATATATCATATAAATTAACTTACAATGAGCACCATAGGAAAAATTCAAAGATTTCAAATAATTGGAAGCGAAAATATATGATTGAAGGATCTATGTAGTAGAGAAATAAAAGGAAGAGATAGAGGCTTTTACCTTATAGTGATAAAGAGGATAAAAATGAAAAGAGTATATGGTGAAGTGGAAGAATTATGTATTATAGAATAAATCAAGGTTATATATATAAATTGCATACATGGCAAATCTCAATTTCAATTAATCTTCATTCTTCTTCCCAAATAAGTCCTAGAGAAACAAGAAATATTGCATCAACAATAATTAATTTCAACCTTCAAATAAGTCCAAAATAACCCATACACATAATTTGGTATTTTGTAACTTTGGAAAAGTCTTATAATGAACAAGCAGAGCACATAAATGGTTGTACGAGAATAGGGTGTATGTTTTGGTAGGTTTTCAAAAGTTAAGATCACATTGGAATGATGTGCAAGAACACCGAATATTTATTTCACTTCTTATAATTCATAAAATTGGGGGTGTAATTGAGGAACTACCATTGAAGATGTGTCATAAGTGGGACAAATGTATGGTTGCATTCTTGAAAATTTAGAATTCAGGCATACTATGTAAATATCCCCAAATTAAGTAGTGAAGGTAAAACCCTAGATAAATCGGGGTATGAGCATGTAGTAAATGAATCTATATTTTATGGAAAATATGTATCAAATGATGGTGAATTAGGTTGGATAAATTAAGGTAATATAAATCTTGAGGTTACAGGGGTAGAAAGGATCAGATTGACTAAAATTAAGAAAGATCCAAAGAAGATGAAAACAAGAATGAGATTTAATATGAGAAAACCCAATATAGATGATATTGTGGAAGTTCTTAAAATCTGTCATCATACCATATATACCTAGTTGTTACATCTCCACCACATGTAAAACCTAGTTTAATTACATTATAAAATTGTTATTGTAATACATGAAATCATTATGTTATTCAATACCATGTGTGTGTACATAGTTGTGTGGTTAGGAATTCCTTCAATGGAATCCTTGACCCCAACCGTGTCGAGTTTGATAAGTGAAAAGTAGTGTAGACATATGATTGGTCACATAGGGAAGATTGTGCTCATATTCATTAGGCTCAAAAGCACTCAACCGGTCATTGCAATTGTAAAGGTTATCATAAATAAAAAGACTATAAAATAATATGTGGAGTAGAATTTAACCAATGATTTCTTCATTACACCTATTGGTGCTCCTACACTACAAAGTGACACATACTATTAAATTAATCCTCATGACAAAGTGACAATTATATATTCTTAGTATTGGAAAATGAAGAGATCATGAAACATATCTAAGAGCTAATACAAAAGCCATATTTGGCCTAGTGCATCACCTTACGAGAAGACAAATTGTGTGTAGACACCCAAATTTGGTCATGTGTTAGATGGTAAGGTTATGTTTGGATTATATCCTTTACATATAATTTATGAACATAAATTAGTCTCAACACGCTAACCCAAGACTTGTACTCCCTTGTTTTATTATTTATAAACCTAGAAGAATAGCTTTGTCCTAAAAACTTACATCTCTTGAGAAGTATTAAATCACGCCGTACTCTCCGAATGAATGTATACAACCATAAGACAAATACCCACGAGTTTGCATATATAATAAACCAATGAAAGATTAAATTAAAGACATAACACATATTTACCAAGGGTAGCGTGAATGCCACAATTTTAGTAAAAGTATTTTTCAAGAATTTCCAAAGTAAGAATGTCTCCATTCCACAATATGATCCATTAACACTAACTCTCTATGCTTTTATAAAAATAAGTAGAAACACTTTTATTAGGGTTGAGAGTAGTTAACTTGCAAAGTAAGTTTTCTTTAATCTATTAATAGTGGAAGTCAATCAAGTCAATAACTTGGTTGATACTCTTCTCTATTAATATATGTGGATAAGTGTGCACCAATGGGTGAATTATCTACATATTTAAGTATAATTAATATTACAAGCGCATATATTAATCAAATATAATAGTGTATGGATAATTAAGTACACTAACATCCCCCTAAATATGTACTTCAATTAAGGGAGGGACATAGAACACCGAACTATACCCCGACAAAATTTCCTTCACCCCCAAAAGTTTCCTAAATGAAACAATATAGGGCTCAAGCACGGGCTTTATGAAGATGTATACAACCTAATTTAATTTCCGTAAAACTTAAGGTAAAAACTTGTTAGTGAGAAAAAAATTCGTTATGGCAAATTAAGTGTTTCCACCAATGTTCACAGGGCTACGCCCTCTACATTGAATGGTATAGCTCCCATTATTGAATTTGACTAATCTAAACCTAAACTAAATGGTTTTGGTTGGCCAAATAAGTCGGGGATCACACAAGGACACTCCACTTGAAATTGTGGCTAAATGCTTGTATGGGGGTACAAGGGAGGAAATTACAACGATATAGGGAGAAAGAGGGGAATTAGGGAAGGATAGTTACTTCCGTGAGTAGACCAATTACAAAGTTCACACCCAGTAACCATAGTAGTTCAACATTTAATATATAAGAATAACAACCTTGTTATAGACATCAAGACAAGATGAGACCATGAACACAAAGTTTCATAAATCTCCTTATCAAGAAAAACAAAAAAAAAAATCTATTTATTGACATTCACAAAGTTGTATAATGAGAGAAATAGAAGAAAATATGAGAAATGGAAATAGAAGAAATGTAGCTCTTATTTCTTATGCATTGACACAAAGTTCAACTATAATCCACAATTGCTACAGAGTGGAAGTTTTCAAAATATAGGATCCTTTGGAATGGAGAAGCCATCCCAATTTATAGCAATGTGAATTATCTTCTCACCTCCCTCACATGACTCTCTGTATTCCATATTCCACTTGTGACCTTTCGTTTGCCATTAGAAAAGATAAATTAAGTATTTATCTTATAATTTTGAGAAAATACTTTTATAATTTTAAAATAGGTCACTTAAGTGAATAAGACAAAATACAATGATGAAGCCCAATGAAGAATTAGAAAGGAGAGATAAAGAAGAGGGAGAAAGAGATGAGAGGAGAGGAGATGATAAACTCTAGGAATGAAGATACCTTCATTTCCAAAGTGAATATTATCTCTATTGATGAACTGGTGAAATGCTCCAATGCAGAGAACCCTAGGTCCTTGAAATATTTACACCACGAGAGAAACCTCTTTTGAATGATGCATGGACACCCCAAACTAAGTGTTTAGAAACACTATCAAGTGATTCCTTTGGTGACCATGAGCATTGCTCATGAAGACCTCTTTGAAGATATCAAGCTTAAAACCAATCCTATCATGACTCATTGCACTACTGCTATGTTTATTTCAATATTCTAATGAAGCACACCATGGAAAATTTGATGATGATGATCTCAAACTCCTCCACGCACATGATTCATGGACAACATAGACCATTAAATGAGTGTCAAAAGACACTGTTGAGAACTCCTTAGCTGATTTCTAGATGGCCCATGGGCAATGCTTGTGATGGTCTTTTGCCACACTTTGCCATGTTCTACTAAAAAAATTGATCTTAGAATTTATGCATTCTCCGTATGTACAGAAAGCAAGTAATGCACATTGATGAATACACCATTAATGAGAGTGAAGAGTATTCATTCATGAGTACACCAATGACTCGAAGAGACCGATTTGACACATGTGAAATTGAGCTTCATGGTTCCTAGGACATTTATTATACCTAAAAAGGGGGTTATTATTTTTAATAAGTGGCAATTTCCACCCTTTTTGGCTCCGATCACTAAGATTGTCCTTATATATCACCTTTGTGTACATTGCTTCCGTCGAAACTTTTATTTGAGATAACTTGCTAAACCGGTAAGCGCATGTGTATGAGGCTTACTATTTTTAGAAAGTGGGGTTCTAGACCTTGGTTTTCAATGAAACCAACTTTTCTAATATGGGTTTTTGTTCTTCAGTGCACCTCTAAAATTTCAAGTCTACCCAGTGTCTAGAAATGAAGATTTTAATTTTCAAAGTTTTCACTGCATTTAAACCGGGGTTTCTTCGCTACGAAAAATTTGGAGTGTGTATGCAAAAATTTCTTCTTAGATTCTCATGTCCTCTAAAAAACTAGAATATTGCAAAATACAGCATGTTGATTCATTCACTAGTTTGTTAGATATGAGCAAATATCCTTCACAGTTTTGAATTCTCTTCGGGTAAAAGATCTCATTTTCATTCTTCACAAGTCCATATTTTCTTGTGTTTTTTTTATTTTCACTTATTTAGATCATGGATAAAATTCAGAAATAAAGCGTGGAAATGGTGGAGGGAGATTCAATGGCAATTTCAAGAGAGTTTCGGCGAGGGGAAATGTGGGGGATGGGTGAGAAATGGCTAACTCCCACCTTGTTGAAATTAGGCCTTTGATCCACTCTATGGGTTATACACTTGTCTTAAGAAGGTTGATGATGGCCCTTCCTAATATTTCTTAAAACTCCACTTTTAGATACATTGCTCCAAAAGTTCTTTGAATGACCTTTTCTTCCTAAATCACCTAGGGGATGGATAATACTCATAAATGGACCACTTGAGAGACATGCTAGGATTTGAGACTAAGGGGTAGGTTGATCCGGGGGTGTCTAAAAGGTATAACATAGAAAAAATTGACACTAGGGTATGGTTTCCCTTTTTCAAGTGAATTTTACCCATACAAAAACACAAGACAACAAAACTATATCCTATATTAAATTCTAAATATAATATATATGTATCTCAATGTGCTTTGAGCGTTGGTGATCCAATGGGTTGTGAGAGGTGTGGATGACACTCTTGTTATCACACCAAATTATTATAAGTGTGGACTATGAAAACCCAAATTCAAAAAATGCATCATATCTACACTAACTCACATCCTATAATAATAGCTTCACTATACTTCACCTTTGTAGTAGAAAAGGCATTGGTGGTTTTATTTTTACAAAACCAGTCACGGAACTACCCCAAGATGATAGACATCTCATGTTTTTAACTTACAATCATCTATATCCCCCGACCATTCAATGTCTAAAACACCTACAGTTGTTAGTTGAGAAGGAGCATGATATTATTCTACTTTCCCTTGAAGTGTAACTAGAAATTGAGGTTGTGTTGCATAACTTGCACTCAATCCCATAATTAGTATATCCCATAAGTAGTATTATCGTGAAGATACTATAGAATGAATTTTGAACCTTTCCAATTAGATTTCATGAGGGTCCTAACAATAGTGTGATATAAGATTCACAACAATAGAAACATAAGGATGTGTATGAACCAACTAGAGTAGAGTCCCAACCAACTTCCCATGGAGTTTCCCATCAATTGAATAAGTAGAAATTTTGGCAAAAATATTGACCCATGATTGAAAATTAGTTAGTGTGTACTTGTATCTTTCCATGTTGAAATTATGGAGAATGTATCGAGCATATTTGGACTTGTGGATGAAAATACCTTTGTTATAATTGTGAAATTTGAAGACCTAGGAAGAAATGTCAAAACCCAAGTTAGTCATCTCAAAAGACTTCTTCAAGTGTGCTTCTCAATCATGAATCTACTATATATAATCTCTTGTGATGATTAATTGGGTTGGAAAAACATTGTGTAAAATCAAAATTGATAAGAAACATGTTGATATTTTCATACCAAACTCGAGGACCCTAATTCAATTCATACAAGAAATTTCTTAATATGCACATATAACTAGAGTTCTCATTATTAATGGACCCTTGAGGTTGGGAAATGTATATTTATTCCTACAAATCAACATGTAAGAATGAAATTATGATATCCATCTAGTATAATTCCCATCCCTATGCCACAACCAGGAGAGTACTAGTTGAATAGAGTTCATTTTAAAGCAGCTAGAACAAAGGTTTCATGGTAATAAACACCTTCAACTCGTGAATTTAAATATATTGCTACAAATCGGGATTTGTACTTATAAATAGACACTTTAATGGCACATTATCTTGGTACACCCACTTGCACCTCAATATTTTTTTCATTTTGGAAGTTGGGTGAAATCCCAAGTGTTGTCCTTTTCAAAGATAAAATTTCTTCAACCATAACATCATGCCATTCAATATGCTTAGAAGCTTGATGATAAGTCGTAAAACCTTATATTATTACCAATTATATGAAATGTGTAACTCCATACTGACATTATGATCTTTTCCTTCTTGGATCTCTAAGATCTCCTACCAAGGCACCACCTCATTCCAAATTGTGCAAATCCACTTGGGTTAAGGATGTACGAGGTGAGAAGGTATATGTTAGGATATTATAGTTAGTGCTCACATTATTTGATAATATTATTTGTATGTGTGAGTTTAAATAATATAGTTTATTATTTGAGTGATTTGTGAGAGAAAATCACGTAGGATAGAGTTGGGTGAGAGAATAAAGGAGACAGTTGAGATATGTAAGGGATTGATGATTGAGTTTGACTCCTAGAATTTATGATCTTATCAAACTATATATTGTAAACTCAACTTTGAAGAATATATCATGAATAAATTGTTTTTGTTGTGTTAAATATGTTTTTTTTATCTAGAATTTTATTTAGTGTGATCTAATACCAAAACAATATTTGGTATCGAGCGAATACGAACCAGAGATGGAATAAAATATAATAGGGGCAACACCGAATTTTTGTTGCCCAATTCATGAGTAGTCAATCTCTCGAGAGTGTTCATTATTAAGTTATAATTTTTATTACCTTCTTTGTTTTTAGATAAATAAAATTGGTGTTGCAATCCTCGTACCATCTTGAAATTAGTGTAGACACTACTTTTTGGTACCGTTGTCCCCCACCCCGCATTTGCTCCCTTTTATCATCATGCTACACGTTCACATTTCCATTCCTATCCCATGTAATTTCTTTAATTCCCATTTTCCCTATCCTAACCCCATTTTTACCCTATCATTATTTATCCCCTTTTATCCATCCCTAATACCATCTAACTACCCATTAACCTATCCATTATTTTAATCACCCCACCCCATAATATTATTATTATTATTATATTTTAAATCACCACCCTAAAAACCCATTAATCTATCCTAGGATACTACCCATAAATGTCCCCCATTTAACCCCTCCCCCACCCATTTAATCCTTCCCTCCCACTATCATTTACTCCTCCCATCAACCATTAACTCGCCCAACATGATTACCCATGACCTTTGACCCATTTAAGCCTCCCTATTTTCTTGATTCTCATCATCTTCTTTGTCCAAATGGATGGTCTAGTGTAGTCACCGGAGACCCATACAGTCTCCATAAACCCTATTTATACACCTCAACCCCTACTCTCAAATGGCTAGAAAATTTCATGTGTTCAAGATATCTTGTGAATTTTTGTGTTTTTCTAATCTCATGAGCCACAATCAAACTTAGTCTCTTCTCAATATTCTTGTTTGCCATCCATGGAAGCTTGAAGACCATGAGTTTTCTTATAGTCCTTTCTCTTCTTCATCTCTTTCTTGCAGGTTTTGTAGGCTAGCTTGGATCTCAACTATATCATCATCCTTCTCTGATCATTTTCAAATCCCCCTTTTCCATCCTTTTAGCTCATCAAATCCCAAACCCCGCCTCGGTTACCGTCAACCCAACCTATTCATCGTCAACCCGATATGTATTAGAATTACTTTCTATATGCACCATCATTTGTCTCAGCCTCAAAGTTCCCCCAACATTCAAAACATTATGCTTCGACAACCCATCTATCTGACACCCCCAATCTTGCCCTCTTAGTCCCAATCACCGTCAACCCAATCTTTGTCAACCCTATCAATATCCTCATCATATCTACCTTTAGTTTCATCCCCTCTCTCTCTCATCATCCCAACATCAAACTTAGCATCCTAGAGCAAGATTTTGGTCTATTTTCTATCATTTCTTTATCACTCTGCAACGGTTGTCGCCGACCGTACTCAGGCGATCTTGGGTCACCGTCAACCCAAAAAGATTTGACTTTATTTAGCAACACTCTAGAAATCTTGAAATTAAACTAGAAAACTTGAAATTAATCTAAAACTTGAAATGAAAAACTTTGAAACTAAGTTTAAAAGATTTAAAAATTGAATGCAATGGGGTATGGTCCCACGGGCGTGCCAAATGAAAGCACCCCAAACTTTACAAAGCAAACTACAAAGCTAAACAAGGAAGGCTAACACCATTTCCACCTAATTAGCTAGGGATCTAAGTATAGGAATGTAACATTAAGATAGAAGCTTAAAAGAATGCTTAACTAGTATGAAAACAATGCAAAACTAACTAAACATGCCTACTAATATGATTAATTACCTAACATGGGCCTAAATAGACCTAAGGGGAAATCAAATGGTTATGGTTGTAGTCAAAAATGGTGAAATGACCTCTCCAAATGACTTATTAAGTCACTTTATATATTCATCTACTAACCTTGTTGAAGGTTTTAAGCAAGGATTGGACTTGGCTTAGAAATCATATGTATTATATGAGATGCAAATCAAAGCATGGTGTAAAGTATTAAGGTATGAGGTGAACCCTTTTTATAGTTTTCCTTTTGGGAAAAACTTGTATTTTGGTGCATGTGGGACTAAAAGCCCCAAATTAGATTAGAATTGCTAATTATGGTTTGGCATTGATAATCACAATTAGTGAATTATCAAGTGATTAAGATGTGAGGAGCCTAAATCAACCATTTAGGGTCAATTAGGAGACTAGGATAAGCTTTTTAAGCTTACGGATATGTTGGGGAGGTGAGTGGGGTTATTTTGAGTGGTTGGAAGAGGGGTTGAGTCAATACTAGGGTATATTGACCAAATTAAGGGCAAAATAGGCTTAATTAGCCTATAATCACTAATTATCTGTTTTGAAGAGGATTTTGACTTACGATTCGCCGTAAAGTGGCATCCTGAATGCGAAAGAGGTTTGGTGATCAAAAAGTGCTTGTTAACTGACCAAAGTGGCAAGAAACATTAGTTAATTAGTAAATATCACTAATTATAACGGAATTGGGAAGAATAAGAGTGATTTGTGTGCTTTTCGGCAATAAGATTGCAAAAGTGGAATTTAGGTGTCTACATTTTCCCATGTTTGAGGTGAATTCAATGACTTCACTTCAAATATAGTAGACTAGGATAAGCAAGTAACTTTTTGAAGAAAAATTAGTAGAATTAAGGATGTCCCCTCGATTGTCGATGGGGTGATAGGAGAAGTCAATCGACAATCAAAAATATGATTGAAATGCATAAAAGAAAATAGGTTAGAAATGTGTGAAACCCTAAGCTATTGAGAAGGAATAAGGATAGGGATAAACATGATTGTTTATTTCCCAGGGATATTTGGAAAAAAAATCAATAATTATAATAAATGATAATAGAGAAGAAATTATTAATGGAGAATATAGACAAGCCCAATCTTTGTATCCAATCTTTCAATTAAGAAACATGTTTATATCATCTTTCCCTTAGGTCTACATCATTAGCCTTTATTAAAATAAACAAAAGCATAAGATAACATAAGAATTTAAATTACTAACAATTGTTTACTTCTAAAAATGCAAAACTCCATGCAACATACATTATGCAATGCAATACAAGAAAGTAAAATGATATTTCACTCCATATAACATACATTATGCAATGAATTATGAGAAAGTAAACTAGCTAACCTAATAGAGAAACCAATACAATCATACGCACTCAAACAAACAACGTTTAAGACAGTTGCACCAATGTTTTTGTTATCAAGCCGCAATTCCCAAATGTTCGTTTTGTAATGAAAAGGATTAAAAATGGTGCCCCAAGCAAGGATATATGTGAGGGGAATGAAAGAGGACACAAGTAGTCCCATGGAAAATATTTCATGCACTATGATGCAGTCCTCAACCACTTATTGTTACACAGGAGGACCGCATAGCATGCAATATTTTGCTAATGGAGGTAAATCATGATGATCCGCAAGTCATTTGAGACCATAACAAGCAAGCAAGAAGCGTAGAAAGACAGCTTTGTAAGACATATTTCAATGTTCAAGGACCAGGGAATTGGCGGCATAGGCTTTAATTGTGTATATGTCGCTTACCATTTTTTTGCAAAACTTTTAGATTTTTACAATTTTTTTCGGATTTTTAAAGATTTTATCAAAAACAAAATTGAAAATTTGTGATTGTTTATTTTTATTTTTACGAATAAAGTATTATAGAAGAGATAACGATGTCACGAGACAACGCTAAAAGTGACCGTAAGGCAAAAAATATGCCCCATGTAGTAGAAAAGGCCGTAGGAAGCAAAAATATGCCCTAGTGTAGCAAAAACATGCCAAAATAATTATTTATTAAAAATAATCATCGCGACAAGTGTTAGAGGATTTTTAGAAGAAATATGGTGGTCTCAAGGCACTTTGGGAGTGAGAAACACACCATCGAAGGTAAAAATCGATATATAAGCCACCGCAAAGCAAATCAATTACCACATTTGCTTACCATTTGACTATTGATTTGAGCTCTGACCTACGGGAGGAAATGGCGAGGATAGTGAATCGAAGGCACCATGTGGACCATGTGAGGGAGTACCTAAGGCTTCCAATGGATGGACCACAAGTACATAGTTACTCCTTTTACCCTGGTAATTCAATTTTTTGAATTTTTAGCTAAAAACATGTATTTTAGGCTAAATTAGGGAAACACTAGGGAGGCACCTATATTGGTGCAAAGATGGATGCCCAGGTGCCCATGTTGGTGCAGTGGGCCCCGGGCACCTATGCATTCACACATTTTTAGCAATTTTAAATTTTATTTCTAGCATGGGTATATGGGCACCTATGTTGGCTTGTATTTTGCATTTTTTAATTCTTTGGCGATTTTGCAGTAAGCGCACCTGGGCACCTATGTCGGCTTGCATTTTACATTTTTTTATCGGCAAAGATGGGTGCCTAGGCGCCTATTTTGGCATTTTTTTACTTTATTTTTATTTTTCTTTGTATCATGGGTGCCAATGTTGGAAGGTTTTTGGCTTTTTTATTTTGCTTTCAACATGGACGCTTTCGGACGCCTATGTCAATAGGTTTTTGGCTTTTTTTATAGTACTTTGCAACATGGGCATCTAGCACCTATTTTGGTATATTTTTGGCTTTTTCTTATTTTTCTTTGCATAAAGCATGGGTGCCAAGGCACCTATTTTAGCATGCATTTTTACTTCTTTTTGTATTTTTGCCATAACATGGATGGTTTGGCACCTATGTTGGGAGAAATTGTGATTTTGCACGCAGGGGGCGCCCATGCATAAAAGACAATTTAAAATTGTTTTTAGGCAAAAACCTAGGTTTTAGCAAACCCTACGTAGAAGAAATAGGTGAATTATAGAAAAATTTAATGATGGAATAGAAGAATAACATGATAAACTAGATTTTTAGAAGAAATTACATGGTAGAATAGAAGACAATTATAATAATTGACTCGACTAGTTCCGCAAATGTACCTAGATGCGCTAGGGACGTGGGAGCGACATGTGCGGCTTCAGACCTACGAGGCCACCTTCGGATGCCAAGATCAGATTTTCTTAGAGATCACCCTAGAGGTGACAGGTTTATCATATATAGCTTGTATGCCACATATCACTTTTGATCACAATCTGCTCATAGCCTTAGCTGAGAGATGGCAGAGTGAGATCCAGAATTTTTGACTCCCTACCGGCAAGATGAGTGTTACACTGGAGGACGTTTGGTGGATCTTTTGAGTTCTTATTCAAGGTCGTTTGGTTACCTACGATGGTCTCTCCGGCCGGGGTTGAGCGTTATATAACCATGATATTTGGAGTGACTAATATCCCCCACCGAGGTATGTCAGTTGTGGTTAGGAGATGCATGGCTGACCCACTGGCTAGGGCGGGTTCCCGTATATTTATTATCTCTTATCAGTGGCATGTTGCTACCTAAAAAGACAGATGCATGATTCACCCTAGGTCTTATTGGAGTGATCCACGACCCTTGGGTAGGGTGTGTATTGGGGTCAGTCGATGTATTCGGCTCACTTATATTTGGATTTACACTTGATAGCCTATCATGAACAAAGGACATTTGGTCCTGCTAATTTACTACAGATTTGGGTTTCGGATCATATTGTTGTAGGCCACCCCTTAGGATATTTGAGAGCTCGAGTCATTAGAGAGCCTTACCTCATGGGTTAGGTTCTAGATGGAGATGGGACACAGATTACTATCGGTGAGTGTTTGATGAGTTACAACCCCATATGATCACATTGTGGCCATACAATCTATATAAGTGGTCGCATGATGTAGATGAGTTGAGACGACACATAAAGGACCATTTTATCATTGGGAGCAGGGGCCACATCTTAGAGTGGTACAGGGTGGACCAAGTCCAATGTTAATTTGGTCTCATCCAGGGGATTCCTGTAATGAGATGTGGTACTCACCTTAGTACAGAGATATTTTAGATATGGGACCCTAGATCAGGTTGGACCAAGCTCATATGAGATTTTCACAGGTAGCCCCACAGCCTTGGGTACAACGGGCATAGATAGTAGATCTAGGGACTACACCATACTATGCATCATGGTATGTGCTAGTGTTTCCATGTAGATTTACTATTCCCCGGAGATATTGGATGTAAGCAAAGACATGAGGAACAAGTTCCGATCCACAAATATAGGCATAGGCACGGAACAAATGCTAGACCATACATGGGGGTACCACTACAGCAAGTGCTAATACAATAGCATATCTTAGTACAAAGCAATAGGTAGTGGTATAGCCACAGGTGTTGGCACCACTGATGCCGCACAGATCCGGTGCGGAACCTTTATCACCCCTTCACATGATTCCATGACACATTCCACCAGGAGGTGGAGGAGATGGATGGGGGTGAGGATATTGAGGAGGATTGTCCATATATACAGAAACACAAGATATGTAGGATATAACGATATATAGGATATACATGATGCATAGGCTATACCGTATATACAAGATGGTAGGTAGGCTATTGACTTACAAAGCAGAGCTACAAAGCAGTGACGGCCTTATAACTCTAGATGGAAGTTGAGAAGGATCGAGGCCCTCACAGAGAGAGATCAGGCCATCACAGAGAGAGATCAGGCCCTCACAGATGGGGATCATCTTGTGATAGAGTGAGATCAAGCCAGACATGGATATTACAGCCCCGACAAAGTGAGATCAAGTGATAGCAGATATCTTACAGCTACAGGAAGAGTGGGATCATGTTATAGCAAACATGTTATAGCTACGGCTGGTAGAGCGGGATCAAGCTATAGCAGATAGGTTACGATTATGGGTAGAATGGGATCAAAGCCAAATCAGGTCAGTCTCAATTGTGATAGAGTTAGCTAGTCTAAGGTCGAGCATGAGATACTACTATAGGTAGACACATCTTCGTGGATGGAGTTGTAGTAGGTGATGTCACCTATTATAGGATGCATTACTACGCGCGTTCATTCTAGCCGAGCGGAGAGTTCCTAAGTATAGTCACATAGCAGGCATCAAGTCACAATCTAGATCTCATAGACTATCATGATTAGTGTGATCCATAGAGGGTCCTTCAGGATAGCCAGATTCAGAGAAGCATGGGTCATTTCAATGTAGGTCAGTTCATCATGGGCCAGCTTTAGCATAATGCAACACCTTCTACACATTCAAGCACCTCGGTTGCCCCCTCCTAGTGGCATGCTCAAACTAGGCATCCCTAGCATGGGTGAGAGTCATTGTTGACTCTCTTATTTATGTATCAAATGTACTACTCTCTTTTTTGCATACCGCCTCATGATGAAGGCATACTTTTATATGGATGTATATGTATTATTTTTTATCATGCCTCATGATGAAGGAACTTTTTTGCATAGATGTCCATGATCACTTGTTATATTAGATGTATATGGACATTTATATTTCCAATGATGTATGATGATAGATGGATATATGTTTGTTTATGAGATATCATGTTGAACTTATTGCATTATGTTTGTATCACATGTTAGATTATGAGATAACCTTAGTTGATATCATACTTGTATGTTTGATGAGATACTTTGAGTAAAACATGTTTATATTTTTGATATTGGTGTGGGGGGATAGATTTGTGATCATGTGCAACCCCTCTTGCCCCATTGGTGATACAATACTTGATGATTAGCTTTAACATACATGCATGATGTAGACTTAGCATTTATTGATATATGATGTATAGATGTGATGAATATATGTGATATGATGATGAAGTGATAACACAATGTACAAGTAAAAATTAACAAGCACAAGTTAAACAAATCTAATCAAAGCAACACATTTATTTACAAGCATGCAAGATAAAATGAACTACGATTAAAGCAACATTCAATCTAAGTAAACAAGTGAATTCAATTTAAAGCACACAACATGAAAAAGTAATGCAACTAAAAACCATACAAACCAACAACTAAAAGTAAGCAAACTACTACTTTGTTTTTGTGGGATAGTTTTGGGACATTTTTCATTGTTTTTGGTTTTATCTCTAAGACAATTTTCTATTGTTTTGGAGTTTTCTACGAAATATATTTGAATTTTTGGTTTTTCCAAGGAACATATCTACATGTTTTGGGTTTTCCAAAAGTTATACGAATGTTTTTTTGTTTTCTCAATAGTTTTCCAAAGCGAACATGCAAGGAAATTGAAGAAACGTGGATGCCCCCAGCATTAGATGGGATATACAAGGGTAGAATGCCACATGTTATGTGTCAAAAGTGACGCTACGAAGTTTCCCCCAGCGTGAGATGGGTTCATTCAAATTTGAATTCTCCACATTCAAAAGGTTAGATTAGCGAATCAGGGAAAATAAGGATAGGCTCACAAGGGACTTAGACAAAGGTAAAGACCAACTTAGGGAAAAGTTGTCGTACTCCTAAACCTGAAATGCTTGTGAACAATGGACCCTCCTTTGGCACCGAAAATCAGTTTTCACCAAAGGACTTGTCCAAAGTACCACCATTGCATGGTTTTCACTATTAGATGCACCTATTTATTTATCTTTTTCTTTTTCTATTTTTATACTTTTACGTTTCTTGATATTTTGTAGAGACCCCATACTTAAGCATAGAAGTACTTAAGATGCATTACATTCATGGGTTCTCAAAGCTCTTGGCCATCTACATGGGCTAGCTTATAGGCACCTGAACCAAACTTGGTGACCACAACATATGGTCCCAGCCAATTGGGTTCAAATTTCCCTTTCTTTTCACAATCCTTATTGGTGTTCTTTTGATTCTCTTTTAACACCATGTCCCCTACCTCAAATTGACGAGGTATGACTCTTTTATTGTAGCTTCGCTACACTCGATCTTGATACACTTTAAGGTGATTAAGAGCATGAAGTATTTTCTCATCTAATAGCTCCAACTCTATCATTCGAGCTACTATGTAGTCCTCCTCTTCATTCAAATATTCCCTTAGCTCAATGCACAAAGAAGGGATCTCAATCTCTAAAGGCAGTACGGCTCCAGTGCTAAATATCAAGGAGTATGGAGTTTCACCTTTGGGGGTGTGGATAGAAGTTTTGAACACCCAGAGGGAAAGGTGAATTTGTAAATGCCAATCATGACCTATCATCATTTTCTCCATAATGTGAATTATGGTTTTATTAGAAGCCTCGGCTTGCCCATTACCTTGAGGGTAATAGGGGGTCGAGAACTTAAGGGAAATTTGAAAGTGTTTACAGAGTGCTTTCACGTTTTATTCTTTAATGATTTACCATTATAAGTGATAATAACAAAGGGAATACCATAGTGATAGATGATATGATTCATTATAAATTTAGATATTTGGGGACCTTCTATATAGGTAAGAGGAACAACCTCTACTCATTTTGTAAAGTACTATGTGGAAGTTATAATGAACTTATGGCCATCGAGGAGATAGGGTTAAGTTTCCCTATTAGATCGAGACCCCGCTTTGAGAACAACCAGCATTTTGTGATTGGTTGTAAGGATTACGCCAGTGCATGTATCAAGTTTCCATACTTATGAAAATCCACGCACTTCTTCATGTGCTGACAACAATCATGATCCATGGTAGGCTAATAATAACCTACTCTGAGAATTTTCTTTGCAAGAACTATCCCATTAGTATGGACTCCACATATGCCTTTATGCACCCCTTGATCACTTGGATAGACTCGTCCAAATTTAAATAGTGCAACAGATTCCCATCGTAGCCTCAACGAAAGAGGGTTCCCCCAAGTAGGGTAAAACAGCTATACGTTGGATGAGGTGTGTTTTTCAACAGGATAAATATTAGTGGGAAAGGTTCCATCATGGAGGTAATTAAATATTTCAACGTACCATGGTGAAAAGGGACCAACAACTTCACTTACCAAACATGACTGTGGTATGTCATATGTCGGTGTTCTTAGATGTTCAACGAAGAATGACATATCATTTTTCCCTGTGGAATACTCAACATGGACCCCACTATATCCATATCATCAGTTGTTCTCTCATTTCTCTTGGTATTTTCTCAAATGTTATCTACTCAAAGTATTCTTTCAAAGAATCCACCATCCTCTTGTATGGAAGGAGCTTCTCATCTTTTACCTTGTATTCATTTGTGACTTGTTTGATAATGAGCATTGAATCACCAATGCAATTGACTTGTCTAATATCCCACTTGATGGCTAGCTTCATCCCTGCAATGAGAGATTCATACTCCGCTATATTATTCGTGCATGGGAACCTCGAGCTGAAATGCTTGGGGAATCAAGTCTCTCGTAGGAGTGATTAACACAACTCCGGAACCTGAACCATGAAAGGTAAAGGAGCCATCAAAGTATAGTTTCCAAATGATAGATTCTTCAAGGTACATGATAGATGCATCTGTAGTTCTAGACTCAAGGGTTCGGTACCTAGCAGTGGAGCTTTTGCTAGCTGATTTTCTAAGACTTTTCCTTTTATTGACTTTTGATGAACGTACTCAATGTCAAACTCACTCAATAAGATGATCCAATTAGCCATCTTTCCAGTTAGGGAAGGTTTTGACAATAAGTATTTTAAAGGATCGACCTTTGAAATAAGCTTGATTTTTTTGTTGAGCATATAGTGACATAGCTTTTGGAAATCAAACACTATGGCAAGGCAAGCCTTCTCGATTTGCAGATAGTTGAGATCATATGCTACCAATGTCCTACTCAAGTAGTATATAAATTTTTCTCTCTCTGTTCTTTATCATATTGGGCCAACAAGTGCCCCAATTGCAAAATGTGTAGCAGAGATGTACAACAACAAGGGTTCTCCTGCCATGGGTGGCATGAGAATGGGGGTTTAGCCAAGTATTTTTATCAAATCAAATGCTTTCTGTTGTTCTAGACCCCAGGTGAAATTAACATATTTCTTAAGAAGATGTGTGAATGTATGACACTTGTCTACTAGTTATGAAATAAACCTTCTAATGGCTTGAATTTTCCTTGTAAGCTATGCAGTTGTCTAATATTCTTAGGAGGAGGCATCTCTGTGATAGCCATGACCTTTGCAGGGTCCACCTTTATTCCTCTCCTTGACACAATGAATCCTAGTAATTTCCCAAATAACACACCAAAGACACATTTCTTTGGGTTAAGGTGGACTTTGTAGTCCCTTAGACACTGAAAGATATGCCGCAAATTTTTAGGTGCTCCTCTCGAGTTCTATATTTAACTAGTATATCATCTACGTAATCTTCCATGATGTCACTTATCATGTCATGAAAGATTACAGTCATTTCCCTCTTATATGTAGCGCTTGCATTCTTAAGTCCAAGGGCATAACTTGGTAGCATAACATTCCCCATGGGGTTGTGAAAGTTGTCTTGTGTTGATCTTCCTCCGTAATCTTTATCTGATTATAACTTGAGAAGCCATCCATGAGTGATAGCATCTCATAACCAACATTAGAATCGCGATCATGTCGATGTTAGGGAGAGGAAAGTCATCATTGGGACAAGCTTTGTTAATATCTCTAAAATCAATACACACTCTGATACCAAATGGATTTTTTTGAACTAGTACCACATTAGAAATCCACTCTGAGTATTCGATAGGCCTAATGAAGCCTACTTCTAATAACCTTTCAAGCTCTACCTTTACCAGCAAGGCGACATGAGGATGCATCTTCGGAGATTTTGTTTGATGGGCTTGGCGACTAGATGCAAAACTAGGTTTTGTAACACTAATGTAGGATCAATTCCTGACATGTAGGCATAAGACCAAGTGAAGGTGTCTGCATACTCTCTCAAGAGTCCTAGAAAAAAAATGTGTTCTTTAGCTGAGATTGAAGCTCCCAACTTAACTATCCTTTGCAACTCTTTTTTGCTAATGTTAACATCTATTGTATCTCCCACTAGTAGCTTTGACTTGTCCCACATGCACGTAGGATTGGGTGGAAGATTGAGATCCTCTTCTATCAAAGGTGGCTTAGGGAGCTCCTCATCTTTATATGGGTACACTATATTTTCCATAGGTTGTTCTACTTGTTTTTCCACAAGCACCTCAAAGAGGTTTTCACTATAGGACTTCCCCTTTTTCTTTCCACAAGGCTTTTCTATATGACTCTTTCCCTTGCTCACTTTTTTACTTAAGTGTCTACATAATTCTACCTCCTCTCTGAAGTATGCACATGCGTTGAGTTAAATGGAGAATCCTTTCTTGTGATCATTTCTTGGAATGTTATCTTTGATGCCTAGGAACTTGCCAATAGCCTCATTGTTTTGAAACATGTCAATAGGCATGTGTTGTTGTTGATCCCAATTCACAAGTGATGGGTAGATGAGAGTTAATGTTTGAGTTATAGGGGTTATGACAGGTGTAACAGGGGTTATGGTAAGGATATCCATGTTAGAGAATAGGTTCGTAGAGGTGAGGTCTTTGTAAAGACTACACCGGGAATCTGTTTCGCTTTCATTTTCGGACAAACTATCCTCACTCTCAAAAGAAGCATACTCATTATCTGAAGGGTGAGACTCATACAAATGGATGCCTACACCTGATTTACCCATTATACAATGAGGTATTGAAAGAGATTCTAACGGGCCTTTCTCATAGCGGTCGTAACCATGTCCTTGATATCTCATAGTAAGCATGATTCTGTTTGGAATAATATACCTAGATGACTTGTAACATAAATCCATTTCATCATCTTGAGGATGAAATATAATGTCGTTGAGGATTATTTCATCTTCTAGTAAGCCACCTAAAATGAAATTGTCAAAGGGAAATTCTCTCTTGATCTTTGGAATTTGTAGCATGGTCTACCACGTGCTTTGGCCGATAGAGGAATGTTTTGAATCATAAGGCTTGTGAAAGATTATATTCTCCACATTCATTGTTTATGACCTTCATCTCCCACATAGAAAAAGGAGATTCTAATATAGCCATACCATTATCACTAGGAGTCAGGGTGTCTGAATCCACTTGTGAAGCGAGGGCCTCTAACTAAATAGGGACAACAATCTCTATAGAGGTACACTTATAGATAGTGTGAAAATAACCTGAAAATTCTTTGTAATGATTAAATGGTTGGGGATCCCCTTATATAGTAATTTCATGTCCTTCATACTGTAATTTTAGACACTAATGATAAGGGAGTTCTAGGTCCAAGACGTGGAACTTTGTATGATGAGTTATGGGACCTACTTCCAATGAAAAGTGATCATTCCAGTTGATTTTCCTTCTTCATTTTCATACGTCTTTATGGTGATGACCTTTGTTTCAAAATCAGATTTATGCAGCCTAGTTGGTGGACTAGTTTAAGAGTACAAATGTTGAGACCTGATCCATCCGTCGTCCACGAGCACTCTCTTGACCTTCTTACGCTTGATTATTACCTCATTATATAAGGGAAAGTTATGTGAGATATTTTCAGCTAAGGCCTCTATAGGACTGAAGGTAATGTGTCTTATGGGAGTGATTTATGCTACCATGGCCTGTAAATGTGTTGGGTCAACATCAATAGATACTCCTGATCCCTGTAATGTTTTGCAAAGTATATCTTTATGGACACTAGAGATATTTAGAAGGTCTAAGATCGAAATCTTAATTGTAGTCTTCTCTAGTTGATCTAATACGTCATAATGACTCTCCTGCAGAGGTGGGGAAGTAGGTTTGGAGAAGAAAAGGTGATCCCATCGTGTTGCTATGGTGCACTCTCTTATTTTAATTCTAATTGTATTGATTTTCTCAACAAGTGGATCAACACAACCTATCAAGGCATCAAAATGGTCTTTGTTGGACACATAGTTAGCATTCTTATTCTGAGATGATTGTCCCCGATCCGGATTTTTCCTTTCTTTGTGATTGGGAAAAGGCTCTTTGAAGATCCCTAAGTTTTCATTTGGAGATTTTGTAATAGCAACGAGTCTACTTCAATATCGCCATTGTTGACTAGGTCTTGAATATAGTGTTTTAATCTTAAACACTTGTCAATTTTATGACCCTTTACATGGTGAAAGTCACAAAATTCATTATCCCTAAACCATGATGGTTTAGGTGCATCGTCTCCATAGGGTTGTGTTTCAGGTTTTTAACCATGTTAACGACCTCTAACTGCTTTAGTATGGATGATATTGATTCAGATAGAGGTGTGAAAGTATGACATTTATACTCGTAGGTGGATTGCCTTTTGCAAGCTTCAAAGGTGTGTGGTTCTGAATGGCTTGTACCCACTTAGAGTCTACTATCCCATCACTAACAACATTTTTGTTTTTATTAGGAACAAACTTTGTTTTATCGTTAGATTTAGAATCATTATGATCACGGGAGACAAGTTTTAGAGTCCCCTAGCTAACAATGCTTTTTCAATTTGACTCCCTTTTTCAATTACCTCTTCAAACGTGTTACCACAATGCATTTGCAAGTGGAACATGATGTCTAGATGGAGGTTGGGAAAAAATATACTTATCAATTTATTTTCAAGTATGGAGCAAGGAAAGTGACTTGCTAATCCCCTCTATCTTTGTAAAAACGTAGAAAAGTTTTCGTGGTTTCGTTGTTTGGCATTGCATAGAGATCTATCATGGTGACATTGCTCTCAATATTGAATGAGAAGTGGTGCACAAAATGTTCTACTAATTCGGCCATGTGGATAAAGATCCCTTGGGAATGTGTAAGAACCATTCTAACGCCATTCCTCCTAAGCTCCATGGGAAGAGACATATAAGATAATTGTCGCTATATGCAACCTCTTGGCATGCCATATAAAATTCCTTTATATGGTCACGAGGGTCACCTTTTCCCTTATACTTGTCAAATTTTGGAAAATCAAAGTGTCATGGGAAAGGTACCTAGAGCATGGCCCTATCAAATGGATAAGGGCACAACTCGTTGAACTAGTATTTCTTACTGTTACCAGTTTTACCTTCTTGCAATGCTAGAAGGGTGTTCTTCATAATTGACCACTCTTGGTTGAAAAGTGGATCTTGCATGGGTGGTGTAGGTTTATACATAGGATTAAATCTAGGTGTATTCCCACCCCTATTTTCTGTGAGAATCTCTTCATAAGGATCTCTTTGTGCCTCCCATCGAGGAGTGTTTATTGGGAACTTATGAAACAAAGCTTTAGGTTTTCCTTTTGGTATATCTTGTTTCAAAACTTTGGGTTGTTCCTTTTGTATGTGTGAAGCCAAACTTTCCAATTGGTAAGTAAGGGCTTGGACCTGTTGTTCTAACGTCACCTCTTGAATAGGTACTTCATGACAATTTTCATTAGGAGGAGGTTGTGCATGATGAGCATGTTCCTCGTTGTCTTCACAACGTACTCTAACTATAGGTATATGATAGTCTCTGTCATTTTCAAATGGTACCTCCTCATTATTCTATGGTGTAGAAGTAGAGGCATGACCTGGATTTAAAATTTCATTAATAGTACGATGAGGTCAATCTACTTCCTCTTCTCCACAAATCATTCCAGCAACGAGAGAAGGGTCTACTATGGAAGGTAACTTAGCTCCTAATTCTATAACATGCATGAGTACTTCAAGTTTAGTTTGGAAAATGTAATCGTGAAAATTAGTGAGAGGACACTATATATTCATATGAGGAGAATCCTCCTCTCCACCACTATGGTTAACCATGAGATTATCCTCTAAAAGAGGGTTTTAACCTCCAAATATATCGGTTCCTAATCTTTGGGATCCCATCCTCGTAGTAGGCATACTCGAGATAGGAGATTCAATCACAAAAAATTCCACTAAGGTTTACTAAAAAGGGACCTTAGTCAAATTTTTGCAGCATAACGACACTAAATTGTCAAAACAAGGTGACTATAGAATAGCCCCAAAATTGATAGGTCAAAGCGACATATGAACTAAAGAATAACAAACAAGTCACATGTAGTGAGGTAATGTATGACACAAGTTTTCCTTAGAATAATACAATGATGTACAACGCTCAAAATTTAGTCACACCAAATAGTTTACTCCCTAAGATTTGTCTAGATAGGTTTGAAACCAAATAGTGACAACACAATATCACCAGTTAGGTCAAGTTTTAACAAACAAGGCCTAAATGGTAAGATAATGTTGACGTGATCCTCTAACAAGGTATATTAGAAACCAATTTCTAAACACTAACAAAATCTAAGTTTTGTAAAATGGACGATAGCAATGTGAGCAACGTAACAACACTATTTGGACACGTGAACCAAGCTTTCAGAAAAGCAATAATTTTAGTGTCAAAATGATGTTATCACGATGCTAATAATGTACCCTCAACACTCACAAAATGCAAGATAAATCTAGGGTGTAAAAACTATGTCTAAGTATAACAAGAAATTTCTATGTGTGCGAGCAAAGATAACAATACAATATAGAGATTTAGGTCAAGTTTCACAATAGAAACAAGACGTAAATGTCTCAATTGTATGGCTATAATGCGGGCAGCGTAACAACTCAAAAGAAGAAAAAATGATGAAACCACCTAACTATGATTATAATGAGTCTCAAATATGGGTTTTTGAGACAAGGGTGCCTACTTACATCATGAGTACGTGTATCATGCACACTTTCAACACTTGCGCTCTCCAAAGATTTAACCTAGTCGCGCAAGTAGAATAAAAAAGTGGTGGACACGTGATATCTAGCAGTATCTGGTATATGTTGTTTCATTTTGTCCAAAAATGGGCAACAAGAAAGCAAGGGTGTAGACCAAGTGGTGTTGAAATAAACTTGGTGTTATTTTGGCAGAGCTTTACCTTGTTTTAAGACAAGTGAAAAACTAGGAAAAAATGAAACTAAGTAGATTTTGTGATGAAATATCACGTGGTTTCAACTTTAAGATATTTTTTCCCTTGTTCAAAAAACAAGAGTTTGAATCTAAAAAAGTTGTCACTTTGTGAGAGTTTCAATAATATAACAACTAAGACAAAAAACTATGGCTCCAAGCCGGCAAGCTTCCTAGGTGGTTCTCTCTCTATGTGTCACGAGTTTGCTTCACATGAGCTCGATTTACCCATGTTTCCCAAGGAGTATCTCAGCTTTAATTTACTCCCTTCAGTGTAATGAGCACCGAAGTGCGTTCAGTTATACTTTCACTAGGGTCACAATGGAAGTAACTTTGACTCTAATCTCACCAAGGCGTACTAATCAAGTTGGTAGTGTGGAGCACTTTCTGTTTCATTCACAAGGTTCCCTCTTATGTGAAATACTTTAGGGTTCCTAGGACCACCCCCATTGTTGTAGCTTAAGGCTTATGCCAAAGGGGTTATGTCCTAGTTAAGCGGATGAGTCATAGCTCTTAACCAAAACCTACAAATATAATGTGATGATTGTGGTGTATTTTTTATCTTTTAGACTTAATGTGGTTTTTGTCATACTCCTTTTGGCAACCTAAAATCACACATGTAGTTAGAAAAATTGTTTAGGTCCTCCTTTCTTTGACTAGTGTTAGGTCCTTCAAACAAATGATTAGTAGTTCAAAAAGGTTCACAATATCATAGAAAGAGGATTAAGTGTTGTTTTTGTTTCTCAAGATCACACTAGGTGCAAGAGAAGAGCATACACAACAAATAATCCAACTAAATATAAATGAAAAGCTTGTAAATCAACTAACTACCATAAAAATTTGCAAAGTAAGGTTTATTCCCAATTAATCCAAGTGTTTCTTAATGAAAGACTAAAATTGATTTTGATTCCCAAGATCACACTAGGTGCAAGGGAAGAGCATACAAAATTTTAGCCTTGATTATTTATCAAGTGAAAAATCTCTTAAACTAAAAGATCAAGCACATGCCAAAAATGAAGGTTTATTCTCTTAAGCACAAAATGAATGATGATTGTTCCTACTTACTCCTAAGAAGCAAAAAAAGTGGTTTAGAGGTGTTTTTGGTTCTCAAGATCACACTAGGTGTAAGAGAAGAGCATACAAAACTCTATTCCAAACTCAATCAAAGTATGAAAACATAATCACTCCTCAAACCCTAACCCAATTTACTCAAAAATCCTTTATCAAACCCTAGGACAATTTTTTTAGGAATATTGCTCTAAAATCAATAAATTGAAAAAACAACATCTAAAAACCCTTAAAACTGACAGGAATCATAAAATTGAAATTCTAGAATTTGAGAAAATTTTACCTTGATGCATGGGCGCCCCTCTTAGTGCACAAGTGCTCACAATCATGCACAGGTACTCACAATCATGAACAGTATCCCTCTGTCATTTTTTTCACATAGTCAATGATGCATGGGCATTTCTAGTGAGGCATGCACTCTTTTGCATGCACAAGGACTTTTTTCACTCAAAAAAAAAAATTCAGTGTATGCAAGGGCACTTCCACCATGCACGTGCAGGCACTCATGACATGCACAGTGCCCCTCTAGATGCATGCACAGGCACTCACAGTCATGCACATGCACCTTTTTCCTGTAGATGGTCAAAATCCAAGTTTTTGAGCAGATTTCTTGAAAAAGGTCCAATCTTTGGGATTTTGGGTCAATTTTGATAGGGCTTCACCTCCTTATATCCTACAAAGAACATCAAAACACAACTTCTACCACTAATCTAGTTGAAACAACTTTCAAAAATGGAAATTGATCTATAAAACTTTGAAAATTACTCTAAAAATTTGAAATTAATCTAAAAAATCTTGAGAAACTAATCTAAAAAGCTTGAAAGTAAACTAAAAAACTTAAAATTAATCTAAAACTTGAAATGAAAAACTTTGAAATCAAGTTAAAAAGCTTTAAAAGTTGAATGCAATGGGTATGGTCCCACCTGTGCAATCGAAAGCACCCCAAAATTTACAAATCTAACTATAAAGCTAACTAAGGAAGGCTAACATTGTTTCCACCTAATTAGCTAGGGCTCTAAGTCTAGGAATGTAACATTAAGATAAAAGCTTAAAAGAATGCTTAACTAGTATGAAAACAATGCAAAACTAACTAAACATGCCTACTAATATGATTAATTACCTAACATGGGCCTAAATAGACCTAAGGGGAAATCAAATGGTTATGGTTGCTACTCAAACAATGGTGAAATGACCTCTCTAAATGACTTGTTAAGTCACTTTAGATATTCATCTACTAACCTTGTTGAAGGTTTTAAGCAAGGATTGGACTTGGCTTAGAAATCATATGTATTATATGAGATGCAAATCAAAGCATGGTGTAAAGTATTAAGGTATGAGTGAACCCTTTTTATAGTTTTCCTTTTAGGTAAAACTTGTATTTTGATGCATGTGGGACTAAAAGCCCCAAATTAGATTAATATTGTTAATCATGGTTAGGCCTTGCTAATCACAATTAGTGAATTATCAAGTGATTAAGATGTGAGGAGCCTCAATCAACCACTTAGGGTCAATTAGGAGGCTAGCATAAGCTTTTGAAGCTTGCCAATATGTTGGGGAGGTGAATGGGGTGATTTTGAGTGGTTGGAAGAGGGGTTTGAGTCAATACTAGGGTATATTGACCAAATCAAGGGGAAAATAGGCTTAATTAGCCTATAATCGCTAATTATATGTTTTGAAGAGGATTTTGACTTACGATTCATCGTAAAGTGGCATCCTGAATGCGAAAGAGGTTTTGTGATCAATGAAGTGCTTGTTAACCGACCAAAGTGGCAAGAAATGTTAGTTAATTAGTAAATATCACTAATTATAACGGAATTGGGAAGAATAAGAGTGGGTTGTGTGCATTTTGGAAATAAGATTGCAAAAGTGAAATTTAGTTGTCTACACTCTCACACCGAATCCTCTCAAGTCCTCATCTCTCGACTTGATGTTTTCTTCCCTAGAGCCATGAATGAGATTGCCATGGAAAAACATGAGCTTGGATCCCTTCAATCCTCCACTATGATCCCCAAGATCATCAATCCACTCAACTGGTGGTTCCCATTCCACCCAATCTTCCTCGCATCAACACCATCCCCACTTCTTCCATCCCCATCACTTCTTCATCCACCATTGTCATTAGCACCCCTACCCAAACTTTACAATAATCTCATCTACTTCCTCCACCACCCAAACAACATGATCAAACTTTAGTTCCTATCTCCACATCCCAAGTCCACAAAAATGTCATCACCTCACAACCCCATCCTTTATAATCAACCCAAACTCATCAACCTCCTCTCTGGAGTGCCTTCCATCATATGATCCCTAATCAACCTACCCAAAACTCTCACCACCCCATACCTACATTCCAACTTATCCCATGCAAAACCAATCTAATGTCCCCACCTCTCAACAACAAATGCAATCATATCCATCTAATTATGTCCCCATATCTCAACAACATCCTATCTCCCAACCTATTCAATCACAACCCTTTAACTATCTCCCCCTTACCAACCACCTCCACAAACACCTACTTACCCTCAACACTATCAATCTCATCCTCAACCCAATCCATCCTCTTCTTATGTTCCAAAACCTCACCACCAATCCCCCATCCCCACATGTCCAATGACCCTATGCAAGCTTTATTAAGTAGGTTGGAAAACCTAGAAGCTACCACCTTGGGTCCTAAAAGCTCATTCACTTATGAAAAAATTGTAATGAGCCCATCAATCCATTTGTCCCCGTCAAACCTTATCCTCCACATTGGGAACTCCCTAAATTTTCAAAATTCAACAATAAGGAGGACCCTCAATAACACTTTTTCACCTTTATGCATGCATGTTATCTCATTTCACACGATCAAGACCTCATGCTTCATTCTTTTCCCTTGTCTTTGGGTGGCCCCGCCTTGATTGGTATAATGGCATTTCATAACACTCCCTCTTTTCATTCACCCAACTCATGCAATTATTCTTAGAGCACTTTTCCATTAAATATTGCATGTAAAATCACCATCACCAAACTTTATTCCATTAAATAGTTTGATGATGAATCCATCACAATTTCATCGTTAGGTGGTGTGGTATCATTAATCGAGCTTATCATACTCTCTTCCTAAAACCGAGCTTATCGATATCTTCTCCGATCATGTGTGAAGCATATCTCGTCAACTCTTCAAATCAAATATTTTCATAGATTTGAGGAAGCGTTCATCATGGCTCATAAACTGAACTCACACCTTTGAGCAAGGCCATGTCAAACTTCGATCCAAAAAATGAAACCCAAATTTACTAAAACATCTAATCACAATGAAAAATCTAAAATTTTGTCAATTTCATCGTTGTTAAATATTCTTTTACATCTACCTCTCATACAGATCCCCTAGAAAAGTCTCCACGACCTACTCCCAACTATACCCCTCTGGGAATCATATAGTTTGATCTTTGATAAACTCATGGTTGCACATCTCATCCAACTTCCTCCTATCTTCCCCATCAATGACATGCATCCTAAACCCATGTGGTACCATGAAGACCACTATTGCAAACACCATCAAGTTTGCAGTCATGACATTGAAAAATTTCATACCTTCAAATATATTATCCAATGCCTTATTGATCATGGGGATATTCACTTGGATAATCCTAATGCTCCTCCTAACTAGCCCTTAGATGTCTTCAAACAAGATTTTCTTAATCACTCACCAAATAAACAAGTTGATATGCCTACCTCTCAAGCACCTAATGCTCACACAATCAATACTTTAAATCAAGATTCAACATCATCATCCGCCCTCATCATCCCTTCGTCTACCATACCTAGCTTTATTCCTTTGATATCTACAACCGCATCGATATCCACATATATCATGCCTACATCCACCACATTTGCATGTGCCACACCCACACCTCCAATTATACCCACATCAACACCTAAATCCACTTCAATATCTATGTCATCCCTTCAAACATCTACTAAGCAAACATCCTCACTTAATACATCCACAAAGGATGTTCTAATCCCATCCTCATCTCTAAAAGCTTCCACCACCTTTGTATCAATGCCTTCAAAACCCACACAATTCATAACCCCTCTCGATCTCATCAAACGTATCATCCAAAAACCACTCCCATCGTCAATCCCCGCATCTTCAACAAAACTAACATCTACATCACCTAGTTCCACCTCTAAGGATCTCCTGGTTGAAATCATCGTGATCCTCGTTGATTAACTAAAATGTATTAAAATGTGCAATAATAATAGTTAATCTAATCTAGAATGACATGTAAATATAGTAGGTAAATGTAGTAAATAAATATGGAAATGGCCCAAATAATTAAGCTAATGGAAATAGAAACCCTAATATGTAAGAAGAGTTAGGAAGTGACTCACTAATTTGATGAACTTGTGGGACTTTGTCACAGAAGAGTTTAATCAATGGAGAAATAGGAAGTAGGAATGACAGTGTCGAGGTCCTAAAAAGGACTGATTTTGATTTATTCTCTAGGGACTGGGGCACCCGGAGAGGGACTAGGATGCCTACAGGTGTTATGGTCATGTAGAATGGGTGTCATGGTCAATGAAAAGGTCTAAAACTAAATTTTACGGAGTTCGGTGAGGTGGTCCGAAACCCTCATTGTTTATCACATTAGATTCACGCATTGTGTCAAGTTTCATTATTAATCCAAGATGAAATAAATACCTTTAAAATACCACAAGAAGTATCAAAACCCTAAAAAAAATACAAATGAATACATCGGAATGACCTTAGCTGCCACAATAGTGGACTTACTAACTGAGTGTTGCACTACATTCTAGACCCAAATGTAGTTCTAGTGTGTGTGTGAATCATGTTCCCTAGGCTCTCTTTTTCCAATCGCACTTTGTGAAGTAGTAAGCAATAACTAGATGTAAAAATGTAGTAGAATGGTGGATGGAATAGAATAAAATTCCCTCCTATGCTTATGTGATGTAGATGAACCACCTTTTCCCTTGTGATGGAGCTAAATGTATGTAAATGATCTCTAAATGCCTTAGATGAATGCAACCCTAGGTGGATGATAGTAGTGACTAGTGTTTGGTCCCTCATTATGGTCTCATAACTTTATATTTATAGGATTCTCTTGATCTAATTTCTAATTAACCCTGAAATGGTCGACCATCAAAAAGATATGAAGTTTAAATGGCTAGAAAGTGCCCAAAAAGTGGTGGGAAAGTTCAAAAAGTATTAGAGTGCCCCTAATGGGGACCAGGGGCACCCATGGGCATCCCAAGACTATCCCAGGAACTCCAAATCAAAGCTAAAATGATGGAAAGTAATAAAATTGAGGGTACTGGGCATGTATGCGGTGGAAGTCTGGAATGATGACAAAAATCAAATAAAAATGACTAAGAGACAGGGTTAATTAGTAATTTATTTACTCAAAAACCTTCTAAATAGTAGTATGAGACCGGGACTAAATATTACCCAAAGTGCGTGATTTAGTGGCTACATTTTCCCCCACATTTTTTTGGTGAGTGGAAAGCTCAGTAACATAAATTAGATAGAGATGTGTACATGATGTCATTGTAGAGTGATGTAGAAGGCATGCCAAAGGACTAGACAAAGTGTGGAGTGACAAAAATGATGGAGCTTGGAAACTAAAGATGAAAATGCACCAAAAACAAAGTGATGAGATCGAACCTAGGGTGGAAACACGTGTGTGGTTTCTGATGTGTGTGATGTACCTACATGGTTAGTATGGTGTGTGCTGCCAAAAAATGTTGTTATTGACGTTATTGTTGTTGTTTTTGTTGCCCCCATTTGACTGCTTGTTTCTCATACGGTTAGACCTTTAAGGATAAAATGATCAAGTAGTCAAATATGTATGTATGTATGTGTAAAAACACAATGTAAAATATTCATGTATGTAAAAATCATGTGAATGTAAAATAAGAAGACAAAAAATGTAAATGGAACATGTGCACCTAATCCATGTCAAGAAAGAGAGTGTAGAAGAATATCCTACACTACCAAGATGTTTTTGGGTGATTCGATGCCATACACCGAAGAAGTATAGGGAGGAATTCCATTTTATCCTCTAACATTTAATCTGTTTCCCCGAATGTGTGTGAACAGATCTTTTTACGTCCTAGTTTTCTAGGTAATATGATGCCATTGGCCAAGTAGAGTGTAGAGAGGAATTTTTTTGTATCCTCTAACCTGTAACTTCTCCCCATAATGTTAAGGAATACCATGTATTGTAAAAGCCACTATTTATGAGGTTCATAGACTGGTCTAAACCCACTCATTGTATAACCCACAATGCCAAGGGAATAAAGTGCACTAAACTAAATTGATGTAGAAGCGTTATGTAGAATGTAAAACCCTAAATGATGCCCCCCTTTTTGGGAACACATGTGATGTCGTTGATGGGAGAATGTGGCCCTAAAAGAGAACCAACTACATGAACCCTAAAAATTTTCCCCCGGGTGGGGGAATGCGCTTGGTAGAAACCAAGGTGTGTATAAAAAGAGGATATCCAAAGACAAGTGTTAGTATAAAAAAACATGCACGTATAAAGACAAGTGTAAGTTACCAAACAATGTGTAAGCTAGAAAGCAACATAGTAATGTAAACATGCAAGAAGACAAAGTAAGTCGCACAAAGTGGGTTGTAAACATGGGACATCACTCACGATGTTGCAATACATGTAAGGCCATCATAGCCACATACAACCAAATAAGTGTACACACTAAACATAGGGAAAAGCCCATGCAGACAAGAGAAAACAATAACAAACAATGTAACAAACAAGTATGGAAGTAAATATCCCTACATAATAAATATTACACATAAAGCACCCATTAGCATGTTAGAAAGATAACCAAAGATGTCAAAAAATGTGTATAATCCAAAGAATGAAAGTGCTAAGTAAAAAATGAAATAATAGCACCTGGAAGAGAAGAATGTGGATGCCCCCAGCGACTAGTGTAGGAAGGGTAGAGGATGATCATTTGTGTTGTGTGTAAGATACATGTATCTATGATCACAACTAGAAAAAGATGTGAACGCATATGTGTGGATGATATAGATAAATGACATAAAATTAATCTAACTAGCATGTGTAATAAAGTGACCATGAACAAGCAAAAGTAAGCAAGAGTAAAAGGAACCATAATATGCAGTATGTTTTGGATGGATGAAATGGAATGCAAGATGGATGATATGAGCCACGTGCCCCCGAGTGAATAGAATTGTATGTAATGAGGTTCATTTAGGGTGTCCCCTCAGCCATAAAGAATGAACCGTAAATGGGAGTGCGTCATCGAGAAATGGTCAAAGTGTGTGTTGTGTGTCCAACGCATTGTGATGAGTGTGTATGTGTATAACGGTGATGGTATGTGACCTAGAAAACATGATATGTGCATGAAACCTCTAGCTGAATCATATATCTTGACAAAATGAATGTAGGAGTGATGATTTTTCCTAAAGTGTATATCCTTACAAGATGAATAATAGGGAGTGGTGATATAGCCTAAAGCATATACCACTACACGATGATAAAGTAAGTGACAATTTATCCTATAGCGTGTGTCACTATCCTAGAAATGTCACATGATGAGAGGTCGAATGATAAATGTGTGATGAATGTAAGGTCCATTTGATTTGTAAACCCTCGGAAGTCGAGTATGGACCGAGGAACTAAAGTGCATCATAGGGTAGTGAGTGCAAAGTGCGTATAAGATGATGTAGTATGTGTGTGATGACAATAGAGAACCATATGATGAATAAGATGTGTAAATATGTGGCATGTAGAATTTGATGTAAGATGTGTAGAATGTGTAAAGTATAATGTATAGCTTTGTAATGGAATATGTGAAAATAGCGTAGTAATGTGGTATGTAGGGTGAGTAGTGTATGATGTTAGACACGTAGACAATATAAGTATGATGTATGCATAATGATGACTAGTATGATGTATGATGTGTAATATCCGAATAGATGCGGTGTGTAAGACCTATTGTGCAAAGTGTGTGGGGTTCATGTGTACGTTGGGTTCACCAAAATGATTAACTAAAATGTGGAATAATAATAGTTAATCTATTCTAGAATGACATGTAAATACAGTAAGTAAATGTAGTAAATAAATATGGAAATGACCCAAGAAACTAAGCTAATGGAAATAAAAACCCTAATATGTAAGAAGAGTGAGGAAGTGACTCAACTAATTTGATGAAGTTGTGGGACTATGTTGTAGAGAGCCGACTAGAGAAACAGAAAGGTGAACCACTATGTCGAGTCCTAAAAAGAATAGATCTAGATTTATTCTCTAGAGTGGGGCACTGGAGAGAGAGTGGAGCACTGGAGAGGGACTGGGCATCTACAAGTACCTCTCTAGGTGCTCAGTGGCCCGCTGAATGGGTGCCTCTTTGATATTCTATGTAAAATTTCTCGGAGCTGAATTTTACAGTTCGGTGGGGTGGTCTGAAACCTTCATTGTTTGTCACATCAGATTCACTTTCTGCACCAAGTGGCATTGTTAATCCAAGATGAAAGAAATACCTGCAAAAGACCACAAGAAGTATCAAAACCTTAAAAAATAAGAATGCAAATGAATAGGTCGATGACTTCAATCGCCACAACAAAGAACTTACTAAGTTCTACACTACATTCTAAACCCAAATGTAGTTATAGTGTGTGTGTGAACCATGTGCCCTAGGTGCTCTTGTGCCAGTCACACTTTGTGAAGTAGCAAACAATAACTAGATGTAAAAATGTATTAGAATGGTGGATGGAATATAATAGAATACCCTCCTATGCTTGTGTGATAAGATGAACCAACCTTGTCCCTTGTGATGGAGCTAAATGTATGAAAATGATCTCCAATTTCCTTTGATGAATGCAACCCTAGGTGGATGATAGCAGTGACTAGTGCTTGGTCCCTCATTATGGTATCATAACTTTATATTTATAGTGTTCTCTTGATCTAATTTCATAATTAACCCCAAAATGGTTGACCACCAAAAAGATAAGAAGTCAAATGGCCGAAAAATGACCAAAAAGTGGCGGGAAAGTTCAAAAAGGATCGGGGCACCCTCATGGGACCAGGGCGCCCAAGATACTAGCTGGGCACCCCAAATCATAGCTAAAATGATGGAAAGTGATAAAAACTAACTGGGCATGTATGTGGTGGAGGTCGGGAATGACGACAAAAATCAAATAAAAATGACCAAGAGATGGGGGTTAATTAGTACTTTCTTCACTCAAAAACCTTCTAAATAGTAGTATGAGATCGAGACTAAATATTACCCAAAGTGCGTGATTTAGTGACTACACCCACCAAGGGTAAAACTTCACACCAAAAATTCTTAGAACCATGGTATTCCCACTCAAAATTCCTCACCCATCTGCGCATAAGAAGGTGGAGCTCCCCCATTAAAGCCCCATCAATCCCATGCACCCAACATCCAAATATCGATCTTAGGGCCTCAACCTTATATTTTAGGATCATGCCTCTTTAGCCAAAACACCTACCACCACCCAATCTTAATTTAAATCATCTATCCCTCCTCCCAAATATGTATCTAGATCCTCCATTCCCTCTTCCAAGTCTGAATCAAAATCATCCATCGCATCCTCCAAGTCTGAATCACAAACATCCAAGTGAAATCTGAGTCCAAGGTCCCTTTCGAACCCATAAAAATAAAGCACCCATCTTGCTTTCATCGTCATCCTTCTATGTACCTTGGGATATGATAATATAATATATATATGGGTTGATGGAGATGTCGACATGTGGCACACATCCCCTTAGTTATATGTATGGGTTCACATGGGATATGATAATATAATGTATATGGGTTGATGGAGATGTCGACATGTGGCACACATCCCCTTAGTTAGTTATATGGGCTCACATAGGAATTAATTATATTGGGTAATGGGTCGGCCTACATTGGGATTAGGTGTTACCCATCCTATTTAAAGGATGTGAGTATCATTATGAGCAGGTCATGTATGTATGAGTTGAGTCTTCTACTTGGTAGAGGTATATTGGAGGTGTCCCCCTCGAAGTGGATTCCCATCTTGGGAGATTGTGGAGTTACTCCTTCCTTAAGGAGCATTGTATGGTGTTGCCCTACCTTAAGGGTATTATTCTACATATATTGATTATTTGGGCATCTTGGCCCCCATATATCTGGTGTTTTGTTATCTTCTACAATTTATTGATTTATTATATGCAAGGTTCTTATCAAGTGGTATCAGAGCAGTGATCCGGGCAATTTGTGGGATGAAACCCTAATGTTGGTGATTCGTCTATATCTTGAGATAGACTTGGAATTTTTCAGATATTTTTTGTGGGGAGTGGATACATAGTTCAAGTGATCTTCCCTCCGAATTTTAGATTTTTGGAGCTGTTTTACAAAAGTTATGTCCATTTTAGGGTTGAAACCCTAATTCTAAGGTTTCGTCTATATCTTCTGAATAATGACGAATTAGGAAAAAAAAATTAATTGTTGGTAATATATTAAACGGTGATACTACTGAAATTTCAAAATTGGTGGATCTATTTTGACAGAATTATTTTAGTTTTATTATTTTTCACTATTTTGCTCCACAGGTGCAATTTGAGGAATTTTCTGAATTTCTTACATTTTTGGAAATCTCTCAAAATTTTAGCAGGGGTTACTTCTTTGTGGTTTTAGATTTGAGGCTAAATGATTGACGAAATCATCAAGTAAAATATTGGTCAAAGGAGTAAGTTTGTGAAACCCTAATTTTTATGCATCATGGATATACCAATTTTCTATGGTAATGGGGAAATTGATGCAAAAAAATGGTGGATACAATTTAAACAAATGTATTTTGAAGAATGTTTAGTATGGGTTAGTTTTTATCTTCATCTTGGTGGGAAAGCACGACATTGGTATTCTTATTTGGATATAGATCTATTGGATTGGGATTGGGAGGAAATGGAGGATATTTTCTTAGCTAGATGGGAAACAAAAAAGAAACACAATTTTGTTAAAGAAGAAGAAGAAGAAGAAGAAGAAGAAGAAAAGAAGAAGAAGAAGAAGAAGAAGAAAATGTTGATGGTGCAAAAGAAGAAAATGTTGATGATGAAGCTGCTACACAGGATAGTGCATCTCCAAGGAAGGAAGCTTCAATATTTTGGTTTGAAGGGTGTATTCAAAGAAAAATATAATTGTTTCCATAAACCCTAGCAGCAAATATAACTTCATCAATATGGATGTAGCTCAAAATCTACATGTGAAAACAAAGCATATCAAGGAATCTCAAATGGATGGTAAGCATATTCAAGTTTTTGAAGATTTAAAGATTTCTATGGATAAATATGTTTTACATTCAGATTTTTATGCTTTAGATATGGATGGTATGGATATTTTTTAGGATATCCTTGGTTAGAGACATGGGGAATAATTAATATTAATGTGCAAAAGAAATTCATGAAATTATGGTACAAGAGAAATAAAATTACATTGCAAGATATCACACTTAGCAAGGAAAAAAGTAATGTAAAATTGGATCATGAAGATGAATTTGAAGATGGTGAAGAAGGGAATAAGGATGAATCAGAAGGAGAGGATGAAGAACATGATGAAAAAGTAAAAATAGTTTCTCTACTCAAGAGAAAAAAGAAATAGCAAACAAGTTGGAAGAGGAAAAGAAAGTGGAGGAAAAGATTGATAAGGTTGAGCATACTAAGGTTGCACCATATAGACACCCACATCATCATGAGAGGAAAAAATCATGGAGACATGCTAGGACACACAAGGGCAGCAATCTATATGGATATACAGGAATTTGAGGAGTAATAATTTTGGCTATACATGGAATCAATGGAACAATAATTATATGTCATGGAATCACATGAATAATAATTATGGATATGCATGGATGCCAAGGAGGAACACATATGGACTAGGATGGAATCAGATGAGCACAATGGAATATGGAATCATGTTTGGAGTAACATCACCCACTAGGATTTCATATGGGTGGTTAGATGATTGAGCATGGTGACAAGTGTGCAATAATTTAAAGCACACTCATTATATGGCTTCTTCTTATGTTTCGGGACGAAACATGTCAAAGAGGGAGGCAATGCTATGTACCTTGGGATATGATAATATAATATATATGGGTTGATGGAGATGCTGACATGTGGCACACATCCCCTTAGTTATATGTATGGGTTCACATGGGATATGATAATATAATGTATATGGGTTGATGGAGATGCCGACATGTGGCACACATCCCCTTAGTTAGTTATATGGGCTCACATAGGAATTAATTATATTGGGTAATGGGTCAGCCTACATTGGGATTAGGTGTTACCCATCCTATTTAAAGGATGTGAGTATCATTATGAGGGGGTAATGTATGTATGAGTTGAGTCTTCTACTTGGTAGAGGTATATTGGAGGTGTCCCCCTCGAAGTGGATTCCCATCTTGGGAGATTGTGGAGTTACTCCTTCCTTAAGGAGCATTGTATGGTGTTGCCCTACCTTAAGGGTATTATTCTGAATATATTGCATATTAGGAATCTTGGCCCACCCATATATCTTGTGTTGTGTTATCTTCTACAATTTATTGATTTATTATATGCAAGGTTCTTATCACATCCCCCAAGACAAGTCCATCCAAAGTCCATAAGGCTTCATCTTCACAAACTCCTATTGGATCCTATATTGAAGTCCTTATGCATCTCCTCCAAGCATTCGTAATCACCCTACCTCTTATCAAGCCTTTCACCCAAACGAGCTGAAGCCCACGTGGTTTGATTCCAACACCATATGTGCCTACCATCGTGTCCCCGGCATGACACAGATCACCTTGTAGGGCCCTTAGGAATCTCATCGACAATCTCATCAAATAATATGATCTTCTCATCGAAGAATACCACCCTCTCCCATCTATCAACCAATCCACATCTAAGCCCCATCCTCCAATCAAATATATAACCTCTAAAACCTCCAGATATACTTCCCATCCATGAATTTTTTTGCCATCCCCCTTTAAATTTTACCTCTCCTAAGGATGGTCCTCCTCTTTACATAGATGTTGTTTGTATCACCACTCTCTCTCGCCCTCACGATCCCCAACCATCCACCTAATCCAAACCAAAGGTTATCATTGTTTCTCCTTCTAATAAGCCCACTCCATCCCCTCCTTCATCCAAATCTAAGGTATCTATCCTAGCCACACCGCAGACCCAAAATCCTACCACCATCAAACAAAGCATTGAAAAATAGCTACATCAGTCTCTCGTTAAGATGTCCCTCTATGAAATCCTCTAGAGCTCACCCAACCATCGATAGGATCTTATTAAGGCCTTGTAGTGCATCCCTATATCATCTGAAGAATCCCACCCCTTCACGGCCCTTGTTGGGGTTCTCATCGCTTCCGCCACTATCTCCATTGATGATTCAATAATTTTGTACATCTTGCATGAAGATCACGACCTTCCTCTTTTCATCACTTTCTGCATCAATGACACATTCATTCATCGCTCTATGATCAATAATGGCGCTAATATCAATATCATCTCATCCCACACCTTTTATCAATTTAAACTTCCCAAATTCATCATCGATCAATCACCTGTGATTTTTTGTGCCTTCAATGATGTTGTTGCCCCCACTTTGGGCACAATTATCCTCCCCATCTGTGTCGGTGAAAAACTCCTCCATGAATTCTTCTACATCATTGAGGGGAGTTTCAATATAACATCTTTCTTGGACACCCATGGATTCATGTCATGCATTGTATCCCATCCACTCTCCATCGTTGTATCAAATATGAACATGAGGGGAAAATCCATACACTCCCCGCCGACCTTCCTCCATTCAAGGCATGTCATATGACCTATCGGCCAAATGATGTGCTCATCCCGAGAAAGACTTGTCCTCTGAAGCATCCACTAGTTATTCTGTACTTGCATCCAAATTACCTAATGATGAATCCCTTAACAATGTGATGCACTATCTATCTCTAGAGGGATTATCAACTCCTTGCTCTCAATTCTCTTCCCTCACTTAATTGACTTGGTACACCCAATAAGGCCCCTATGTATCAATCAAACATCAAGGATATCATTTCCTTCAGCCCACCCCATCTTAAAACCAATCTCATCTATGGTGGCATTAATCACCCTTCCTCCCACATCGACAATCAACCTCACACCAAGCCATATACTAATGGCTTTAAATTCCTCTATAATAAATCCTTCACCTATACCTACCTCCATCCATCTACACATGTGGAAGGGATTCAGTCTTGGATGTTATGAACAAGGTATGCATGATCTTAGTGTTAACCAATCCTTCAAACCTTGCGAGAAGTTCGGGCTAGGTTTTAAAGAACAACCCACCGACTCTCTCACACCTTCTTCATCTACATCTCCCATGCACATCGATTCATCATCCACTCTTTCCCCATCCAATGATTTCATGGACATGGATGACATTATATCCTAATCTTCTAAATTTTTTATTAGTCTCCACCATTACCTTGGGAACTAGGAACTTATCAAACCGGAGGTTAAAATAGGTCCCTTCCCTCGTATTCCCTAACATGGTAGAGAAGGACTCCCCTACCATCAACATTATCCAATGCAACAATGAAGACTTCATTATCTCTTACATGGGGACAGAAGACTCTAATCTTCATAAGACCTTACCTATTGACACATCCACCCTTCTCAACAAATCCAACATCAACATTAACATAAGGACTTTGTAAGATCCCCTCATCCTCAAAGTCAGCTAATCCCTTGATCCACAAGAACTTGGGGCCTTTATTGCCTTTCTTTCAAAACACATCCAAGCCTTCACAAGGTCATACTCTGACATGCCATGCCTTGATCCTAGCATCATTTTCTATAACATCGTCATTGTCTATGACGTTAAGCCGGTTAAACAAAAGTTGCGCCAGCATGCACCTTTTCGCATTTCCCTCCTTATCAATAAAGAATTACAATGTCTTCTCTTAACCAACTTCATCTAACCTATCAACTATCTACATGGATTTATAACATCGTACTCATTTCCAAATCCTCCGGAAATCTCTACATCTCTGTGCAGTGCTACTTTTGAGATTTAAATCTCACTTTCCCTAAAGATGACTTTCCCCTTCCTAACATCGATCAGCTAGTTAACTTAACAGTTGGACATGAGATGCTCTCTCTTATGGATGGTTTTTCTAGTTATAATAAAATTCTCATTACACCATAATACCAATATAAGACATCTTTCATCACCCCTTGGGAATATTTTGTTATTGTTTCATGCCCTTCATCTTGAAAATTATGGGGGCCACCTATTAGCATTTTATAACCTATATATTCCACGACCTCTTCCATAAAACTATAGAGGATTACGTTGATGATCTCTTGGGTAATTCCGAGTGTCGATAGGACCATCTTTCTGTCCTTGAAATCCTCTTTGCATGGTGTTGGTGATAAAATTTGTCAGTTGGGAAAATTAGGAGTCTCCACCAATGTTTATGGGTCCATGCCCCTCTGCATTGAATGGTACATCTCCAATTATTGAATGATAACTAATCTAATCCTACCTAAATGTTGTGGGTTGTCCAAATAGGTCGGGATCACACAGGGACACTCCACTAAACATGTGACAAAGTGCTTGTACATGGTATAAGGGAGGAAATCACAGCGATGAGGGGGAAGGAGAGAAATTAGGAAAGGAAGGTTACTACCGTGAGTAGGCCAATTGCAGAGTTCACACCCAGTAACAAGTAGTTCAACATTCAATATAGAGGAAAGAAACAATGAAGCTATTTAGTGAGATGGAAAAACCCAAACACCAAGTTATTAGATTCATCTATCAAATATACCAAGCTCTTTCTCTGGATCACCTTGCTTACAAAGTGCATAAAAGAGAGAAGTAGAGGAATACATAAGAAAATAAAAATGGAAGAAGTGTAGCTTTTATTTCATGTGCATTGATGACACAAAGTCCAACAAGTCACAATCCACTATTGCTATAAAGAACTAAATTTTCTAGATCCCTTCGAATGGAGAAGCCATCTAAATTTATAGCAATGTGAATTGGCCTCTCATCTCCCCTCATATGACTCTTCATGTTTCTATTCCACTTGTGACCTTTTATTTTCCATTAGAAAATAAAAATTAGGTATTTATCTTATAATTTTGAGAAAATACTTTTACAATTTTGAAAATATGGCACTTAAGTGGATAGGACAAAATACAATGATCATACTCAATAAAGAATTAGGATGAGGGAGAAGTAGAGAAGAAGGGAGAAGTTGATGTTTTGGATAAGGAAGTCTTCTTAATGAAGAACTTGTTGACTCATGTTTCCTTCTCTTGTTCCTTGAATGCCTTGTTGCACTAAGTTATGTTGTCAACTTATCCATCTCTGGAATGCACACATAGCCCAAAACCTTGATCCATGTTCCAGGAACATCACTGATATTCTTGCATTGATCGAGTCATTCTTCATGATCCATTATAATCGTAGCAATGCAAATTTTGATACTGGCTAGGGATTATAACTTGTCTTCATTGAAGGAAAGAGAGTCACCTGCCTCTTTCTTAACCAACTCCTAGAATGAAATGATGATCTCTTCTGATGATGATTGCTCGGTGAATAGAGGGAAATCAAATTTCTAAACACAAAGTGGTAGACCTTCATCAATATTTCAAAATCGTGTTTCCTACGAGAGTCCATTTTAGAAATGACATTCTTGAGCATCGCATATCTTACATCCATGATGCGGATCCAAACTTGAGACAATTATTCGGTTGTTGATGTGAATATTTTCTTACTCACGAGGGTGTGAGAGTGAAAGAAAATCATCTTAGACACCAGTGGGAATACCTCATCCAAATGATTGACCTCTTTTGCAAACCCTCCTTCACCTTGTTCACTTCAAACAATGTTACAAGAGCATACTTGATGAGAGAAATGAGGTCTGGACACAATGCCTTGCCTTGCTCAATGATTTTCTCAATCCACTTCTCATTAGACTTTCCCCACATCATGTATCCTTATGATTTCTTAACCACTTTGGGATCATCGGTGCAATTGGAGGAATGTATTTTTCAAAGGGTTAGATGTTAATTCTGTTTCGAGAAGGGTTGAATGTAGGCATTAAGAGATTTTACCTATTTCTCCAATTGTACAATAGTTTTCTTGTATTATTTTTTCTGAATGAGGATATGAGAGGAGGATTCCTTAAATAGATGGGAATCACCCTCATGTGAGGCTTGGCCCAATGAGATGCGGGTCAACTCATAGTCTGACAGAGTCATCTCCTCAATAGGCTTGTCAACCTTAGGCCTAACAACTTCAACATACTAATAACTTGATGCCCCACTAAAGAAGTGGGATGTTGTTTGAGATTTATTTCTCCTTTTGGGCTTCTATATCTATGATATTTCCTCGAGACTTGGCATGGTAACCTTCTACATTTTCCTTGGCTCACTATTGATCATTTCAAGAATCTATGGGAATGGCTCATCAGGTATTGACATGGTGTTTTCAACTAGATCATTCTCAAGAGCTTGTTGTGGAGTCGGTTCTTCATTACTACAAGGGAGCTCCAACCTTTGGGAGGACATGCTTAGCTTCTTGGATTTTTGTGATGAATTATACTTGAAGGATCTTTCTTATCTTAAGAGATTCAACTTGCTCACCTAGCCCACCAAGTTTAACTAGTTTGGCTCATTTTGAACAACTCACCAAGCTCACTCAAATTGCTCACCGGGGAGAGTGGATGATCTAAATTGATTGAATATTTACAATGATGATCTTTAGGGCTCTTAAACCTTTTAAATATCCACTTAGACCGCACGATGCCTCTTTTTTTCCACATCTTCTCCTCGTGATGTTCGCTTCATCCACGTACACCACGGTGACCAAAGTGATGTCTCGAGCTTGCTATGAAGGATGAATTGTCTCATTTGAACTCGTAATTTTCTCACACCCCTATGAAGATGCTATGAAGTAGAGAGATGAATGAATATAGAACCAATGTAACTTTCGGTAAGACTTTCGTAACGAGGATTTACTCTTTTAAGAAAAATGTCATTTTTCACTTTTTTCACTTTCAAGCACCTTGTTTGTTCCCCGGTTAGCTAGAGGATTTTTCACTATGCAGATCATCCCTAAACTTCCCTAAATCTATACCATGTTTAAGGTCTTCTTAAGACCTTTCCGATGGTATGTTGAACTTCAGAAATAGATTCCGTATGCAAATTCTATTATCGGTCAAAGTTAAGGTCTTAAATGGGTCAACCCTGGTCAACAGTCCAATCTGGGCGTGACACATGGAAAAAGTGGCAAGTGATGAGAAATAAAAATAAAGGTTGTTCGATATGGTTTCATTACTTTGGTATTCAACTCACGATATGGCGAAACAGAACAAGAGGCTCAACTTTTGTAATGGAGGGGAGCCCGACCACCATGAGAGCTATATTCTTGTTTGCTTGATGTGGTGGGCTCTCAAACCACCATGCAGATGTCAATTTTTCATTTTGAGCTCAATATTGTGTTTTGAGTTCAAATTTTGCACTATGAGTTGATTTTTGCATTACAGGTTGATAATAAGCTTAGACGAGCTATTTTACTAGCTTAGTGGGGTGATCAACTCCCTATCGAGTTGATCATAATTCCACATTGCTCGTATGGATCAAATTGATTCCAAAATGCTTGGGATTGGATTATATTTCCTTATGGTTCGAGTTTATTTCCTTATGGTTTGTGAAGACTTGTATTCACTATTACCTTGGATGCTCGGGATGTATTTTATCCCATTTACCTCGGAGTCAACCTAATATCTCAACAGATAACTATTAGCCCAATGCATTGTGTGTATCACCAATGACTCGGAACCAAATTCTTGGTGTAGTCAAGCCATACATCTTGGCCCATAGGGCTAAACGAACAACATTGCACACACACCGCTCGGTGCTCAAACAAAGGCAAATCAACATAGCCATCTCGGTGGGTGTTGGGTCGCCAAACAAAAGGTGACTAGTGTGGCCATAGCCACATGTTTATAAGCCCCTATGCCTATATTTAAACAAGTATCTCATCCAACTCGAAATCAATGTGGGATTTGAACCCACTCCAATGCAATGTAAATATGACCACTCAAAAGGGAACTATTGGAATTTGAACCATAAACCTCAAGCCCCTAAGTCACACCCACCCAACCGACTCACCGTCTAGCTCGGTCGAGTTAGAAAAGAGCTTGCCAATATATATAAGAATTGTGCTTTGTGTAGGAGGAGACATAATGGAGTAGTGAATTTCAAAAATATTTTGAAGGCTCAAATGGCCAAATTTCTAAATGATGTAAAAACCAATTTTGCTCATAATTTCATCTAGTTTCCATAAAAGCAAATATTTTTCATGTAGGTGTTGTACATTTAAAGTAGTAGGTGTTTTTTGGATGCATTTGCAGGAAAACAATAGGAGAAGCACTGTAGGAGCCACATATCATTCTTGGGATAGTTTCTGTTATTTTTCAGAGTTCCTTGGGACATTGATCAACTCATTTGTAGGTATAAAGATCTGTTAGTCATTATTAAAGATTTATTTTACTTCATTGAATGTTGAATAGATTGATTCACTTTCTATGAATCCAAAGACGTAGCCTTCGAGTGAACTCCATTATCAATTTCTGAGTTGTGGTGTTTTTAATTCATTTTTAGAAGCTTTTGATCAGATAAAATTCATCATTTGATTAATTGATAAAACAAGCAAAAAACTGGAGTAAATGGATTGAAGGAAATTTCAGTATCCATAACCCACATCAAATAACTAAATGTACTTTAAGATTTGTAAATTGGAAATTTAGTTTGAGTGCATATTTGAATTTAGCTTGTGAATTATTTAAATGGTTTTGTAATAGAATCCATAAATTCACTTAAGTTGGAAAAATCGATTAATTGATCATTTTGGAAGAGTTTAAAAATTGGGCTTCAAGACACCCAAAATTGAATCAAATGAACTCATGATCAATGTTGAGTCTATTAAATTTCTTCATCTAAAAATTTTCTAAGTACTTCAAAAAAATTAAGTACCATTTTCGGATCACCCAGGTTGCTCACTTTTGTGAACACCGCCTTGAAGAAATTTACTCCTTGTGAGATTTTACTATTTATAGTAACTACTCATATAGATACTTACTATATTTTGAAATTGGATTTCCTCACCTCGGTTTTTTATGAAACCACCTCCAATGGGATAGGTTTTGTCTCACGATCTCCCGTAAAAAAATTCAACTTGATTCGATCATCAAAACAAAGGGGAAATAAAAAATTATGAAATTAGGGCATGAAGTCTGGGTTTTTTCACCGTAAAAAATCCAATCCATGCATGCAAGTAATATCACTTGGGTCATAGGGCATCTGAAAATAATGGAGAACACTAAAAACCCCACCTCAATCTGCACCGATTTTGCAGATACGAAGATTTTTCCTTCGGCGCTATAAAGTCAATCTAGTAAAAATGTGTCTGGAGACTTTAAAAATTTCATTTTTCATGAAATTTATTCCGTTGTGATTGTGATGAAGGCAAGAGGAAAAATGAAAATGGAGGAATCTGGAAAAAATTCGCCTAAGTTTCGGATATAAATGGAGCAAAATGGGGGAGAGTGAAAAATGGCTAACTACTAGGTTTTATAAGCATGAGGAAGGGGGAAAAAAATGTCCCCCTTATCCCCTTAGAAAGGGATAAAGGGGACACAAAATTGTTCCCTATCCCCTAGGTGACAAGTGGCATGCATGCACAAAGCGGAAGAGATAGCAAAAGGGCTCATTATAAGCACCCGAGAGGTAGTTTTTGGTCACATGAGGAACCTAGCAAGAGCAAGGTGGGGAGGTGCATTTTAATATACCCATTTTTCCCTTGAAAAGGAATAAAGGGGAAAAAAGTGTGCCTCCACCCATGGGTGACAAGTGTCCAACTTGCATGGCTTGGAACAGGGGCAAGAAAAATGGCAAAAAGTGTTTATCGAAGCTTCTCATGGTCATGTGATGGGTCCATGAGGTCTAAGGTGGGGTGCATTTTTATACCCCCTTATCCCATTGGAAAGGGAAAAAGGGGACTAAAAATTGTGACTTAGCCTCATGCTTCCAAGTGGCAGTGAAAAGTTTGGCTAAGGACGGAGCTTGTACCTTGAGGAGGAGCTTTAAAATGACGTTGTCGGAGCTCCCAAACGTAGTTTTGGCACTTATATTAAAAAAAATTCTAAAAAATCATTTTGAGAAGAATGCGATGGGTACCAAAGTATGATTCAGCCTAAAACATTCTAAAAATGGATTTTTTTATCTCAGTATTACTAGTTGTAACTGCGAAGAATGAGTTGTGGAAAGAGATGCATGGATGTTATGAAAAATATGATATTACCACCATGTAGGTCATTGAATCATATTTCTAGTGATATCTTGTTTGACCTCCAAATCTTTCTAGAGCTCTCGGAATCATCTCTCGAAGCTCAGGTGTTTTTTTACAATGCAAGCTCCTTTAACCTCAAAACCCCACTTTTACTGAACTTACTCCCAAATATCCAAATATTTCCTAAATATTCCTAAATCACTTTTACAATTATTTTGGCTCATGAAAATAGTTTATTTTTGAATTTAGGACTTGAACTCGGCTCAAGAATATGCACCGAGTCTTAGAAAGGCTAAAAATAGCCATTCCCAAGCCTATTGAAAGATATGCCTTGAAAAACATTGTCTCAGAAGGACCTTGTGAGATTGTTTTCATATATTCAACACATGGGAAGGGTTAATACCACACACTTAAACATTACATGGATGGGGATAGGCTTGACACGATGGGGAAATGATCTAGGAAGTGACCAAAGTGGGGGGGGTTAAACACAAACATTTTGACACTTTGAGGCTCCGTTATCATGCTTAAAAATATGAAATTTTCATATTGCACATTTGCATGAAAATAGTTGATCTAGTTTAGGGATGTGTTGTAGATCAAACACGGTAAGGAAATAACATGCAGCAATCCTAAAATCTTAATTCTCTTCGTGGACCAAAGATTACCTTATCCATTGGGGCTTATGGAGTCATTTCTTCCAACACACACACACAAATAAATACGTGGAAGGGAAACACACCAAAAGTGAAAAACAACACACAATGAAAAGGGAAATTATGTTATAGGGGAGGGATATTTATAGAGGTGGGGAAATAATATACACATACCCAATGACAAAGTTGGGAAAAGTACATGCCATCATGGAACAATGGACTGAAATGTGATCTTTGAAGCATGAAAACTACTATCTGATCATACCATGCTCTTGTGATGGCTTTACATGGCTTGAGAAGAAGAATACAAACCAATATTTCATCTTCATACTCACAATACACTGAAAAATGTCTTGCATCCAATGAAAAATTTATCACCTTCTTGAAACTCTTGCATCTTGTAGCTTCCACTTGATATCCTACAATCATGAGACACCTTTCCTACATGTCCTCAGGAGTGGGAAATCGATCTTTTCATGGAAGCATTCCTCATCTTTGAATTGTAACATGGAAACATCTATTGAATTGGTGAGGTACTCGGAGGGTGAGAATAAACTAGTTTTATCCCCATTCGGTAGCTTCTCTGAACATCTCATTTGTGTCTCTAAGAAATGGATTCCAAGAATAGAGGTTACATCATCAACTCGAGGCCTTCATCACCATTGAGAAATTGTTACAACATGGAAACATGTTCAAGACAAATCAGAGCTTGGGAAATGGTGAGTGCAAACTAATTTTGAATTATCTCACAAGAGGTATGCACATTCTCACTTTTTTGTCTGGAACAATTTGGTCAATAACCATCCACTCAAAATTGATTTTGGCATCATCCTCAAAATTACAATCCTTGATTTGTTCATAGTGGAATCCTTAAATCTTGAGTGAATATTGCAATGTGAATTCTTGTTCTGACTTGGTAAGACATCCAATGGTGGTGAGAACAAGTTGATCTTAAATACACTCACAAGACTCCTGCAAATTTTCACTTTGTTCTAAACAACTCTCTTCAATGCAAATCAGCTCAATGTTTTTCTCACTATCATCCTCCATGGTGGAGATGTCTTCAAGATTTGGAAAATTTAAAGGATATTCAGTAATCTACTTTTCCTTGCATACATGATCTTTTCACAAAGCATGAAAGAGGAAGACATATATTTTTATTCGCTCCCATCGGCCATGGCATTGGGGAGGACATCAAGCTCATCCATCTGCTCTGTATCAACATCAAACATTGGTGTATAAAAATGAGAAGCACAAATTGACTCATACCTATCTTATATGTCCATATCCCGAGTTAGAATCTTGAGACTAGGTTGATGGTATTTAGTCTCTTCCGCAACCTTCAAGATGTCTTGCATAGATAACTCTTCTGATTTTTCCATATAATCATCTTTATCCTGATTGGAAGAATCTTTGCATTGTGCCTCTAGGAGATAGTTGAAAATTTTATCCACACATGTCCATGACTCACCCGAAACATCCTCATTCACCTCTTTAATGCTTTCTATCACCCAAGGATCACCTTCTTACAACAATGGGCATACATGATTCTCGGAATTCTCATACAAGGAGAAGAGATCCATGCTACGTGGTAAGGGAACTCCTTTGAGCTCAAAATCTATATTATCCTCTTGATAGGAAGCATAGGACCATGTTGGAGCAAAAATATGGGAAGAATTTTCAACTCTATCTTGATCATCCATTATTGAATCCTCTTTCTCATATGGAAAATTTTATCACTAAAAAACAACACCCTTTGATTTGTCATTCCTGTGTGAATGAGAAACCGGTGTTTTTGGGTAACATTGGACCATCTCTCAAGTTGTGGGACTTGCTACTTGAGATGGACCTCTAGAGAAGGTTTGTTCCTCTTCCTAATCTAAGGATAAAACTACTCCTAATACTAGAAATACAACTATCTAATCCTATTCTATGATTCCAAGGGACTAGGGAGAGAGGAAAATGCATGAAAATTAAGAAATCCTACACTAAGGAGGTGATAGCACCAAGAGAAAGGGTGGAAATATCCTGCTGAGGGAGAAGGAGAAGGAAAATGTAGTAGGGAGAGGCAAAATAGTTGTGACACGGACCCAATGTAGTATTCACCATCTGATCTCCATGAAGCACAAACAAATAAACCTGTAAATGAGCAAAACATACACATAATCCACCAACAAAATGGAGAGGCAAGGAAAATGCAATAAAACAGATGCTAGGGTTGAAGGAACACCATAAAACACAAATTTTATTGCTTCAAATTGTTACAAAGTCCATTACATTTGATAGATAGAGGCATTAGAACACGTGTCGGGCCCAAGAGAAGGCTTGTAGCTTATTGGTATTGAGAAAAAAAAATGGCAGAGTTTCCCCACAACCCAAAATATCCCATTTTATTTATCAAGTGAGAAGTTTACATTATATAGAAGAAGTGAGAAATAGAGAGAGAGAGAGAGAGAGATAAAATCCCAGATTTCCCACTTCACCCACCAACAAAAGTCATTAAATGCTCTGAAAATGGTGTGGGAATCTGAAAAATCCATTCCCCAATGTCATTTGGCTTGTTGGAGAAGAAAATTACCCATCTTGCATTAAATGTGGTGGTTGGGCTTCCTAGAAGCTGTTCATCTCATGTTGGAAGTGTTTTTTTTTCATTTTCACTAACTTACGCCCATCTAAATCTAATTTACATGATTCTATGGTGAATAAGATGGAGAGAAGTTTCTATAAATTCTAATTTTGTAAAAATGAAGCTTCCAATCAAAAGTTATGGCAATTTACTCTTCTCCTTTGTTGAAGACCGATATGGACAAAGCAAGCTCAAACTCATTTATTTCTTCTTCATGAAGACTGATATGGACAACAAGCTCTTCCTCAATGTTCTCCTCCATGGATGACTCTTGGGATTTCTCTGCAGCAAGAGGCTCTTTTTGTTGGAAGGAGGATGGTGGGATTGAGAAGGTAGTGATCTCAATGGGATCTTCCTCACCAAAACAATCCTCCAAGTCGATAAAAATCATCCTCTTCGTTGTCCTGATTTGCAACACACTCCTCTTGGATGTCATCCTCCTTGTACTCCTCTTCTAGTGGATTTGGAGTTGATTCTTCCTTCTCTTCCGACTTGACAAATTGATACAAATCAGCAACCTCCACGATATGGTGCTAACATCCACACTACATTCGAGCATAGGAATTGTTGATCATCCGCTTCTTGTTCTTATCCTTATAAAAAATCAGCCTCCACCTTTTTTCTGCAATCCCAACCTCTTTTGAAGGCTTAGCTAGCTGTGGCATCTAATTGAAGTTGAACTTTGCAGCCCACTCTCTCATATTTATTACAAGTTTATCTCTGCTAGGCTCTTCAACTTGTTACCCTCCTTGACTGATTTTCTAATTTTTTTCCTCCCAAAATGGGTTTGGGATTGCAAGAGGAGGGGTGGGTTACGTCTCAACTAATTTTTGCAATGCTTGTGGTCTAGGGAAGGTTTTGCACTTTCTTGTTGAGGAGATGGAGTTTTAGAAGGGAAAAGGGTAGAGAAATGAAGATGGGGTGGAAGGGAAGAAGATGGAGAAATGGAATCCACAATGGGGGCGAGTAGGCGAAAGCTAGGGATTTGACAAGTAGGTTGAGATGGTGTAGGTTGGGGAGGAGGAATGAGAGGGCTATGAGATGGTAGTGTAGGAATTCCCCATTGACAGGGTTGCCTAACACTAGATTCATGAGCCTCCATCCTTTTAACCCACTTTGTAACTTGAGTCATTATTTCAATTATAATCTATAAATTTTGTTGAGGATTGAACTTACTTGGTATAGGGCCAGCCCATGGATAAGGAATCCTGAAACTGATCTTGGTTGCCTTCATAGTCTTCTCAATCCTCATTTACATCATGTTCAGCTCTATTTCTTGAATCTTTCTCTGCAAATCAACATCTCTAAGTGTAGGATGGCCTCCAAAGTCTACATATTCTTACTCTTGAACAACTCCATAGTTTAGTGAATGACCAAACTAATTTGCATCTTTCTCATATGGATATGCATATTAATCTAATTTTGTTAATAAAGCTGATTTGGAGGTGTGTTGTAATAGCTTAGAGATGAATTTAAATGGAACTATTGCTACTGCAAATGGTATTCCCATGATGGAAATGAATTCATGATTGCACAACTTCATGAATGGAAGGAAAATGGAAATATATGAAAAGAAAATGGATGGAAATGGATGGAAGAAGGGGAAGGTCTGCAACTCAAAAAATGGGTTTTGGATCGGTGCGGTCACCAAGTGTGCTTGGAAATGCCTCTTTATGGAGTTTCAAGACTACTCGCTTCATTACTTGACTGCAAGTTTTCGGACCTGCATTAATTCAACTAGTAGGAGCTCCAAACTTGCATTACTCTTCTTCTTTGTAACTTTATCGTGGGGTTTTAGAGTATAATTGTTTGATTCAGATTTGCAAGTGAGCATTACTTCGCAGTAATATCACGTTGCATTTCCACATTACTCCACATCCCTCTATGTAGGTTTCTAACCCCCAAATACTTCGCAGATAGTGTTGAGTTGAATCTCCGGTTACTTCATTTCTTTGTGGGATCTTGAATCTTCATTGCTTAAATCTTTCCTTAGCTTCTTGTTGTAGAGCCTCCAAAGGCTAGAATTTTACCAAGAACACATCAACTTGGAAAATGATGAAATCTAGGCTTTCAATTCTTGTCCCAACGGCGTACCAAAAATATTGGGCAATGAAGGCACTAAGGTGGATAGGATGCACACCTGTGAAAGATATGACTTCAAAGCTTGTCCCACCAGGTGTGCCAAAACTATTATCACAAAAAAGTAGTACCATAGGACTTTCACATTACAAATCCCTACATTTTGCTAACATGGGACCATCTCTCAAGTTGTGGGACTTGCTACTTGAGATGGACCTCCGAGAGAAAGGTCAGCTTCCCCTAACTAATCTTAATGTTAAACTAATCCTAATGTTGGGAACACAACTATCTAATCATATCCTATGATTCTAAGGGACCCTGGAGAGAGTAAAATGCATGAAAATGAAGAAATCCTACACTAAAGAGGTGATAGCACCAAGAGAAAGGGTGTGGAAATATCCTGTTGAGGGAGAAGGGAGAAGGAAAATGTAGTAGGGAGAGGCCAGACAATTGTGACATAGACCCAAATCTTCATTCACCATTTGTTCTCCATGAAACACAACAACACAAACCTGTAAATGAGAAATACATGCACGAACAAGACAACAAGAATAGAGAGGCAAGGAGATACAATAAAATGAATGTTAGGGTTGAAATAACACCACAAACACATATTTTATTTCTCTTAGAATATGCACAGATATATTACATGAGTAGAGTAGGGGAAAAATACACTTTTCAAGCCCATGAGAAGGTTTGTAGCTCATGGACATTGAGAAACCATTTTGTCAGAGTCTCCCCATATCCCATAATATCCCATTACTTCTCAAAATGAGAAGTTTACAATATATAGAAGAAGATGAGGAAGAGAGAGAGAGAGAGATATATATATATATATATATATATATATAATATCATATTTCCCCCTTCACCCACCAACAATATGCATTAATGATTTGAAAAATGGTGTGGGAAGCCTACAAAACTCATTTCCCCATGTCCTTTAGCTTGTTGGAGAAGAAATATGCCCATGTTGCATTAAATTTTGGTAGTTGGTTGCTTAGAACTGTTCATTTTACGTTGGAAGCATTTTTTCCATTTTTCACTTACTTACCCCCATTAAAATATTATTTTCATGATTCCATGGTGAAGAGGAGGTTGAGAGATTTCCAGAAAGTCCAATTTTGTAAATAACAGAGCTCTAAGTCAAAAGTTATGACCATTCGGGTTTATGAAGTGCCATTACTACTGCTTCACCCTTCTTTGTGGGTTTCTCGGGATTGCTTTACTTTAGGATTTTGAATAATCATTACTTTGAAGTAATTCCCCATTGGATTTCCACAATACTCCTAGCTTCACCCTACTTGGTTTGCGGGATCACGATGGTGCTTTAATTTATTACTTTTACTTCACGGGCTGCGGCATGACACTACTTGACACTACTTTTATTTCCATTATAGGAATTCATAAACACATTGTCATGATTTCAAAATAGTTTTAATAATAAAAGAATATTTGATTTGAAAATATGGCGCTAGAAGAATTTTATCCATCTAGTTATCCTTTGTCATTTCCCTTTTCTTTACAACTATGAAAACTCTATATCGCAACAAATTTTTCGATGGAGCATCACCATTCATAGCTCTAACAATCCATTTAGTAACTAGACATGCACCTTAATTTTTTTGATATGTAATTCTCAATCCGCCTTTAGACCTGGGTTGGATGAATTGAGCCCAAGAAATGGCTCTAAACCCAATCGCACCCTCTCAATTGCATGAGAAGAAATTGGTGAATTAATTTGTTCAATTCCTCATATCCATGGTTGGATGGCATTCAACATGAAGAAAAATAAACATTTTTGGCAAGAAAAACTCTATTAGTAACCCGAAATTTTCCAACAAAGGAAATAAATTTGTTTCCCCAATTTAGAAGTTTATTCTTAATTCTACTGAGGTACCAATTTTACATATGAAGTAGTGAGACTCCCATGCCAAATAGAATACCAAGATATTGGGTTATTTTTCTATGTTTTATTTGTCTCCAATAATTGGGAATTCATAGAGAGATGGGATCATATTGGGACATTAAGAATCCAATCTTATAGTGTGTTGATCGAAAATAGACACAAAGCAATAGAGATTTAAAATTTCCAGCGTATTTATTTAGCTCTTCTTCAAAGTTTTACGAAATGTCGATCATCATCAACAAAATGTGAGTTAATCACAACAACATTTTGGGGGATGGAAATATTAGAAATGAGGTTTAAATGTTTGGATCTTTGTAATTAAATATCCCAAAGCATCCACATCAAACACAAATAAGAATGAAGATAAAGGACACCCTTGTCAATAAACCTTCTACCGCAATGGAAAGGATTCATAAATTGACTTGTTAAAAATAATGTGAGCATTGGAATCCTTAAAAATATTTTAACAAGTGCAAGAATTCATGGACCAAAACCCAACCATTGAAATTTTAAAAATGAACTACAACGTATTCTATCATACGCTTTGTCGAATTCTAATTTGACTAGCAAAACATTTTGACATGTTTATTGCACCCATTCACAAATTTTCGAACCAATATAAGATTGTCAAAAATATAGCATCCTCCAAGGAAACATATTTTTCATATCTCAAAATATATTAAACCACCAATTTCATTTGAATAGTTAGTGCGTTGTCAATCATTTTGTAAGATGTATTGAGTAATGTGATAGGGTGCTAACCGTGAATCATGTCTTCATTTTTCCCTTTCGGAAGGCATTTAATGAGACCTTTATAGATGAGTAGGACCAAGGAACCTTTTTAAATTTCCTATAAACAAATCATATACATTTACTCTTTGATGTAATTCCACATGGTCAGATAAAAATCTACATGGAGTCCATCAATGCTTGAGCTTTTATTTTTAGGCATCGAAAAAAGAGCTTGTTCAATTTCTTCTACTAGAAGTAATCTATCTAAAAATATATCATATCTAGGCTCAATTTTATTGGGAATACACTATTTAACTCGCTCCTTGAGTATTTTTTGAATTTCCTCCTATTGGCTATCTTCCTTGAAGAGATGCTCATGGAACTCCTAGAATAACATAGTTATTTCCATGAGGTATGTGTGTAAGGATCCCTTTTCATCGATTATATCACATTTTTCCTCCTTATGTTTGTAGTTTAGATAATTGAAAAATAATTTTAAACCTTTTTTACCCTCTTCATTTCATTGAACTTGCCCTTATCTTGGCACCTCATCCTTTGTAACTTTCCAATTTACATAGCTGGTTTTCAATAAAAGCAATAAAAGCTTAAACCTAGATGTTACTTGATATGAGAATAGTTGTTTTCTTACATATTCCAGCTTTCCTTGAAGGTTTTTTTTCTCTTTGTTTATGTTACTAGGACATTCTTCTACCAATGGACCGAAGGAATTCAATGTATTCTGAGAAAGCATAGTGTCACCATTCTATCCGTGATTCCCCTTGTTAAAAATGGGTAAGGAGCTCCAAATTCCCACAAGAGCAACAACACAGTTTGGATTTTCAAGTGTGAAGTATTAAGTTTAAATGGGAGATGCAAGGATATCGGGAATTAGGAGAAAGAGAAATGGTACAAAATATGGGAAAGTGGTTTGAAAGAGTAGTTGAATAATCAACATGAAGAATGATGTACTAAAGTGGGAATGAACCAAATAAAGATTGTTATAGATGTAAAATTTGTCTAAACTACTAAATTTTCATTCCATTTTTTCTCTATGATTAGACCATGTACAACAATTAAATTTATGACTTGATAATATGCCCTTAATTATATCAACCGTGTCCAACAAGTTATGACAATAAATCCAATTTTCAAATTCATCTCTGTTGAGTTGATTATGGTTATCCTAACCACAAATTTCATAGTGTTCTACCATATTAAAGTCTCATCTAAAGATCTTATTAACGTTGGGAATAATTTTTAGACTTCCAATCACATAATACAACCATTTCTTTAGCGTTGTCGGGAGCATAAACTGAATAAAACCAAATAGTTAGTCCATTGATAACAATAAGAACCCATACATAGCTAAATGTTGGATCTTTCCACTTATCTATTATGTATTTGGACATCCACACAAACATACTTATGACAACTCCTCAACTCCCATCTCTATGAGAAGTATGCAAGAAAAGTGCATCTTTCCATATGGTATGTAGAGAAGCATCAAGATGAATGCCACTTAATTTTACTTCTTGAAGAAATAAAATATTAGGTTTCCACTTAATAATAACTTCTTTGACTCTATAATTTCATTGAGGGAGGTAAATCCCACTCACATTCCAAGAAATCATATTGTACTTCATGATGAGGGATGAAGATTAGGGTCATCTTCCAAAGGAAAAAGTTCAAAACTATTAGACAATACAAATTGATCGTTCTTATTTCAAATACCATTATTAATGGACAAATATCTTGATATACGAAGAAGAGATAGAATTTGGAAGAATCGAAGAGGTAGGGGAAGGGGAAGGGGAGTAGTCACGAGAAGGGAAATAAAATTTGAGTGGAGAAAGGAGGAGCTAGAAGGCTCTTTCCTTTTCTAATCATCCTCCAATTGTTAGTGACCACTACATCCTTATAAGAAGTTGGGGATCTAAGAATTGTGGGTTGTGAAGGTTTTGAAGAGGAATCGAGAATATGAATAATTTTAAGGTTGCAAATTTGGCTCATTGGATGCATTATTGAGAGAGTGGTTAAAGGTTGAAATTTGAGTCAATTTTGAAAGAGGATGAGAAGAAGTGAGATATTGAGCATTTTTGTCTTCCCGAATGGACAATCACGAATCAAATGTCCTTATTTGTGGTAATAAAAATAAGCATTTGACTTATTTAAATAGACTATCCAGGGTGTTCCATTTCAAAACTAGGACCCGTCAATTTAATATTTTCTGTAAAGGTTGATTAAAATCAATTTCTACACAAGCTCTAAGGTGAACTCTTAGGCTGGAAAAATTGTTAAAATTATGTTTACACCACATTACTCTTCTAAGTTATCCCACAATATCCCTCAAGAAGGGTCGAAATGCCAAATTTAGGTATGACAGTTCAATCCACATGGGATAATGTGAACAAGAAGGCCCTTTAGGATGGAAACTAAAATTTTAAGCTTGGAGATAACATACTTGTCCACATATAACCCACTTGCCATATTGCAAAACTACTTAGGCATGATAAGAATATTTAAACATACATGAAACATACCCTCTTCAATTTCCCAACCTTGCTTTCCCAATTCATTTTTTCCCATTTATAAAAATTTGATTCCATTGGTACCCCTCTTAAAAAGAATAAAATCACAATTATAATTTGACATTTAGAAATCACCTCTAAAATATCATTAGGGAGCTGGAATTCCAAGGTTTTACCTTGTTTATCTTCACTTATAGGAATTCATTCACTCTATCATTGATGGGTTCACTTTTTCCTCCTACATTCTTAGCTCCCTCGATTTGGGCCTCATCTTTATCTGCAATAAAATCCATTTTTGGGTTTCCTTGCCTTTAAAAGATACTGGGGCTTTGAGAGATTAAATACTCGATGATCAAATCCTTTAACTATCCTACTTGTCATGTAGCTACTTGAGCCACATTGAATCCCTAGTCATGCCCTATTTTTAACTTCTATTGAAGTTCTAACATTGTTCGATCTTCTTTTCGTGAGATATCTCACCCTCGTATGCTTATTAGGTTCATTTAAATATTTGTTTCTGATAACATATCATTTAAATTATTCTCTCTTTAGGATTGTTTTAATCCTCTAACCCCAAATTCTCTTGAAAGCATGTGAATAAACACTTCCCATAATTTCTAGATCCCTTTTATATCATTTCTACAAACTATAAAAATTACATGTATTAGAAAAGTATGCATGCATTCACAAAAAAACACATAATAGCATACATCAAATCTAGAGGATTATTAGGTTATGACTTTTTGGATATTTAGTCAATCACAGTTGTTTAAGATCGAATTTCATTGCGAATCGTTTACAAATGCTACAATTCACAATTCGAATTGATTAATTTTTTTCTCTTGATTATGATTAAAAGATGACCCAAAAATAAATAAATACAAGCCTCACTTGAATTATCTTCCCAATAATTAGTTGATAGGCTAGATTATTCATCGAATTCTAACCCAAAAAATTGTTTACGAAAAATTGCATGACCTAGAATACATTTGTCTTATCAAATAGTTGTTTATAGTACCTAAATTCATATAAAGTCTTCAATTTGCTTCAAGTTACCTATGGCTTGGGTCTTGTTGAGGGATTTTAATGCTCTGACTAGATTCATCTTTTTCCTATTTATTTTTATTCCTTAAGGGTGGGTATCCTATTGCCAATGGGAATTCTTGTTGTGTGTGTGTGTGTGTGTGTGTGTGTGTGTGTGTGTGTGTATCCTTGTTAGTTTGTCTGGGAATTTTGTTAGCTCTTTTTCTTCCTTAGACTATTGTCATAGAAATCACACACGATCAAAACCTAGATGTGGTTGGGTGTTTGAATCCTTCCATTGCTCTTAAAATTATCACTTTTTCTATAACTTTTTAGCAAGAACCATTTTTAAAACTCTTAGTTCAAAGGTAGTTCATGTTTGCTCAAAATTTTATATAGACATCTAAAACTTTTGAGCATGGTATGTGTAACGCCCACAATTTTCTACGCTCAAAACTATAATAAAACCCATTAGTTTAGTAGGAGAAAATTACGATAATTTTTTTGTTTAGAAGGGGTTTGCAAGGATAAACATTATTCACAATTTAATAAACTTCTTGATTAAGTCTTTCTACACAAGCTTGTGGAAGTCAAAATTAAATTAATAATTAAATATTATTAATTTATTTCCCCAAACTAATTTATGGTTTTAAAGTCTCCCGTTAAATTTATTTACTTAATTAGAACATTTTCCAAATATTTAATAATTATGTCCCATTAGGTTTAAAACTATATCCTTACCAATATTTATTAAAAATCTCTTTTGTCCATTACTTAATCACCATGCACAAGTTAAATTTTATCTCCTATCACCAAAGGGTCACAACTTGTCTAGCTACTAAGTGGCCCCATTCACCCCATTACCCATCCCTTTTTAATTAAGTTTACATTCCCATAAAAATACCTCCCACTTAAGTGATGTAGGATCTAATATGAGCCATTAAATTAAATCTATCATGGCCATTGGATCTAGGTTGCCCTAACTTTCCTTATGAGTTACTTTTATTTCCATTTTACCCTAATATCTCATTCATTTGCTCATTCTTATTTTGCAGGTTTGGGGAGGAGGAAGAGGAGAAGCCATGGAGGCCATTAGAGAGGGTTTGCAAGCTCCATTTTTGTTGTAGTTTTGTGCTAAAATCATAGATCTACCCATTTTCCTTTGTGGGTATTATTTACCCTTCTTTATTTGTGTTTATTTGGTATTTTTCTTATAGGTTTAGATATATACATTGTGTATAGATGAAATATCCCTTGTGGGATACTACTTAAAAGTGCACAAAATATATGAAAAATTGTAGCAAAGTAAAATACTTGATTTTTTTGAAAATGTCTAGCTAGGACATCGAATGGTATTAAAGTTTTGAGGGATGCTTGCAACCATAAAAATAGACACTATGAAAACATTTTTGGAATAATATATTACTGCCGGAAAAGTACGAGAAGCCTAAGCGGCTGGAAAACTTCAAAGGTTCGTGACCCTCTAATCTGAGCAAAAATAAGGGTTTTTAGAAATAACATAATAGATACGAGTGAATAATGTTTCCACCTTTAGATCTAAAACAGTTTGTAAAAACCCCCAAATAAAGGCTGCAAGTCACCTCACTGGGAATGGGGTTGGGAAATGAGGGAGGCACCTTCAACGTGTTGCCATGCCCAGCCTAGATGGATGTCGAAAGTCTGATCTAGAGCCCCTCTTATTGTCTTCCCCAAAATCCCCCAAAAATCCTTGAAACCCTTCCTCTGAACCCTCTGGAAATATCTCTATAGCATGGCCCAGAAAAGTGCCTCCCAAAATGATAGACCAGGGTAGATCTCTCACTACCAAAGAATGTCATGCTAGCTAGGGACGAGTCTCTCACCGAAGCTAGGGTCCTGTGGGATTTGACTCCACAAGTTGTAGAAACACAACAATGCAACTATTACACGAGAAGAGGCTAAAATTATGTGACAAAAAGTGCATTTTCTTCCTTCCCCATCTCCTTATATACTTTTCCTTGGCAAACGAGCCCCCACAACCCTAGCACATTTCATTCCATAGAGGTGCCACTAACATAAAAGTAACTAATAGTTACTTTTTTCCTTTATAGTCGTCATGTCCAAAAGTGACCCTAAACACCAAACTAGGATATTAAAACCATGGGGCTCTTCCCATAAGCTTCCAGCCCACGACCTGCCCACAGTCGACCACGTTTTGGACCTAACTTGGCCCTTGGGCCATTTGGCGTAGGAAAAGGGGGCATTACAGAAAGGGGACATTACAGTCCTCCCTTCCCAAAATTTGCTTTTCCTCAAGCAAACACAAATTAGGATGCTGTAAAATTTGCTCCCCCTCCCAAGTAGCATCCTCAAGTGGCAGTCCCTTCCATCACACCAAATACTTGGTGATTACTCTGCTCCTAAGCCCCCTCTGTCTCATTTCAATAATGGCTTCGGTTCCAGCACCAACTTCCCTTCCTCATCTAGTGGCGGTAGCTCTGTAGATGGTACAATATGCGGTCTGAGCACCTTCTTAAGGCATGAAACATGGAAGACATTATGTATCTTAATGTGCTCTGGTAGCTCTAACTCATATGCCACTGCCCTACTCGATGAACTACTCAGTACGGACCATAAAATTGTGGTTTCAATTTCTCTGCACCCTTCTGCTTCAGTGAGAACTGCCTATATGGTTGTAAACATAGGAACACTAGATCCCCAACCTCAAAAGACCTCTCTGTCTTATGCCGATCTATGTATACCTTGTGTTGATTGTGTGCCTTCTAAAGATTCTCTCTGGGAGCCTTCAGAATATCATGGTTCTCCTATAACCAATCTCGATCTTTGGGAGCTTGGCTATCTGGTAATACCAAATCTACAAATTTCCTGGCATCGTACTCATACGGGATCGAAAAGGGGTCATATCTATGCTCATCTGGTAGGTGGTATTATAGCAGTACTCACCCATGTGTAACCATTTAATCCATGTCACGCCAAGTGTATTATTACATAATTCCGCAAGTAGCCTTCTATCCACTTATTGACTATCTCCATCTCGCCTATCTCTGTCTACATGGGTGGTAGCTAGTCTTGGGGTCAACTCTATACTACTGCTAGTCTGAAGATCTCCTACCAAAAGGTGCTCATGAAAATCTTGTCCCACATCGACAATGTTTTTAGGCAACCCATGTAGCCTAAAAATACCGGTATAAAAAATCTGGCCACATCCACTACCTCGTGCCCCTTGGGTAGGGAAAATAAATGAGCATACTTAGTTAACCGGTCAATTACAACATAAATGTAGCTATGCCCATGCACCAAGGGAAGCCCAGTGATAAAGTCCATAGATATGCTTTCCCATTTCTGTTCGGGAATGGGGAGAGGCTAAAGTAATTTTCTTTAGGAAAGAACACTCGATTGATTTACTAGCAAAACCATACACTCTCTGACATGATTAAGGACATCGTCCTTCATTCCCTTCCATGCAAATCTTTCCCTGATGAACTTGTATGTTTTGAAATACCCAGGATGTCCAACTAGTGGTGTATCATGTACTACATGAAGGATCTTCTCCTTCATTTTGGATCCTAGTACAAGGAAAATGTTATCCTTATAGAAAATAAGATCATCCACTACTCTATATTGGTCGTCTTGTATACTACCATCCATGATCTCACAGGAAAATTGGTTTTTGGAGTACTCAACAAGTATATGAGCCTTCCAATCCACTGAAATCTCAGACATAGAACTAAGCATAGCAGTGAGGTAAGGCCTCCTAGATAAAGCATCAACAACAATATTATTCTTACCTCTAGTGTACTCTATGTCAAAGTCATAGGTTTGCACCTTGTTCACCCATCTTTGCTGGTGATCATTGAGCTCTTTCTGTCCCAGGAAGAACCTCAAACTATTGTGATCCGTACGAACCACAAATTTTCTACCCACAAGGTACTATCTGAACTTGGCCAAGGCATGCATGATGGCCAACATCTCCTTGTCGTAAATTGAATACCCTCTCTCCACGGGTTTCAATTTCCAACTCTCATAGGTGATGGGATGCCTATCCTACATGAGAACTGCCCCAACACCCTCTCCTGATGCATCACACTCTAGAATGAATGGGTGGGAGAAGTCTGGTAATGTGAGGACGGGACACGAACTCATCACCTCCTTGAGGTGATCAAAAACCTGTTGTGTTGCATCTATCCAAGAAAAGGCCCCCTTCTTGGTCAAATCGGTCAATGGAGCAGCCAACCGAGAGAAATTCTTCACGAACCTCCGGTAGTATGTGCACAACCCCACGAATCCTCTCAATTATGTCAATGTCCTAGGTGGCGGCCAATCCAGGATTGCATGTATCTTCCCTCTATCCACCTTCACTGTACCCCCACCAATTACATATCCCAAGTAAAGAAGTTTGGTCATCTTTGAACTCACACTTAGAGGCTTTCGCATATAACGAATTAGCTTCTAATATCCCCAATATCTCACCTAGGTGCCTGATATGGTCCTCCCATGTCATGTTGTAGACTAAAATATCATTAAAGAAAACCAATACAAACTTCCACAAGTGGCGGTTGAACACATGATTCATGCAAGACTGGAATGTAGCTGGAGCATTAGACAATCTGAAAGGCATCACCAAGAATTCAAAGTGACCGTAATGGCATCTGAACGTTGTCTTATGCACATCCTACTCCCTAACTTTGATCTGATGATATCTAGAACACAAATCTATTTTCAAAAATAGATTGCACCATGTAGCTCATCTAGCAACTCATCAATGCATGGTATGGGATACTTGTTCTTTATTGTCTTCTTATTTAAGGCTCCGGTAGTCCATACACATCCATAGGGTCCCATCCTTCTTCTTCACCAAAACCACCAAAGAATCAAAAGGGTTGGAGCTTGGTCTAATATGCCCCATATCCATGAGCTCTTGTATAGTCTTCTCGAATTCATCCTTAAACCGTTTAGGGTGACAAGAGGAGAAGTGACCACCGGTCTAGCATCCTTGAGCTCAATCACATGCTCAAACCCCTATCTAGAGGTATGCCGAGGTATGTCACCAAACATGGCACTGTGTTTGTCCAATAGGCCCTGTATATCCACATGGTACTGTTGTTGTCCCTCCTCTGATTTCTTGGTCAAAACCAAACAGTGTACTACCCAATCCACCTCGTCGTGCCTATAGATCCTATAGATCCTCTTGGCCGTAACAACTCGGGTGCCCTTGAAGATAAGCCCCTCAAGATCACATTCCTCCCTTTGGACTTAAACTTCAGCTCC